>CM012438.1:4484921-4814796 GCA_003999625.1 Oryzias javanicus
TGTGATCTCATCTGTGAGGAAGAAGGAGCAGAGGACGAGCCTGAACTTGTTCTACTGTTTCAAATAGAAAAGTTCTTCTAAAACCAGCGGCTAAAGGTCGTTGGAGGTCACCTGAGAGGAAATGAGGAGATGAATAAGTGTGTGTTGGTATAGAGGAAGTGTAGCGCTGATCAGAAGTGTGAATAAGGTCGTATTATTCGAGCGTACAGGTCAGATACAGAGCTGTGTTGAAGGACAGACTTTGAGGCCTGCTAGATCTTTACTCTTGATAGAGGGTCGGTGTCTCTCAGACAGAAGCTCATTGGCTGATTCTCTGTGACATCACATCAATCAAAAAACTCTGCTCCTGCTTTCGTCTTCAGCTCTAAAATGAAATTCAAATGTTGGAAAACATCAGTGGCAGTAAATTAAGTCTTGGAGGCTGTAGAAGTTCTTCTTCTGTGGTTCTATTTCTGCTGATGAAGGTTTTGACACGCAGGTCATCAGTGCTAAACTTCTGCATGCTTCCAGTCATCTCAGTGCTGAGATCTCCTTCATTTCTAACTTTTGATGAACAAAGCTTCTAATCTTTGTGTGCAACATAGGGCCAAAGGGTCCTCGAGCGCCTGTCCTTTTTGCTTGTTTAATTTTTTAATATTTTCTTTTTATTTTTATTTATTTGATTTATAAAAACTTGTGATCTAATTCAGGCATGTGCACTACATAGGGCTTAAAGGGTCTCGAGCACCTGCCTTTTTTGTCTTGTATTAAAAAGTGCAGGTTTTTTAAAAAATATATTTTAATATGTTTCTTTTTAAGTTTTTATTTGTATTCATATTAATTAACTTATGTTGCGATACAAGAAAGAAAAATGTCACTACAATCTTTCCGGTGTTCTTAGTCCTTCGACTCTACTTGGGCTCAGAGAAAGAGGAGAGAGAGCGCATCCTTCTGTCCTCAGAGACTGAAAACAGGCAACAATGAAGCAGGGTTAAATCTGTGAGTTCTGGTCTAACTAGTCACCGTCTGCTGATTCAACAAGCTTTAAATGAGGTTACATTTCAGAAAAACGCTCTATATTAGTCCTGGAGTCCGTTTCTACTTTAGCCAGACGACTGAGCGCGGAGCATCAAGAAAGTTGGCACCACACATATCGTCCAGGGACAGGAAGTTGGGAAGTACAAAATAAAACACAGGAGGGATTTTCAAAATAAAAGAACCACATTTATGGCGAGTTCACAGCTTCCTCACTAAAGGTCTGAAACTAAATTAATCTGTTTAATAAAATATTTTAGGATTAAAATTTTCCTCTTTAAATTCAGTTTCATTCAGTTTCTCATTTTTTGGATTCCAAACATAAAATCATGTGTTGAGGACAATATGCAAAAGAGAATTTAGCTGGCTGTGAATATAGAATAAGATGGTAAAATGGTAAATGGCGTATACTTGAATAACGCTTTCTACCCTCCTTCAAGCGCCCAAAGTGCTTCACAGTCACAGTCCCATTCACACACACATTCATGGCAGCTCTGGCGCCAACCTTCCACCAGAGGCAATTTGGAGTTCAGTGTCTTGTCCAAGGACACTTTGGCACGATCCCTATACTCCCCTCTCTCCTTCCCCTTGATTTGAAGTGGCCGTTGATGTCCTGTCCGGTATCATTTTTTAAGTTTCACCCTCCAAACAGAGGAGTCCAAAGTCCGCTATCGTGAGCGTAACCGCGTCACGCTAATAAGCGCTTTTCTTCTCGTGGATGCACTCTGAACTACAGAAGTTTACTTTTAAATATAAGTAATGTTGTAGCGTGACCTTTTTAAAGTTATAAAATCGCTGTTATGTATATTCAAGCGCTGGAAGCTCTGAGCTAATGCTAGTGGACTAGTGATATTAATGGCATCATCGAACGACAGTCATGTCCCAAATATTAGACACTGTTTTTTTCATCACCCTCCATTGGGAGCAAGCATGGAGAGATGAACGAAAAGGGAGGGAGAAGGGGAGAATTTGGATCGGGCTTTGACACATGGGCGGGCAAGGCGGGAATCGAATCTGTAATCTTCCAATCAGAAACTAACTTTCTGAGGATGAAAGTTATTAAGCATCTATGTTTAAAATATTACAATTTGTATTAAACTTGATTCATGTTGATTCAGCTGCTTCCCAATGCCAAAATAAAGAGCCTCCAGTTTATTAATGCTGTGGATGTTTTCTAAGTCTATAAAAATACATTTTTTAAATAAAAACACACTTGTATCACCTTCACCAACATGCGTCATATGGCTGAGTAGCTATTTCCTAATGTCTATGTATTTAAAAAAATCATTAATTTCTATACTATTTAAAGCATAAAAAAAACACAAAAAACAAGTTTATGTTGCTCTTCTCCAACTTTGAGCCCCTGCCCCTCAAAAATCCTGTGCACATCACTGCTTATTTCTGATATATTTTAACAAACATCATTTATTCATGGTCTCTTCTCTGTCTTTAGTTCAGGAAATCTCCCATTTCCGATACTAAACTCCTTTCTGTTTTGAAGTTCTTCTCCGTGCTGCTCTGTGATTCAGATCTTTCTTCAACAAATCACTGAGTTCAGAGCTGCTCAGCCTGCAGCCCTCTGCTGGTTTTAGCATCTCAGAGGAGAAAAATCATCTAATTCTTTCTTTCTTTTCACCTCATTACTTGATTTCTGTTTTTCTTCATGTTTCCTGAATTATAGAGAATAGGGATGCAATAATACTCAATATAAAACTGAACCATTCGATACGCGTTCCACAGTTCAGTACGATACTTTTCATTTTTATTTATCCAGTACCACTGTGAGCTGCCTTTCGCGTGTCTCTGTGTATTCATGTTTTTGGGTCTGAGCCGGTCTGCTCCAGGTCTGCTTAACTAAACTATTCTGCCTCTCCCCTGGAGGCGGAGCCCAAATGCTGAAACAATGGCAACAGTTATAGCTAGAGGGGGCGAATGCAGTAGTTCTGTGCCGGCAACGTGCTCGCCCACTGTGCTGGCTGCTTTCAGTGGGGAGTCTATGCAAACACACGTAGAGCAGTTTTTGTGGACTTTTCATTGGGAGTGCGCGCCGACGCAGATGGTATGAGAGCAGCTTCTGGCTTGTGTTTGAAGACCACCAACACTAAAACCTGCAGTGTGCAGAGATCTGCGGTTCACCGTCGAATATGAGGATCAGGGAGCAAAATGTGTTAACAAGAAGTATTTTATCTGCAAGACTTGTCTCATCTCTATATCATGAGATGAGGAAACAGTAGCGGTTTTAGGCACGGCAGTGCGGGCAGCAGCCCGGGGCGGCAGTTCATAGGGGGCGGACCTCTATGGTGTTATTGTCTGTGTGGGTTTGGAATGGCTGAAATAAGCGAGTTAGCGCCCGAAGGTGGAGCAAGCGCCCCTGTTAACATGATATGTGATGAAGATCGGGAGGGGTGAGGAAATTCACAATAAGCGTACCTTTGACACTGTCACACTATGCACTTGTCGCGAGTCTGGGGAGGCTCTCGCCCGGGAGTCATTCAGTGTAGAACCGCCCCTGTGAGGAAAACACGTCCAATATGGCCACCCATCTCTGACGTCATCATCTAGCTCAGATAAACACCTGAAAATATCTGACTCCATCTGAGTTTATTTCTAAATCTCTCTCTAATGAGGGCTTTTGTCATTTAATGAAAACAGTTGATCCACAATATAGTGTACCAGCACGTCCATATTTACAGAAAAATCTATAAATACCTGAACTTTATGAATAAGTGCGCAAATTGAAAATGACTTGGTAAAAACGCACAAACTTTCCTAGTACAGCTGGACCTGGCAACAGAGAACTTATCTCTCTGTAAATGTGCATTTTATGACGGCCCTTACACTAACACCAAGAGTGCAGTACTGCAGGCTGTCAAGACTTAAAAAAAAGATTTGTGAGAACATCATAGATTGTTGAATTATATTCATGTTTACAAGTATTGAGGACTGAGGCACTTTTACATTTGATTAAATTGTAAACAAGTTGAAATGTTTACAAGTTTACAAGAGTTCTATTTAAGTGTGATTCTGCAATAAGTGCCTAGAGCTGTGCACTTGAAAAAAAAATCTGATTTCTGTGTTATGTTGTTTCATAACAAAATAATCTGTGGAATAATAAGATTTCAGTTTTTTTTTTTGTTCAATACGAATGAACCGTGAGCAAACTGTATCATTGCATTCCTAGTAGAAACAGGAAGTTTGTTGTTTGTTTGTCAAAGTGAGTGAATGAGTGAAATGTTGCTCCATCATGGAGTGTTTGCTGCTGCAGCTCCATGTCTCCATCTGGTGGAGGGAGAGCAGAAGTGCAGCAGCTGATGTTCAGCAGCTTCCTCTGTCCCACACTGCTGTCTGACTGCATTCACCTGAACCTGAGAGGAAACACAAGAGAAGAGCCCATCAGTGGAGGAGGATCAGAGCTGATGATGATGAGGATTTCCTCTGCAGATGAAGGTGTGTGGGAGCTGATCCAGTGGATCCAGCAGCATGGATCAGTGTGAGGACACACAGGAGGAGCCCCTCCCTCTAAAAGCACTCTGTGTGGGGAAGATGAGAGCCAGAGCAAAGCTCAGAGGTGAGATGAACATCTCTAACTGTCCAGGACTCTTTTCCATGTCAGAGCTCAGCACTCACACCAGCAACCACCATTCTTTACAGGAACCAACCTGGATCTGGACCTGGATCCAGCTGTGTGTCAAACAGGAGTGACTGGTCTAAGGGTAAAAATCCTAACTTCAAGTCCATCAGTTCACAAGTGAAAATGTAAGTGTTGTCAAAGCAACCCGGTCTCAGTGAAATGCGTCCCTATTCCACGGCTTTGCACCCTCGGGAATACCGTGCATAGTATACGCCAAACACGGTTTTTGCGTGCATATGATACGCAGTTGCAGCCCATTCAAAACAACAGGAACGGCTTTTAGGTTTCGTTTTGATCACGTGGTCGGATGTTTAGGTTTTACGTGACTTTTGAGTTTCTGTCCGGCACCGTAGATCCACTCTTTTTCTGGTGAAAATCCCTCAGAATAAAATATTTTGTGGACTAATCTTTATTTTAGTAATATTTCTAGCGAGAAATGTACCCGTTACTATCACGACATGCATTTATTTCGGACATACAGTTCGTAGTTTGTCTGTTTTGCTGGACTTTTCGGGCTCAAAAATCGTAAAGAAGCAACGTCTGGGGTGCACGGAACAATCACGGAACCGGGCGATCAGCAGGATTTGGGACCCGACCCGCATCGGTGCCGGGTCAAGGTTAGGGTTAGGGTAGGTTCGGAGAACCCGCCCGGAACCCTTTTAATCGGGCCCCGAATGACTTCTGTAAAGCTAGAACGTGATCACTGCCTGACTACTTCCGGTCCAGAAGACGGTCAAACGTGATCCCGAAACGAGGATTATCAAACATAAAATAATGTTTCTTTAATTTCTGCCTCATAAACAAACACAAATGTCGGTTATTTTAAGTGACAATAACGAGGGAGTTTCAGACCAAAATGAATGAAAGAATAAACACAATTGTGTTATTTTTACTGTTCATTTTTATCAATTATTGTTAATATATTTAATATTTTTAATATAATAATAATAATAATATATTATTATTATTATTATTAGTGGTAGTAGAAGTAGCAGTATTAATTTATTATTTATTGTTGTTATTATTATTATTATCATCATTATTGTTATTATGTAAAAAAATATATAAAAGGAATGACATAAACAAAATCCAATTGATTCATAAATTCATTAATACATTCAAAAATGTATTAATAATAAATAATATCATTGTTATTATTCTTTTAAATAATAATTATAATGTTGTTGTTGTTATTATATCAATAATAAATAAATAATTATTATTATTGATCCATAAGATCAACAGACTCCAAGTTTTTATGATTCTTGAAAGCTGAAGGGGTCACGAGAGAATCTCACTATTCAGGGAACATTTTTTATTGTTATTATTTCTTAAAATTTTATTGATACAGGTTTGTGTCTGTTGTATACTTGGTTTAATAAAATATCAGAGGGTGGTGCTGTATCATCCATAGGATGAAACATAAATGTAACGTAGCGCTGTCTGATTTCTTCTGGTCTAGTAGATGAAAATAAGTGATCTCAAAACACAGATTCTAAACCATCAGAATAATGTTCCTGTGATTTCTGCCTCATAAACTAGTAACGTTTATTCACAGGGCAAGCTTCTCAGTGGCAAGAACAAAATATGGAGGACATCATCTGGGTTTTGGGAGGGAATTGAACATATTTTAGGGTGTATAAACACTTTGGCTGTGTTTTGATCACTGTTCAAGTGACAATTAGACAGTTGTTTTCAACATTATTTACTTCTTTGTGTTCAAGACGTACTCTTTTTAATGTACATTCTTTAATGTGTCTCAACTACATAGTGGTAATGGAACGCTTTTATGTTGCTATGGCGGTAACAAAGGACGCTAAACAAAACTGGAAAGAAGAACGCAAGATCTCAAATCAGAATAAGAGGGAGAAAGAAAGGAAAAAATAACAGTAGACAACATCTAAACAATGTTGCACAAGAGTAAATATATAAATATATTATTCTTAAAAGAAAGGCACAGGATATGTTTCATAGCTTGAAGTTTCTCATAAAAATACATGTACAAATTAAAGTCTATTAACTATTTTAAGAATGTGTTCTAAAAATTCAAATAAGACAGGCCTTGTTACATAAGTAAATCATGTTTGAAACCAACAAGAACAAATGGCACTGTCAAAAAACAACATTTATTTATCAAATTTTTCAAATATTATGAAAGTGTTAATACCACATCTTTCTTTTTGGTTTTCTGTTTTTAGACCAAATCTAATCGTTTTGAAATTTAAAAGGAACACTATTGAAAGTTAACCAGCACTGAAAATCATAACAGAAAAATTTAGATTTCTTCCATTTTTAAAAACAACGAATAAAACAGTTGCCAAACTATTTATTTTTCATTGCTGCAAGAAGTGTCAGTATTTTTGTCAATTTTTAAAATATTATGAAGTTTATAGATGGATAAATAACATTTAAGATTTTGAAGTGATTTTCTTTTGCTTTTGGTTCAATTAAATAAACCAAAAATAACCAACACAGGTCTCAGTAGATCTTATGATTCTCTTCAGTCAGTCCCTGTCTGCTTGCAGATCCAAAATGAATGTGGTCAGAACAGAATGGATTATGGCATTGTAGAAGATGGTCAGCAGCTCCTGACACAAGCTTTTTCAGTCACTTCTTAAGCTATCACAGGAAGTCCAACCTCTGCTGGGCCTTTCTCCAGAGTGAGTCAACCTGGGAGGTTCACTTAAGGTCTCTCGAAAAAGTGGACCCTAAGAACGCGTATGGGTCTATAGAGGGGACTGTTCTGTTCAGAATTGTGTGAAGAGGATGGGGATGAGGGGGTTGTGTTCCTTCTCCCTGAAGTCCACTGTCATCTCTACAGTTTTAAGTATGTTCAGCTCCGGGTGGCTTTGGCTGCACCAAAGGACAAGACACTTCATTTCCCGTTCTAACAAGTGGAGGAAAGCACAGTGACGTTTTGATAGAGGAGCTCTGGGATGATGTATTAAATGCAGAGCTGAAGGCCACAAACAGGATCATGCATAGTTCTCTGCAGAGTCAAGGTGGTGTCAGATGTAGTGGAGAGCTGTGTTGACTGCATCGTCTGCGTCATTTAATCATGTGAGAGAGGACTTCTTAGGAACTGGATGATGGTGGATCTGTTGAAGAGACGGGTGAAACTTTGAGGCAGCTGGTCAGAGCAAACCTTCAGACAGGATGGAGACACTCCATCAGGTCCTGGAACCTCCTGATCTTCTGCTTCTGAAACTGTTGATGCACATCAGATCCTCAGTCCAGGTTAGATGTCCAGTCTGAAGGAAGTTGAGACAAGTCAATGATTAAGATTGATGGGGGAGGGAATGCTATGTTCCTTTAGAACCTGAATAGAAGTCGTTATGGTGGTAGATCTCTGCAGTGTGGGGTGGGGAATCTCTTTTCATGAGGGTCTGCAGAACTTAACAAACTGCAGTTGTTGGCAGAAAACTGCTCTGTTATCTTTGCAGTGTTGGTCATATTAGCTCCCTTGATCTTCTTTTTCATCTTGTTCCTGACCTATTTCTAAAGGTCACGACCCCCACTCCTGTAGGCCTCTTCCTTGTCCTTGCATTGCCTCAGCTGTAAACCATTGTTTGATGTTGTTGAATTTGCAGAAGGTTTTGTCTGCAGGCATGTCCTCACAAAAACTGATCTAGGTGTTCCAATCTTTGCATTTTGCATCTTGGACTCATCCGTCCATCTCTTAACAGTCTTCACTTTGGGTTTAGCTGATTTCAGCTTTCTTCTGTCGGTGGGATGACATGAGGCAGTGATTTGAAAGTCTCAAAGCAGCGCAGGGAACTGAGTGATGCATCGTGTAGTGGAGTGTTCGTGGGTCACCTGCTGTTTGTAATAAACTTAATTACATTTGAAAAATATATGAAAAAATAAAACAGCACTGACCCTAAAGAGCATGGATAACCCTTGATGGGGTTTTAAGCTCGTGGATCCTGTAAAACCTGGTGATGGGTCGCTCTCATTAGAATTGATACATACATCACAGTTGAAGTGCGGGACCTCTGTAAAATTCAAAATTTATCTATACATTTAAAAAATGTGAAATAGCTTTAGTATGTACTCAAAATCTGGAAAGTTAGACTGTATTTCTTCGCAGAAGTGATACATCCCAGAATGTACTGCACATTTTAGGAGGAGACTGGGTTGAAATTTTACTCTGTTAGCAGCAAAGTCGACAAAGTTATGAAGCTCCAATTAATGTCTATTCATGTAAATTGCATAAAACTTGTCTAAGTTTCAGGGAGGACTGATCAAACGTCCCTTGTGTGATCATTGTTGTTTAGGAACAATCCTCTGAACTTCTTAAAATGTACAAACTAGGACTTGTTACTATGCAGAGTCTAAAGTCCATGTCACCAACAGATTACATTAAACACAAGCATACAAGAATGCTGAAGTTCTAAATAATTAAGTTTCCGAAAAACGAGTTTGTAAATTTTTACAGCACTGTCAACTTTACCAATTTAAAATCTAAAAAACATCTGTTCATTTATCAATTTATTAGCAATACCAGAGCTCATATTCATTTATATCATTATTTTATTAATACATAATTTGTTTAAGCCTCCCATCTCTTTGACCTGTGGTCTGATAAGAAGTTAAAAGTAACTATTCACAATAAATTAGGGATATTATTTAAATACATTAGGTACAATGTACAAATCAAAACAATTACATAGTCAGCCCCAAAACGACCTGTTTATCTCACACCTAAAATCGCTTCCCAACCCAATCTCTAGTGAAACTTGACAGTAATTCTCCAAATATTCTAAAGCTTTTTTGAATGGCGTAGACCAGGGGTGTCAAACTCAGTCGCACAGGGGGCCAAAATCCAAAACACGTCTTAGTTTTTGGGCCAAACGGGATAAACATTTATTGAACACACTAGAACTACATTATTAAAACTTTAAAACTGTAACGTTTTAATAGAATTATGAATTAAATATTAATGGCATCACCAGCGAAAATGTTGGTGTGAATCCTGTAAGCTGAATTTGATTGCTGAAGATGAGTGCTGATTGATGAATTTTAATAAAGAATAAAAAATTGTCTGAATAGTGAGATTCTCTCGACCCCTTCAACTTTCAAGAATCATTAAAACTTGGAGTCTGTTGATCTTGTGGATCAACAATGTATTAATGAATCAATTGGATTTTGTTTATGTCATTCCTTTTATTTTATTTTTTTTACATAATAACAATAATGATGATAATAATAATAATAACAACAATAATAATAAATTAATACTGCTACTTCTACTGCCACTAATAATAATAATAATTATTATTATTATATCAAAAATATTAATATATTAACAATAATAATAAAAATGAACAGTAAAAAATAGCACAATTATGTTTATCTTTCTTCATTTTGTCTGAAAGCCTCCCTCGTTATTAAAGAAACATTATTTTATGTTTGATAATCCTCGTTTCGGGATCACGTTTGACCGTCTTCTGGACCGGAAGTAGTCAGGCAGTGATCACGTTCTAGCTTTACAGAAGTCATTCGGGGCCCGATTAAAAGGGTTCCGGGCGGGTTCTCCGAACCTACCCTAACCCTAACCTTGACCCGGCACCGATGCGGGTCGGGTCCCAAATCCTGCTGATCGCCCGGTTCCGTGATTGTTCCGTGCACCCCAGACGTTGCTGTTTTACGATTTTTGAGCCCGAAAAGTCCAGCAAAACAGACAAACTACGAACTGTATGTCCGAAATAAATGCATGTCGTGATAGTAACGGGTACATTTCTCGCTAGAAATATTATCAAAATAAAGATTAGTCCACAAAATATTTTATTCTGAGGGATTTTCCACCAGAAAAAGAGTGGAGGATCTACGGTGCCGGACAGAAACTCAAAAGTCACGTGATCAGTCACGTGACCCGGAGAAACCTAAACATCCGACCACGTGATCAAAACGAAACCTAAAAGCCGTTCCTGTTGTTTTGAATGGGCTGCAACTGCGTATCATATGCACGCAAAAACCGTGTTTGGCGTATACTATGCACGGTATTCCGAGGGTGCAAAGCCGTGGAATAGGGACGCATTTCACTGAGACCGGGTTGTGTCAAAGACATGTCATGAACTTAACTGAAATAGATATAATCAGTGTCACACAGTTGTCAGAACAATTTTAATAGATCATTTTGTTTATGATCTGAGTTCAATAGTTCAAACATAGAAGATAATCTGATGAACCTCCATAACAAAATGAATTAGTTTTTAATAAAACAAACGTTTTCCCATTAGGATCCAACAGAGATCTGGATCTGGATCCAGTTGTGTGTCCAACAGGAGTGACAACTCAAGGTTTCAGCCTCCTGACTTCAAGTCCATCAGTTCATCAGTGGAACAGTAAGTGTTTGTCAGAGTTAAAGGAGTCTGGATAATAGTTCAGATGATCAATAGTTTTCAGATGAATGACTTGAGTTCTGGTTCAGTTCTTGATCTCTCTGATCAGTTTCTTGGATCATCATGTGTGATCAGATCTTTTCAGTTGATCTTCTGAGAGTCTCTGAGATCAGAGATGTGGGAGAAACTTGAAACAGAAATGAATCTTTCTACATTTTCTGATTAGGACAAATGTTTGGATCAGAAAAGAAAATGTTTGTTCAAATATGTTAATGATATTTTTTTATAATGTTAATACTGACTGACAATCATCCACTACATCTCTGATTCCTCTATTTAGATCCACAAAAACCAGAGCTAATATGTAATAAACATTAAGCAATAAAGTGATTGGCCTCCAATGATGTCATTATAATGTAGAAATTAAAGTGATTAACCCTTGATTCATTTTGTTCAACTACCAGCTGAGATATATTCTATAGAATCTTTTAACAATGTTTCTCTGATGTTCTTCATAAATGTGTAAAAACTTTATGAATCCATTCAGGTCAGCTGACTCTCCAGAGGTCATTATTATTACAGCAACAACTGTTTATCTGTTTTAAAGGATATTTTAATACATTTGACAAATTCAGGATCAATAATTCAATTACAGCCTTTAATGATGTAAGTGAATTATCTAGATTTATATAAATTACTGTCAAAGTTGCATGTTACTCTGTTAACTACAGTTTTCTGACCATTTGTTGATTTGTTTGTTTTTTGTTGCTTCCGCTTTCCAAAATTAAGGGAAAAACATTTTTTTTTCATGTTCTTGATACAGTCAGCATGAGATTTTACCTTTATGTTTTAAGAATAAAATGTGAAATTGGTTGAATGAATATTTATTTAAAAACAAAATATGATCAATCTATTTGCCCTGAAAGATAATCATATTCTGGATTGGTTGTTAAAATTGTATTCTATGCAGTGAAAAAAACATTTAATGTTTCTTTTATTGATTTTATTTTTTAATTAGAAAAAATTTCTGCAAATCAACAACTTTGTCTCATTGAATCTTCATCATCTGTTTAAAAAACTACTCTTTACAGTGAGGGAAAAAAACTATTTGAACCCCATCTGATTTTGTAAGTTTGCCCACTAAAAATGACATGATCAGTCTATAACTTCAATGGTAGGTTTATTTGAACAGTGAGAGACAACAATGACAAAAAAATCCAGAAAAATGCGTTTCAAAAAAAGTTTTGCGGTGGGTGCTGCGTGTGTGTGTATTTTTGGTCCTGGTCAGGTCCGTTTGAGCTTAGGCCGGTTCTTTGAGGCCTTTTTGGGGCTTTTTACGTTTTTTCACTCTAAGCAAAAACAATATGGTCCTTGCAGTCAGTAGACTGCTGCTGCGGGCCATAATAATAATAAACATTGCAGAAACAATATAGAAAAATTTGCGGTTAGGATGAGGTGACTTTGTGTGTTTTTTTTTGTACTACACACCAGTTCTGTTTGGGTTGGCTTAGGTCTTTACTGTGAGGTCCTTTTAGGCCTTTTAGTACCTTTTTGGCTTTTTTTTTTCACTCTAAGCAAAAACAATATGGTCCTTGCAGTCAGTAGACTGCTGCTGCGGGCCATAAATATCAGCCACAAAATCCTGGAGGGTCTGAGTAAATGTAACCACAAATTCTGGAACAAAGTCACTGTAAACATGTTTACATTATATTTTTGTTGTTTCTTTTGACAGTAATGTTATGAGGGATTGACTTGGTTGTGTAACATTCTAGCTGTGACTTTGTGAACTGATCTGACTCAAGTTAGTTTTCTTTGAATCCTCCCAGCACAGACAGAATGGATGTGATTGTTGTGATTCTCCACAGAGTGGACCAGCAGAGCTCACAGACTCCCAGTGGTCCGTCTGTCCAGCAGCATCAAACACAGCTGGATTCCATCTTTCTGGTCTGTATATGAACAACAACTGCTTTTCCATCATTCTGTCCACAGTCATCTCCATGCTGCACTTTGGAGACCAGTGGATTGTCAGTGTGTCCAACATGGAGCTGATGTTTGGCTCCATCACTTCACTCTGATTAGCTCATTCATCTAGAATTCTGTTGCAGCTGCTGGAGGACAACATTGTCACTTTTGTAAAGAAGGAGCTGAAGAAGATCCAGAAGCTTCTGAGTCAGAGGGAGGACGAGGAGGAGGATGAAGATGAAGAGCAGTGGAGCAGCAGAGAGTCACTGATGAAGATCACAGATAACTTCCTGAGAAGAATGAAGCAGGAGGAGCTGGCTGATCGACTGCAGAGCAGTAAGAGGATTTCTCTGAAGATTTCAGCTGCTGAGAAATGAAGATTTACTGATGTCTCAACACATGGAACAACATGGATTCAAACCCTCATCATTCAGGCTGCAGAGACTTTATTTACTGTGTTTGTTGTCTTCATTCAGGATCTGCTGCTGCAGTTTGTCGATATAAAGTCCAATCTGGTCTGAAGAAGAAGTTCCAGTGTGTGTTTGAGGGAATGGCTAAAGCAGGAAACCCAACCCTTCTGAATGAGATCTACACAGAGCTCTACATCACAGAGGGAGGAACTGGAGAGCTGAATGAAGAACATGAGGTCAGACAGATTGAAGCAGCATCCAGGAAAGCAGACAGAGCAGAAACCAGCATCAGACAAGAAGAGCTCTTTCAACTCCCAGCTGGAAGACAAGAACCAATCAGAACCGTGATGACAAAGGGAGTGGCTGGCATCGGGAAAACAGTCTTAACACAGAAGTTCACTCTGGACTGGGCTGAAGGCAAAGCCAACCAGAACATCCACTTCACATTTCCATTGACTTTCAGAGAGCTGAATGTGCTGAAAGAGAAGTTGTTCAGTTTGGTTGAACTTGTTCATCACTTCTTCCCTGAAACCAAAGAAGCAGGAATCTGCAGCTTTGAAGACTTCCAGGTCATCTTCATCTTTGATGGTCTGGATGAGAGTCGACTTCCTCTGGACTTCCACAAGACTGGGATCCTAAATGACCCTAGCAAGTCCACCTCAGTGGGTGATCTGCTGACAAACCTCATCAGGGGGAACCTGCTTCCCTCTGCTCGCCTCTGGATAACCACACGACCTGCAGCAGCCAATCAGATCCCTCCTGGATATGTTGACATGGTGACAGAGGTCAGAGGGTTCAATGATCCACAGAAGGAGGAGTACTTCAGGAAGAGATTCAGAGATGAAGAGCAGGCCAGCAGGATCATGTCCCACATCAAGAGATCCCGAAGCCTCCACATCATGTGCCACATCCCAGTCTTCTGCTGGATCACTGCTACAGTTCTTGAGGATCTGCTGAAGAGCAGAGAGGGAGGAGAGCTGCCCAAGAGCCTGACTGAGATGTACATCCACTTCCTGGTGGTTCAGGCCAAAGTCAAGAAGGTCAAGTATGATGGAGGAGCTGAGACAGATCCTCACTGGAGTCCAGAGAGCAGGAAGATGATGGAGTCTCTGGGAAAACTGGCTTTTGAGCAGTTGGAGAAAGGAAACCTGATCTTCTATGAATCCGACCTGACAGAGTGTGGCATCGATATCAGAGCAGCCTCAGTTTACTCAGGAGTGTTCACACAAATCTTTAGAGAGGAGAGAGGCCTGTACCAGGACAAGGTGTTCTGCTTCATCCATCTGAGTGTTCAGGAGTTTCTGGCTGCTCTTCATGTCCACCTGACCCTCATCAACTCTGGACTCAACCTCATGAAACAGAAGAAAAAATCCACGATCTTTAAATCCAAACTGAGCAGTCCAGTCCAGTTCTACCAGAGTGCTGTGAATTCAGCCTTACAGAGTCCAAACGGACACCTGGACTTGTTCCTCCGCTTCTTCCTGGGTCTTTCACTGCAGACCAATCAGAATCTTCTACGAGGTCTGATGACTCAGACAGGAAGAAGCTCACAGACCAATCAGGAAACAGTCCAGTTCATCAAGGAGAAGATCAGTGAGGATCTGTCTGCAGAGAAAAGCATCAACCTGTTCCACTGTCTTAATGAACTGAATGATGGTTCTCTAGTGGAGGAGATCCAACAGTTCCTGAGTTCAGGACGTCTCTCTACAGATAAACTGTCTCCTGCTCAGTGGTCTGCTCTGGTCTTCATCTTACTGTCATCAGAAGAAGATCTGGAAGAGTTTGACCTGAAGAAATACTCTGGTTCAGAGGAGGGCCTTCTGAGGCTGCTGCCAGTGATCAAAGCCTCCAACAAAGCTCTGTAAGAACTCTCATGAAAATCATCTTCAATGAACAAGTGAATTTGAGGGAAAAACAAAAGTTTCAATAATTGCTGTCTGTTTCTGTTTTCTTCAGACTGAGAGACTGTAATCTGTCAGAGAGAAGTTGTGCAGCTCTGTCCTCAGTTCTCAGCTCTCAGTTCTCCAGACTCAGAGATCTGGATCTGAGTTTCAACAAGCTGCAGGATTCAGGAGTGAAGCTTCTGTCTGCTGGACTGGAGAGTCCACACTGTCAACTGGAGACTCTCAGGTCAGATTTCATTTAACTGTTTTTCCAGGTTTTCTGGTTTTCCTCTTTTTCAGAATAAAGTATCAGATAGAAGTCAGAGAGGAAGAAACAACAGAGGTGTGTTGCATACAATATAAAAAAAATCACAACAATCTGCTAGAGTCAAAAATCCTGGATTTTTCTTATCTGATGGTTACAAATGTTCTCCTGGGTTTTTCACACCAGACTAAAAATGAGAACCTAACTCCATCCAGGTGTAGATTTCTGGGATAAGTTCATATTCTCTGTTTTCTTTGAAAAAAAACATGAATCAATCAGAGAACTGCAGTTTTAAATGAACAATCAATTGCAGCACATTTCTGACCCATAGAGCAGCAGCTCCTTATGAAAATGTGTGAGGAGGTCAAACTATGGTGGACTGACAGAATTTTTCCACAGACCTGGTTCTGGTGCTTATTTACTGAGCTTGGATCAGCACCAGATCTTTCAGTTCATAGTTTATAGGTTGGCTTTTGGTTCTCAGTCCGTATGCTTCTAAAGACAAAATCTTTGCTGGATTAGATAGAAGAGCCTCTGCAGGTAGTTTTATGCAAGACTGGGGGCGGGGCTAAAGGGTCAAAAGAAGCTCTATGTTTATAGTTCCACTCAATAACTAAACTTAACATTTTAAAATTACAGTCAGGAAGAATGAAAATCATAAGCAGGTTTGTTCGGATGAGCTCTGGGGTCAGTGCTGATGTGGAAAAAGAAAAACAAACTCCAGCTGCAAAAAAGTCAGTTTCTGATTGGCTCAGTTGAACAACTTCAATCATACAGACCAGGTAATAAAGACACTGAAGAAGTTGCTAGATGATTCTTCACCTGGACTACTTTAATGCTTCTATCAGGAGATCAGTGGTCCAGAGTGTAAGAATATCTCAGTCTTCTGTTCTCTCTTTTTTTTTTTTTTAAACTTGTCCTGTCCAACAGCTGAGCAAACAGATGCAGGCTGAAAGCCTCTTGTGTTGGGCAGATTTTACTGTCGTCACAACAGAGGTTTATTGAGTATAAACCCCTGTTGTATTTCATACTAAACTTTATTTTTATTGATTATGTTTTTGTTTTGTTGGACCAGACGGAAAAGAAAAAGAGGGAAGTGGGGGGTAAAAGAGGGGGGTTTAGAGAAAAACAAGATGGCAACAGAGGAAGACAACATCCTAAAACAACCAGGTCTAAATAGTAATCTAGAATGGGCGGGGTCTGTCTACACACACTCAGTAATTACACACATACCTGTGCACAATACAACTGCAGCTGCAACAAACAGACTTAATCATACAAACAGACACACAAAATCTTTCATTTTGTCACGCATACTATTAGTGCAAAGGTGAGCTAACACCTGTGCTCAGGTGAGTGTTTATGTTTTTGCTAACGTGGATATTGATGGAATGTACAAAGGGGGAGAGCACCCGGCTATCCCCATGCCAAGACCCCCCCGCTGGGACCGCTGTGGCAGTAGCCAGGACCCCCCAACACTCGCCACGGAGCCGCGAAGAGAATCCGCCCGCCGGGCAATCCCGCCAAACACCCAAACCAAAGCACGCAGGACCGCCGCAGAGGCCCCCCACACCCGAGAGCAGCAAGGCACAGGGGCACAGAGAGTACAGGCTCCAGCCCAGCCAGAAGAGCAGTCCCCCCTGCGCCAAGAGGTCCAACGCGAGGCCCCACCACCAGAAAGCCCGCCAACCCCAGAAGAGCAACCCACCACCACCCAGCAGCACCGAGCATCCCCCCCGCCCCACCCCAGGTACGAGTCAGAGCTCCCTCAAGGGAGACCCACTCCCATGCTCCAGACAACCGCCCGCCCCCACAGCGGGAGGCGCAGGGGATAGCAAAGAACGGGCCGCCCACCTCCGCCAAGGAGGGGCGCACCCACGAGAAGCAGAGATCCCAAGGGAGTGATGTTATCAAGGCCCGACCAGGCCCACCCACAGTTGGAGTTCCTGGAGAGGCCCAGTTCTCAAGAGCAAGGACTGGAATCTGCACCACCAAAACCTGGTCACCCCCAGGCTCCAATGTGGTTTGATCCCCTGTTCTAGATCTTAAATCTTGGGGATCCCATTCCCGGCATGGAGAGGAGGCCGCCGGGCCCAGGAGACCGGCACCCAAGAGACAAAACCACCAGGCCAAGGGTCCCCGTCCACCCCGCCAGGGATGGGGTAGTGGACAGAAGGTCGAAGGTTCCACCTTCCTTGTGTGATGCATGCATGTATGTTTGTTAAAGTGTATATTTTGAGATGTTAGAGGTGTGTGTACTAAAGGGTGCGGTTAAAATTGGTGAGTAGAGCCTTGACAGGACATCTCCTGATTGTTCACGGTGATGCCCCGTCACCCTCTCACCAACGGCCCTACATATCTATGGTGTGGTTAAAATTGGTGGAGAGGGTGCTGGGCGAACATCTATTGCTTGCTGGCAGTGATAACCAAGCACCCCCCCACCAAGGGTCCAACAAGTCTACAGAGCAAGTAAATCTAAGGGGAGGGCAAATCCATGCAGTGGCCACAGGAGTGGAGCCAAGAAGTAGCCAGTCCCAGGGACAAATCCAAGCCCTCGCCCCCAAGCACCTCTCCCGTGGGTGCACTGGTCAGGCACTAACGGGACCGAGGCAGCCGGACCAGCCGCGGCCCCACCGATAGTATCAGTAGAGGCCGCAACCCGCCAAGACCCCCCCGGTCCCGTACCTAATGGGACCCTGCTCCACGCGGAAGCTCCCCAGTCTTCTGTTCTCTTGAATGATTAACTAGGTTCCTTCTGAGGACATTCCTCTGTGTGAATCAGTTTCCAAAGTGAACCAGAGTCTGTGAGTCAGAAACTGGACTTTACTGGTTCTAGCTGCAGACCAAAGCATGAGAGAGGACCTCTGTCTTACAGCCCTCATCCATGTCCTGCACTGCTCTCACATAGTTCTGTCACTTCAGACTTCCTCATACAATACCATAGTTCCTCTCTGGACACCCTGTCATACACTTTCTCCAGATCTACAAAGACACAGTGGAGCTCTATCTGACCTTCTCTGGACTTTTCTATCAACATCCTCAAAGCAAATATAGCTCGAGTTGAAATAGAGCTGTGTGAAGACCTTCAAAGTAAAGCTCAGTTTATACATCCAGTAAATCAGAAACTAAAGATTTCATCTCTTCCTGTCAGTATCAAAGATGCTGGAAGTTCATTCAGGGACAGAAAAAGTTCTTCATGTTCACAGATATTGTGATGTGCTGTCCAAGCTGGTAGAAGAGTTTTCCAACAGATTCTGTGACTTTGAGAAACTGGAGCCCTGTGTGACATTTATTGTGAAGCTTTTCTGGATGTGGACATCAGTGAGTTGTCAGGACAGATGCTGACCTGTTCTCTGTTGATCCTGTGGAGATGGAAGTCCTAAATCTCCACAATGATATTCAGATCAAATCTCTGCAGCATTCTCAGCACTTCTTGAGTTTAGTGCAGCCAGAAAATTATCCAAATCTCCAGCAGGCTGCTCTGAAAATGGCAGCATTATTTGGGTGGACATTTCTTTGTGAATCTGCCTTTTCTGACATGAAAGTCATGAAGTTCAGAACCAGACTGACAGATGAACATTTAAATGACTCCATCAGAGTAAACCTCAGTGGATCCACTCCAGCTTACAGCTCTGGTTGAATCTATGCAGGACCAGACTTCTCACTGACACAATCTGATCAATCAATCAATCAATCAATCAATCAATCAATCAATCAATCAATCAATCAATCAATCAATCAATCAATCAATCAATCAATCAATCAAACTTTATTTATATAGCACTTTTCATATAAAAATAACACAAAGCGCTTTACACTAAAACAAAAGAAACAATAGATATTTTAAAAGCAAGCATAAAAGTTCAAAATAGAACAGGGTCCAATAGCCCCCAAACCCGCAACCCCAAGCCACCCCCTCAAAAACCTCAAACTCTTCCTCCAGAACCAAACTTTCCCCTGAAAACAGTTGCTTCCGGTAACGTCACCGAGATGGCCACGCTGTGAGTGAGCTCCCAAAGAAACTAACGAAATCAGATAATTACCCCGCTAAAACTACAAAAACCACTACATCGAAATTTTAAACTAAAGGGGTAACTGAAATACAGTTAAACTGCTACAGCTAGAAATCGAAGAGTGAGCGCTTTCTCCCGGAGATACAACGCTAGCTTCCCTGCTAACCCCGCTAGCCACGAAGCTGCACGCGCTAGCGAACTTACTGCCGTGAGGTGAGACACTATGGCCAAACTCGACGTGGTACTTAAAGAAATAAAGGACTTTCGCCAAGAAAACAACGTTCGCTTGGGTGAAATTAAAGAAGAAATGTCGAAGATGAGTGCGAGAATGGACGAGGCAGAAGCGCGGATCAAAAAGGCTGAGGAAAGGACCCAGAACATGGAAGACGCCATGACGGAAGTAATAAAGCTGCAGATGCAGTTGGAGGACAAACTAATTGACCTGGAGAGCCGGTCGAGGAGGGAGAACGTTCGCATCTATGGGGTCCCGGAGGCTGCGGAGCGAGACTCCCCGACAATGAGCGAGTTTGTAGAGGAGCTGCTGCGCGGCGGCCTGGAGCTTCCCCGGGAGGAGCTCGACTTCCACATCGAGCGGGCGCACCGCTCGCTGGCCCCCCCACCGCCGGACAACGCGCCGCCGCGCTCTATCGTGGTGAAATTCCTCAGCTTTAAGACCAAAGAACTGGTGCTCCGCAAAGCATGGCAGAAGAGGGGTTTCAAATGGAAGGGCAGCCAAGTAAACCTGGACCATGATTACCCTCCTCTCATCCTGAAGAAAAGAAGGGAGTATACGGAGGTGCGCAGGGTCCTGAAAGAACAGCAGATCCCCTTCCAGACCCTCTTCCCAGCCAGGCTGAAGGTCAAATTTACTGATGAAACCAAAAAATACAGCACGGCGGCAGCAGCAACGGCCGACATATCCAGCAGAGGCTACTCAGTGAAGGTCGTTAAATCAGCAGAAACGGCGCTGGAGCAGCTGAAGCAGATGACCTGGACCAGAGTCGGGGGAGCAGGGAGCGGTGCGGCGGCGAGCAGCAGGAGAGGAACAAGGACAAGCTCAGAGCCTTCCAGAGGACCTCACCTACGTCTTCTGGAAACTAAGGTTTACTCATTTAATCCTCTGTAAAGTAAAAAAACTATTCTGACAGTTTAATGGTGTATAAAGAGTAAATAACTACGGTTTCTGGATGGAGTTTCATCTCAGCAAGGCCTTAGCCATCAAGGGCCTCCCCCACTGACTGATAGAGAAGCTGCCCTTGGGGGTGAAACAGGGTCCACCTCAGGGACCCCTACCTTGGGAGTCACGATTATTTCAGTTTGTTTTTGTTTTTTTCTTGAGTTTTTGTTTCTATGTTCAAGGTTCATTGTTTACAAGGGTGTGCAGGGAGCCAATGAAAATGTGTGTATGTTTTATTTATTTTTTCTTTACATATTTTAGATGAGTAACAGACCAGTGAAAATGGTATCCATCAACATTAATGGTTTACATAATCCAGTGAAAAGGTGGAAAGCCCTGACTAAATTCAAAAAAGATAAAGCTCAGATTGTTTTTATGCAGGAAACACATCTGTCTGACAGTGAGCATGCAAAACTGAACAAACTTGGTTTTAAACATGTTTTCTATTCTTCTCACAGTTCGGGAGGGCGAAGGGGTGTGGCGATCCTGCTTAACAGTAATTTAAGTTATGAACATATATCAGAACATAAAGATAAGGAGGGTCGATTTATAATGATAACAGGTAAGATTGAAGATACTACCCTGAGTCTGCTCAATGTGGGTCCAATGCATGTAAGACAGTCCTCATCATTGTCTGTTTTTAAGTCTTCTCTTAAAACCCACTTTTTTAATTTGGCCTTTAATACTGCGTGGAGAGGTCACCTTTTTTTTTTTTATCCCTCTACTCTCCATTTTCTCTTTTTAGTTATTTATTTATTTATTTTTTTGTGATGTGTTTTTGTTTTGAGAGTGTAATTTTATAAACATTTCAATGTGCACTTTAAATCTATGTTTTTATCCTCTTTCTGTACAGCACTTTGGGTCTGTATGGGCAATTTAAGTGCTTTATAAATAAAGCTTATTATTATTATTATTATTATTATTATTATTATTTATGTTGATATGTGTCACATCTTCCATCAGTTCTTTTTGTTCAAACCAATATAGTAAAGGAACTATTATTAACTATTTCCTAAGAGAACTACTCCATCACCACCATTTGCTGCTTTGGGGGTCAACATCCTGCCTAGGGTCCTGAAGCCTCCCCCTATCACCTGCACAGAGTTGTGGACAATCTTCACCGGGTTTGAGACAACTGCAACCTATGGTTTCGCAGCCCCCTTTGTAGTCGGCCTACCTCTGGAGGTGTTGTGTTGGAGACTTCAGATTTCTGTGGCCTTCCACTAATCTGTGGTGGTTGTGAGATTTTATACTCTGTTTTAATAATAACCCAGTCTCCTGGCTCTACTAATTTGGCTGTCCTGTGAAGATACAGAAGATGTGACATCATCATTAGTCTGTTCTGATTTTTGTTTTTGCTGTTGTAGCATCTTTCTCATATAGTCTGCTAGTGTACTTTCATAATCAGTTTCCCATTCGTTTGTAAAATAAGGTAATCTATAGGGTCTTCCAAACAAGGTTTCCTATGGAGTCAATCCATTCGTGCTTGTTATATTTATATATAATTTTACCAAATCCAAACATTTTGTCCATGGTCTCTTTGTTTCTTCCATACATTTTCTTAATCTGTTTTTTTTTTTTTTTTATTGTTCCATTCATTCTTTCAACCAGCCCTGCACTTTGCGGGTGATAAGCACAGTGATTCTTTTTTAGATTGATATGAAAGGCATGTCCTATTTTAGAAACTACATCATTCACAAAATGAGAACCGTTATCACTGTAGATTATTTCAGGTATACCATATCTTGGAATTATATCTTTACATAAGGCTTTGGCTACCGTTAATGCGTCCGGATGAGCAGTAGCAAAGAGCTCTATCCATTTAGAGAATGAATCTATTATCACCAAACAATATTTCTTTCCTTCACTTTTGTTTAATTCTATAAAATCCATGTGTATGTGTTGAAAAGGATACTCTGCTTTTGGGTATATCCTCATTTAAATCAGTTCCTTTTAGTTGCAGTACATCATTTTCCCCTTGTGCTGCTGCTTTAGCTGTTTTGTCTGCAAGGGCTTCACAGTCATGTGATAAGCCTTCATCTTCTGTTGGTACTAATGTGGCTGGGTTCAAAACTGTACAGCGTTCTATTTTTAGATGTGGCTGTGATTTTAGTGGAGTAGTAAGCTATTGGTTTGAGTTTACTACCATGCATTTGAGTTAACACAGAGGTCATAAAATGACCTTTGCAATTAATCAACCATTTTTTTTTTTTCTTTTCTTTTCTATTATTAACTTTTTTTTTTTTTTTTTTTTAGTCGGGTAAGGCCAAAGTACTGCTGTTTAGCATAATTTGTTTTATGTCACAGAATGCTCTTTCTGCTTCAGGGGTCCAGTCTAATTTATCTGACTTTTTAAATTCTTCTTTATACATCAGGTTCTGCAAAGGGGCTGTTATTTCTGCATGATTTGGTACCCAGCTTCTACAATAGTTTGTTAATCCTAAGGATGACATCATTTGTTTCTTTGTTAAGGGTTTGGGTGCTTGTAGAATAGCAACTTTTCTTTCTTCTAGAATAGTTCTTCCTCTTGCACTTAGTTGGTGGCCCAAATATTTCACTTTCTCTTGACATAATTGCAACTTATGTTTACTTCCTTAAATAATTATTCTTTAAATGCTTTAGCAGTGCTAATGTATCTTTAAAACATTCATCTTCTGTTTTTGATGCTACTAATATGTCATCCACATAGGTGAGTAACTGGCTGTTACATGGCGGCTTGAAGGATGACAGACTAGAAGCCATGACTTGGGAGTAAATAGTAGGGCTTTCACAATAGCCCTGGGGTAATCTGGTATTGGCATATCTTTTACCCTTAAAAGTAAATGCAAACTAGTATTGACTATCTTTATGTACTGGTATAGAAAAGAAGGCGTTGCTTATATCAATTACTGTGAAATATTTGGCCTCTGAGTCTAAAGAATTAAGCAAGGTGTGAGGATCAGCCACACAGGGTGACCTCTGAATAACAGCATTATTTACAGCAATCAAGTCCTGCACCATCCTCCATCCTGTGGATGGGGGTGCTTTTTTTTAACTGGGAATATTGGTGTATTTACAGGAGAGTCAGCACACTCTATCAGTACACCGGCTTTTAATAGATCATTGATTACAGGTGCTATGCGTCCACAGCATCTGGCTTCAATGGATGTTGTTTAATTCTCGGTCTGTGCTCTGTTTTAGGCCTTATAATAACAGGAGAGGCTCCTTTCACCATAAAACAAGTCTTCTAAGATTAAAATCACTTCTTCTTCTGTGGAACTATTTTCAACACTTGGAGCATCAGCTGGTGTGTGAGGGCTTGCTAGTTATGCTGTTTGATGTGTAGGGGGTGTGGGATTTGCACAATCCCGTGCCATGTGACCTTCTTTTCCACAGGACCAACAGACTATGGGGCGTTTACCTTGAGGCCCAACACGGCCTCCTTTCTCTCTCTCTCTTCCTCTACCACGACCTCTACCTCTAGGGTACAAGCGATAGATCATTTCCTCCTCTTCATCTGGACCTTGAAAAAACACTTCAGCTTTATTTGCTTCTTTTCCTTTCTTGCTCTTAATCATAACACTTAAAGTCCATGTTCTGTACACTCTAATCACCAGCTCCACGCCGTCTTCTCCTGCTCTGAGATTAGGTAATTCTATCAAAGGATAACCATCCGCATTTCCTGTAAATATTCCGTCTGCTGCCTGCTCCATTTGTCTGCGTGCAGCAGCATAAGGACCCGAATACTCATTATCCTCTTTTCTATGAAACATCACATCTTTTCCTGCTTTCTGGCATTCTTTTTCTTCCTTTTCGCGTTCTCTTTCTTTTTTTATTTAATTTTTTTATTTTCTTCTTTTTCCTGCCTGGCTTTACGTTCTCCATTTTCCCTCTGTCTTGCTATTTTTATCCATACTTTTGTTTCTTCAAATCCTTCTTTATCCATTTGTTTTCATTTATTTTTGCATTTTTGTTTTATCTTGTTTTGTAATTCTACTATTCTTACAGTTGAAAGCTTACCATTAAAGTTATATTGATCAATCCAATATGGAAGTGGTTTTATCGCATTTGGGTTTTCTTTTTCTACTACTCTGTAATCTTTGTAATGTCTCAAGGACTTATTGTTTTAGTTTACTTTGCCCCTACCCCATTTTGAATAAAATTTGGTTCCAGTAGTTTGTTAATACCTAGGGTATTCTAATACTGGAAGCTTTTCTTTCAACAAGATAGTGATCAATAACCTTCTGTGGTAAAACTCACTTCAACCTCAGAGGTGGAGTTTTCTTGCCTACATGCACCCACAAAAGGCTCACTATATTCTCCTTGTTGATTTGGTATGAAATCCAAATACCTAATGGTATTTGTATTTCCAATCACACTCACAGTCTCACACTTTCACACTTTTGCGCGCTGTTTTACTTTATTTCTCTTATTACTTCTTATTTCAACACAGAGGACGCCGCCGCCCTTCGTAGAATTTAACTAGTTTAACTAGGGGAGTCTACTCCTCCCGCGGACTTTAACTGTTTGAAATAATTATTCTTCTTTTCACAGAGGCACAGAGGACGCCGCCGCCCTTCGTAGAATTTAACTAGTTCGTAACTAGGGGAGTCTACTCCTCCCGCGGACTTTAACTGTTTGCTCTATTTTACCTGATAGTGTCTAGAATTGTCAGGGTTTTGTTTTAATTCTCCTTCTGAGAATCTCTCATTCTGTCATTCCTTTTAAATAAGATTCTACTTACAATTCTCTGTGTCCGTGGATCCTCCGTCAACCTTCAGGTCCCAGCCCGCGAGTGAGGGCCAGCCCTGGAAACGGATCGAATGCTGTGGCCACAGACTTTCTGGGTCTCACTCTCGCGCTAGAACCATCAGGTGTCTTGGAGATCCGGCTCGAAGGACCAATTAAATGTTAGGTTTAAGCTCTAACATTTGTAAAGAAATCAACCTGCACGCACACAAAGAAACACAGAGAATTGATTAAAGTTTAAAACTTGCAAGGAGAGTGGGCCAAAAGCCTGTTTAGGTACAATCTTTCAACCAACTCTAAACAACCTTTTGCTCCCCGTGCGTTTTATTGAGAGTTAGGCACGCCCTAGTTACAAGGTCTCAGTTGCTAAGGGGGAAGGGGTGCGGAAGAACTTCAGCTGAGACCGGTTCAAATCAGTTTCTTACACAAGGTCATAAACAACATTTAAAGATTGAGTGTGCATGCTTAGGCTGGGTGGTCATCCTCAGGGTCCAGGCCCAGGCCTTGTAACTTCTCCTGGCTCCTGCTAATCTCTGACTCAGCCGCTGCATCTTCTTTATCTGTCTCACTTCCAGCTCAGGACAAGACAGTTCAGCACACAATAAAGAGAACTAAAACACATCTAATAAGTAGGTAAAGGAAATAAGTAAGAATAGGATAACATATATTCACGATCCCAACAATGTTCCCCCAGGAAGTGATTGGTCATTATATAAACAAATTCTAGAATTAGCTGTTTCAAAGAGCCAAGGATTACTATTATGCGGTGGTGACTTTAACATCACGCTATGTGCCAAACTAGACACATCGAACGAGAAGGGAGAGGGGAGGAATATTAGTAAAAGGGTGGTAAATCTTATAAATGAGCTAGGATTAATAGATGTGTGGAGGGACAGCCATCCAACTAACAAGGAATATACCCACTATTCTTGGGCTCATAATGTTTACTCAAGATTAGACTATATCCTCATGTTTAAAAATGATCTTTTTAGAGCGAATGACTGTGAGATAGGTCCATGTACTATATCAGATCATAACCCAGTATATGTTAATATCTGTTTGAATAGAAAAACTAGATCAACGTTATGGAGACTGAACACTAATATTCTTAATGATTTAAAGATTAAAGACAGTTTGAAGAAAGAAATTAAGGAGTTTTTAATACATAATGATAATGATGAAGTAACACCAGGAATATTATGGGATACACTTAAAGCAGTGATTAGGGGAAGGATAATTGGCATTTCCTCTTACTTGAAAAGATTAAATCAGCAAAAGCTCTGGGACTTAGAAAACAAACTGTTAGAACTACAGCAGCAACACTCTAGATCCCTAAACAGTAATATCAAACAAGATATAAAAAAGCTGAAAAGTGAAATAGACGATATGAACACTATCGAAATACAGAAAAAACTCACTTTCATAAAACAGCAGTACTACGAGGCCGGAGGAAAATCTCTAAAACTTCTGTCATATAAGCTCGGGAAACAACAGGCTGAGAGAACTATACATAAAATTAAAAACCCTCTGAATGGAAAAATTGAAACTGAACAAGAAAAAAATAAACATTGTTTTTTAAATTATTATTAAAAATTATATTCACAACCATACTTAGATGATGACCTCAATGTAAACTCTTTTCTGTCTGAACTTAGATTACCAACAGTGTCAGAGGAACAAAATGAACATCTAATATCAACTATAACTAAAGAGGAAATTCTTGCAGCTATTAACAGATTAAAAGGAGGAAAGATGGCAGGTGCAGATGGTTATGGTCCAGAGTGGTATAAGATAATGAAAGATTTATTGATTCCAACTTTACAGAAAACATTCAACTGGGTGATGAAAAGAAAGCTAATACCTCCCTCATGGAGTGAAGCAATTATTTCCATTATTCCAAAAGAAAACAAGGATAAATTACAATGTGGTAACTACAGGCCAATTAGTGTTTTGAATATAGATTATAAATTGTTCACTAGTATACTATCTAAAAGATTAGAAACAATTTTACCCAAATTAATACACAAAGATCAAACGGGCTTCATCAAGCAGAGACAGACTCAGGATAAAATCAGGAGGGTTTTGCACATAATGAGACAGGTTGATAAGCAAAAATTAGAAACTTTAATTCTGAGTTTAGATGCTGAAAAGGCATTTGACTCGGTGAGATGGTCCTATTTATACAAAGTGCTTGAGAAATTTGGTTTTAATAAAGCGTTAATTCAAGTTATCTCAGGATTATATAATAAACCTAATGCTAGGATTAAAATCAATGGGGACCTCACGGAGTCATTTATTTTAGAGCGTGGGACGGGTCAGGGATGCTGCATTTCGCCACTCCTCTTCGCCTTGTTTATAGAACCCCTGAACCAGTGGATCAGACACAGGAGCGATGTGACCGGGGTACAGACAGCAGCGGGAGAGCAGAAATTAGCACTTTTTGCAGATAATTTGTTATTGATTATTTCCCACCCCACTGAAGTTGTTCCTAAAATAATTAAATTACTAATAGATTACGGCTCTTTTTCAGGGTACACAGTTAACGCAAATAAAACCCAGGTACTTCCTTTGAACTATAACCCATCTGAGGTATTTAAATACAACTATAAATGGAAATGGGATTCAGACAGTATTAGATATTTAGGAGTGATACTCCACCGAGACCCCACCAAAATATTTGATGTTAATTATAACCCATTAAACACAGCAATAAAATTAGATATACAAAGATGGAATACTATACCCTTTTTGGATCTACATTCAAGAATTGATTCGATCAGATTAAACATTCTCCCTCGGCTCCTCTACCTGTTCCAGTGCTTGCTGATCCCTATTCCCCGAAAACAATTTGTGGAATGGGATAGAATGTTATCGAAATACATTTGGAGTGGGAAAAAATCCAGAGTCCAGTACAAAACCTTACAATTGAAGAAAGAAAGGGGGGGTCGCGGCCTTCCATGTTTGCGGGAGTATTATTATGCTGCACAGATACGACCACTGATATGTTTATGTAGATCTGACTACACTGCAGGATGGAAAGATGTGGAGGGGACAACGGTTAAGGGGATCCCAGTTAGAGCCCTGCTAGCAGACATCAAACTGCAGAATAAGATTCACTTAGCAGACGATCCCATTGCTCATGTGATGATAAATGCCTGGAATGAAATCATTAAGATTTCTGATTCACAAGATGCTGCAAAACTTTTGAGATGGTGTGCATACGACCCAGATTTCACCCCGAATCAACATGATGATCGGTTTAAGAGCTAGATTCCAAAAGGGTTGTATGACTATCATTCTTTTATCCACAAAGGGGAATTTTCAATCTTTTGAGACTCTGCAGAGGAAACATGGACTTTTGCCAGCTGATTTTTACAGATACCTTCAAGTCAGACATTATTACAACAGAGATCTGAAAGTGAATTTAAACAACCTGGGATTTGTGGGAACTTTTTTATCGTTAATCACCAAACTGAAGCACATGCAAAAACCATATCACGGTCATACGACAGCATTCTGTGGTGTAAAAAGGATAACACTTTCTATATCAAAGCAAGGTGGGAAAAAGAGGGCAATTTGACTATCACTGAGGAAAACTGGGAACGTGCATGTGAGATACCGTGGGCTACAACTGGATCTAACATTTGGCGTGAGTTTTGCTGGAAGTGTAACATAAATTTTTTTACCACTCCTGTTCAGAAAAAATACCATGGTACTGAGGAGTCCTGTTGGAGATGTGGGGAAGGGAAGGCCGATCATTTCCACATTTTTGTGGGACTGTCAGATTATTACACCCTTCTGGTCGACCATACACGAACATTTACAAAACGTTTTTGCTCTTACTTTTCCTCTGGACTTTGAAACTATGTTCCTGGGCAACATAAAGCACATACTGAACTTAAAGGATAAGAAACTCTTCTACATGCTACTGGCAGCAAGTAAGAAAGCTTTAACACGGAGATGGCTCAACCCTGACCCACCAACAATCAAGGACTGGATACATTCTGTGCAAGAAATCTACAAAATGGAAAAACTGTCTTTTTCAGTTAAACTGCATATGGATACGTTTTACAGGATCTGGACTAAGTGGACGGAATATGTAAAACATGTTGATGCTTTTATTATGTAAAGAAGACTGAAGAAAGAAAGGAAAAGAAAAGAAAGGGGAAAAAAAGAAAAAAGTCCTTATTTTTGCACACTGGAATATAAAAATATGTTAATATATATTTCAGAAACTTGGCTACCCTTCTATGCACACCCAAGTTTATTTATTTATTTTTTTTGTGTTCTTATTTAAAAGAGAGGGAGAAAGAAGAAGGGAGGGGGAAAGGGGAAGGAAGAAAAAAAATTAAATGAAGCAAAGAAACAATTTCTGTATCTAAAAGTGTTCGTTGTCAATATGCTTTGTGAATAAAACTTGAATTTGAAAAAAAAGAAAACAGTTCAATCTGTGATCAAAACTGAACTTTTTTGTACAATGGGTCATATACCTTCCACCACCATGAGGAGAATTCCCCAATAGTGTTTAGTAAAGGGGAGTAGAGTGGAAGGCAAAGATTCATAAACCTTGGTTGATATTGAAGCACTCTCTAACCTGGAGGGCTCTGTGAAAACTCTCATTGTCCCAAACAACAACATAGATGGATGCTCCTCCTGCTGCCCTAACAGAACATCTCACATGTGATTGAGGAAAATGAGGAGCTGCTGAGTGTTGTAGGGCCCCAGGTTGGTATGATGGTGGACAACCCCATGATTGCTGATGGCATCACATAATGTGACATTGTCACCATGCTGCCCAGGAACACCAACAATGACCCGATAGCCAATCACATTCCGGCCTCTCCTTCTCCTTTTTGCTGATATGAAACCAGCTTCATCCATGTGGATGTATTGATGGGATCTTTCCATTGCATCCAGTTGAAAAACCCTCTGTAGAAATAGATATTGTTTTGTGAGTTATACGGGAAAAGTGTTTCTGTTCTCTCACATCATTAGTGGGATCAGTTTTGACTTGTGTTCAAGTGGTGACAACTGTGCTTTCTTTGTGTAGAATAGAATAGAATAGAATAGTCTTTATTTGTCATTGCACATTGTACAATGAAATTTAAAAGTAATCCCCATTCCTTAGTGCAGGAGCAATAGAAATATAAGAGTATAAAAAATAAAACAAAGTGCTAGTGCTAAATTAAAAATATATTCCTATTAAAAGGAACAAATATAAATACTAAAATGCTAAAAAAGATAAAAGATAAAAGATAAAGATAAGATAAAACAATAAAACCAATCGCACGTCTCCCATTCTTCACACATCATACATATTATTGCACCCAAACACTTTAAATTGATTTTAAAGAGACTATTGCTCTTGGATAAAAACTGCTTTTGAACCGATTGGTTCTACACTTCATTGTCCGGTATCTTTTTCCAGAAGGCAGCAGTTCAAACAGTTCATGTCCTGGGTGTGATGCATCCCTGATGATATTTGTAGCTTTTTTGTTGCAGCGCTCCTTGTATAAATCATCCAGGGAGGGGAGAGGGCATCCAATGATTTTCTGGGCGCTGGTGACAATCCTCTGGAGTGTTTTTCTCTCTGCAGCAGTGGAGCTGGCATACCACACACACAGACAGTAGGTCAGCACACTCTCTACTGAGCAGTGGTAAAAAGACACAAGCAGTTTCTGTGGCAAGTTGTTCTTTTTGAGAAGCCTCTGCTGTGCTTTTTTAACTATCACTGAGGTGTTGGAGCTCCATGACAAGTCCTCTTTGATTTGTATACCCAGAAAGCGAAAGTCAGTCACCCTCTCCACACAGTCTCCACCGTGTACAATGGTTGAATGCTTTCAGCCCTTCCTTCTGAAATCCACAATCAGCTCCTTTGTCTTTGCAGCGTGAGGATCAGGTTGTTGTCTTTACACCAGCTGGTCAGCTGCTCTACCTCAGCCCTGTATGCAGACTCATTTGTGTCTGAAATGAGTCCCACGACTGTGGTGTCATCTGCAAATTTGATTATGGTGTTGGAAGGGTGGGAGGGGGTGCAGTCGTGTGTGTAAAGGGTGTATAAAAGAGGGCTCAGCACGCAGCCCTGCGGAGAGCCAGTGCTAAGGCAGATGTTTCCAGAGATGTGGGAGCCAACTCGCACCCTCTGAGGGCAATCTGTTAAGAAGTCCAGGATCCAGCTGCAGATGGAAGAAGACAACCCCAGTTCTGATAACTTGGCCACCAGTCTGTGAGGAAGAATCGTATTAAATGCAGAGCTATAGTCGACGAACAGCAACCTTGCATAATTCCCCTGCTGTTCCAGGTGTCTCAGAGTAGTATGGAGGGCCACAGCAATAGCATCCTCTGTCGATCTATTTGCTCAGTAGGCAAACTGGTGGACATCCAATGCAGGTGGCAGCTTTGAGATGATGTGACTCCGGACCAGTGTTTCAAAACACTTCATAACAATTGGTGTTAGTGCCACTGGACGGTAGTCATTCAGGCTGCTGATGGTCTTTTTGGGCATAGGAACGATAATAGAGGACTTGTGTTTGACTTTTGTTACCTGTGGACACAATTTATGCATTATGTGTTCATCACAATGAAAATGTGTTGTCAAGGTGTGTCTAAACAGGTGAATAGTGCTTATGGTTTTACCAAAGGAATGATTGATTCAATCAGTGGATTCAGACAACAAAGCATTGTTTCAGACAATAGTGTTTAGTGTTTTAGCAACTGAGAAAAACTGGATTGAACCAAGACCAACACAGTGCAGAGTATTTCATCATCCAATGAATAAAAGAAGATTTAGGAACAAAGACAAAATATTTCAGTAACATTTCTTAATATTAAGATAAATGCAGAAATAAAAGTTTATGATTATAAACTGAAAATGCATTGATGTTCTGTTACTACTTTCTAATAGTAACATGTAAATAAAAAATGGACGGACGGACGGACAGACTGAAATACTTTATTTCATAATGCATGAAATATCATATCACATAATGAATCACAAGTTAATCACTTGAAATAAAGTAGAAGGAAGTGAACTTATATAATCCCACCCCGGCTCGACCATATCATTGTCTTTACATGAATTATCAATATCCAATTCAGGACTTACAGTTTTTCCCAAATGCTAAAACACATTTTCTGAAACATTTAACCAATTTAATCAAACATCAAACACAATTTTCAAAATATAAGCTAAATATACAAAATTCTTGACTCTTGAGTCAAAAGCTCACTTTGAGGTCAAAATGAAGACTATTGTCAAAACTTACACACACACAGCAAACACTACACACTACACATCAAAACACCAAACACAACTTTCAAAATGTGAGCTAAATGTACAAAATTCTTGACTCTTCAGTCGAAAGCTCACTTTGAGTTCATAATGAAGACTCAGTCGTCAAAACTAACAAACCTGCAGCAATCACAACACACTACACAACAAAACACTTGACACTGTTCACAAAATGGTTTGTAAAAAAATGTAACACCAATAGAGTAAAACAATATTCAGGATTTTGTTTTATTTAGTTAACTCTTACTGTAAATCCAGGTTCACATTTATTGCACTTCACCATCTTTTCTCTGTGGGTCAGACCAGAAGATTTCATCCACATCCCTTATATGTTCACTCTAGCCACACAACAGGAAAAAAATAACATTTTTTGCGTGATCAAGTCATGAAATGACCCAAATGAAATGTCATCACAAGCCATGTCTAAGGCCTGCAACAGATTTTGTCAAGTGTATGGTTGTCTCTTCTTCATATACCAAATAGAAAAAAATCTTTAATTGGGCTATGAAGAACAAGGTGGAAGAAAACTGATATAAATTTGGGATTTGTGTTAACTGTCTGATGGGTAAACTTTTGTGAAAACTGATATTGTCTCAGACGGCAAGAAAGTCTGTTATTTTCTTGTTGAAATTCTACAGTACATGAATGATACAGATTATAGTAATAACTTGAAGCTGCTGAGTTGAGGGTTGACCTTTTGACCTGCTTCCCTCATGGTCATTCCACAAATCAACATACGGTCAATAACTATGACCTGGATCTCATCAGAACCTTGTTTTTTTATCTGGGTCTAGGTCTTAGTTATCAGTCTTTGAAAAACCTCTGTTCCAAAACCTTCCTTATATTCATTGCAGTTGATTTGCAACAATTGTTTTCAGTTTTGACCAGTTGTGTGTTGATGGTGATGGTTGTGTTGGAACAGAGTTTGAGTTTTGACTGTGTGTCAATGTTTTGCCTCTTGTGAATGCCAGCTGTTTTTAAAAAGTAAGAATGTGTCTTGTGTTCTGCAAAGAGTGAATAAGAGTTTTGCAAAATGTGTTTTAGGTTTTGACCAAAGAGTCATGTTTTTGAGAAAAGAGTTAAAGCAGTTGATCAGCTGGTTTGGAGAATGGCACTTAGTGTTTTAGCATTTGAGAAAAACTGTAATAATATTTATACTCTACAATCATAGATTCTGTTGGGATGAAGAGCGAGACTGGAGGATCAATGTAGCAGACAGATAAAGGGACTTAAGTTTGGTTTATTGTAGAGAGGTGAGGTGAAAGCGTGGGGGCTGAGCAGACAGGCTGGAGCTGGAGCTGGGGCTGAGGCTGAGCAGACAGGCTGGAGCTGGGGCTGGGGCTGAGCAGACAGGCTGGAGCTGGGGCTGGGGCTGAGCAGACAGGCTGGAGCTGGGGCTGGGGCTGAGCAGACAGGCTGGAGCTGGGGCTGAGCAGACAGGCTGGAGCTGGGGCTGAGCAGACAGGCTGGAGCTGGGGCTGAGCAGACAGGCTGGAGCTGGAGCTGGGGCTGAGCAGACAGGCTGGAGCTGGAGCTGGGGCTGAGCAGACAGGCTGGAGCTGGAGCTGGGGCTGAGCAGACAGGCTGGAGCTGGAGCTGGGGCTGAGCAGACAGGCTGGAGCTGGAGCTGGAGCTGGGGCTGAGCAGACAGGCTGGAGCTGGGGCTGGAGCTGGGGCTGAGCAGACAGGCTGGAGCTGGAGCTGGGGCTGAGCAGACAGGCTGGAGCTGGAGCTGGGGCTGGGGCTGAGCAGACAGGCTGGAGCTGGAGCTGGGGCTGGGGCTGAGCAGACAGGCTGGAGCTGGGGCTGGGGCTGAGCAGACAGGCTGGAGCTGGGGCTGGGGCTGAGCAGACAGGCTGGAGCTGGAGCTGGAGCTGGGGCTGGGGCTGAGCAGACAGGCTGGAGCTGGAGCTGGAGCTGGGGCTGAGCAGACAGGCTGGAGCTGGAGCTGGAGCTGGGGCTGAGCAGACAGGCTGGAGCTGGAGCTGGAGCTGGGGCTGAGCAGACAGGCTGGAGCTGGAGCTGGAGCTGGGGCTGAGCAGACAGGCTGGAGCTGGAGCTGGAGCTGGGGCTGAGCAGACAGGCTGGAGCTGGAGCTGGAGCTGGGGCTGAGCAGACAGGCTGGAGCTGGAGCTGGAGCTGGGGCTGAGCAGACAGGCTGGAGCTGGAGCTGGAGCTGGGGCTGAGCAGACGGAGCTGGAGCTGGAGCTGGGGCTGAGCAGACGGAGCTGGAGCTGGAGCTGGAGCTGGGGCTGAGCAGACGGAGCTGGAGCTGGAGCTGGGGCTGAGCAGACGGAGCTGGAGCTGGAGCTGGGGCTGAGCAGACGGAGCTGGAGCTGGAGCTGGGGCTGAGCAGACGGAGCTGGAGCTGGAGCTGGGGCTGAGCAGACGGAGCTGGAGCTGGAGCTGGAGCTGGAGCTGGACTAAGAGCACAGACAATCAGGCAGAGAGTGGAAGCAGAAGCTGGGTCTTTATACTGGAGGCTTAAGCAGGTGATTGGAGGCAGCTGTGTAATTGGTGAGGCCACCAAAGCACTCCACTCACAGCCTAACAGAGAGGGATCCCAACAGATTCAGGTTGTAAAGGGTCATTTTATAAGTTTTATGACTGTCATATTTTTAAGCTGTGTTTTGTTTTTATATGTAAGGCGACCTTGGGTGCCCAGAAAGGCGCCATATAAATAAAATGTATTATTATTATTATTATTATTTGTATCAGTAATGTGCTCCATCAAATCAGCTTCAAAACTTCTCTTTGGTGCCATGTTCAACTCTCCTCGTTGCAGTAGCTGTTTTGCAGTAGCTTGATGAGTTGAGGAGAGTTGGAGACACACATCTGCTGCTCGTGACCCGGAACCAGAAGTTGATCAAATCAATTGATTTCTTTAAAATTGTTCTTATCTGCAGTTTTCTTCCTGAGTACTCTTTAAATGAAAACATTAAAATACAAATATTTATGGTATACATACAAAATCACATGTCCTGTAGTAACAAATGTGAAAATGTAACAGACTTTTTTAATATAAAACTCTATAAATCTCACTTGTCTGAGTCTGATACTTAGTGGTTTCTCATATTTGGCTCAAGTTCATCAATGTTTTGGTGGGGCTCTGAGCTGAAGAAATCCTCAGGATTGAGTAAAGGTGTTCATCAATCAGACGGCTCCTATGTGATGTTTAGTTTAGCTTCATCAAATAGAACAGTTGTTCACATAGATACTGTATGTGCTGACAAACGGAGAGAGAGTCTGAGCAGCTTGGATGTGCAGTTGGAGCATTGTGTCAGGATGAAATGTGCAAACTCAGCAGCAAGCACTAATATTGTTCTTTCAGTGTGTCATTACACATGACTCTTTCTGCTGAGTCAGCAAAGTTTCAATCTTCACTGAGTCTTTATGGAAGAGCTCAGTTCAGGTTTAGAAAAGAACTTTTTACTGACAAACTGATAAAAAAGAGAATCTAGAAAAGCTCTACAGCTGTTTGAAAAAACTGATGATTGATTGATATTTTTTTTCATCAGTTGAATTGATTGTGTGATGACGATTTATCTGAAACTGATCTGTTTCAATAATGATCTTGTAAATCTGATCAAACTCTGTTTACTTGCTGGAACTCCAGCTGTCATCACTGCTCTTGAACACACTTTTCTGTCTGATTTCAGGTTGAGGAGCTGCAGTTTGTCAAAGATCAGCTGTGAATTTCTGGGTTCAGTTCTGAGGAACAACCCGTCCAGACTGACAGAACTTGACCTGAGCGGGAACAACATCCAGGATTCTGGATTTCTTCATGTGTGTGGTTTTCTGGAGAGTCCAGACTGCAGACTGCAGACTCTGAGGTCAGTAAATGAGCTGAACTCCCTGAAGGATGAGAAGAAGGTTTCAGGTGAAGAACTTTCTGATGTTTCACTGGAAGATTTTCTGAACCTTTTCTGGATCAAAGCTTGTAGTCAGTTCCACCATCTGATGAATTTCTCTCCAATCTTTTCTTGATCCCATGACCTTTTCCAACAAGGAGAAAGAAAAGAGGAAAAGGAGACAGGAGGGAATGTTTCCACCATGCTGATGTGTCTCCTGCTTTTCTGTCTCTTCTTTACTTTCTGTTTCTGCTTCACTGCAGATCTACTTCCAGAATATCTGGAAATGACTGAAGGAAAACAAAGATTTCCAAACTGAAGCAGATCATTTTGATTAATTCATACATTTAAAAATCTTCATGTTTGTTCTAAAAGGTGAAATTTGAGAAGGAATTTTTGCAAATAACGCAGAAAGAAACACCGGTGGCTTATCCTGTTTTTTGAACATAAAAACTAGATTGATTTTTCACTTTTAAAAGTTGACAACCAATCAAAATTGCAAATGTCCCCCCCTCTGTCCCAGCATGAAACGACTGTCAACTAGCTTTCAATCAAACATTGTGCTGCACTGTCCTTCATTGGAGTAGACTGTCAGAGAGCCAGGCTGGTAGTAATGACAGGCGGAGCTCAGTCACAACAGTAAACTGTAGAAAAATATATCATTATCATGAAGAGTAGGGAATTGACTTCAGGACAGGATGAAAAGGTGAGTTGTCAGGACAGATGCTGACCTGTTCTCTGTTGATCCTGTGGAGAGGGAAGTCATAAATCTCCACAATGATGTTCAGATCAAATCTCTGCAGCATTCTCAGCACTTCTGGAGTTTAGTGCAGCCAAAAAATGATCCAAATCTCCAGCAGGCTGCTCTGAAAATGGCAGCATTATTTGGGTGGACATTTCTTTGTGAATCTGCCTTTTCTGACATGAATGTCATGAAGTTCAGAACCAGACTGACAGATGAACATTTAAATGACTCCATCAGAGTAAACCTCAGTGGATCCACTCCAGCTTACAGCTCTGGTTGAATCTATGCAGGACCAGACTTCTCACTGACACAATCTGATGGGAAAGTTTTAACACAAAACATCTTTTGTTTTAACTTAACTGTTTTCATTTGATCAATGTGAACATTTAAAATGTAAATCAAAACAACTAAACATAAGTATCTCTCCAGCTTTTTCGTGATTTAAAGTATCTCAGTGAGCATAAAAGGTTGGAGACTCCTTCTTTAGATGAAGTCCACATGCAGACTAAATCAGTGTTATAATGAAGTTCTATGGAGAATAGAACTTTTTAAGGATCCATTTAATCTATTTTTCATCAGTCAGAATCAACTTATAAAATTCTATAGTTTTTCTCATTAGCTAATACTCTTTTCTTGAAAGCTGCTCTCTTTTTCTCTAAACTGTGAACACAAAACTTAATTTTCATTAACAAAACCTCAAACTCTTCTTCCAGAACCAAACTTTCCCCTGAAAACAGTTCAGTCTGTGATCAAAACTGAACTTTTTTGTACAATGGTTCATATACCTTCCACCACCATGAGGAGAATTCCCCAATAGTGTTTAGTAAAGGAAGTACAGTGGAAGGCAAAGATTGATAAACCTTGGTCGATATTGAAGCACTCCCTCACCTGGAGGGCTCTGTGAAAACTCTCATTGTCCCAAACAACAACATAGATGGATGTTCTTCCTGCTGCCCTAACAGAACATCTCACATGTGATTGAGGAAAATGAGGAGCTGCTGAGTGTTGTAGGGCCCCAGGTTGGTATGATGGTGGACAATCCCACGATTGCTGATGGCAGCACATAATGTGACATTATCACCATGCTGCCCAGGAACACCAACAATGACCCAATAGCCAATCACATTCCGGCCTCTCCTTCTCCTTTTTGCTGATATGAAACCAGCTTCATCCATGTAGATGTATTGATGGGATCTTTCCATTGCATCCAGTTGAAAAACCCTCTGTAGAAATAGATATTGTTTTGTGAGTGATACGGTGTCCCTTCATGGTTGCCAGGGCTGCACGGTGGCGCAGTGGCTAGCGCTCTTATCTCACAGCAAGAAGGCCCCGGTTCAAATCCTGGCTGGGGGATCAGAAACACCAACTGGGACCTTTCTGTGTAGAGTTTGCATGCTCTCCCCGTGCATGTGTGGGTTCTCAGCGGGTACCCCGGCTTCCTCCCACTGTCCAAAAACATGCTTCATAGGTTAATTGGTTACTCTAAATTACCCCTAGGTATGAAGGTGTGAGTGACTGTGTGCGCGAATGTGGCCCTGCAACAGACTGGCGAACTGTCCAGGGTAAACCCTGCCTTCGCCCATCAGCAGCCGGGATAGGCTCCGGCATCCCCGCGACCCCATAAAGGGATAAAGCGGCAAGGAAAATGAATGAAAGGATGAATGAATGAATGAGTGATACGGGAAAAGTGTTTCTGTTTGTTAAATGAGTAAAACAACTTTCACGTTTCCACTTTGACGACTTTTATTCTCATTCTTCATCGTTCCGACACAACGTCTACAAAACGGAAAACCCACACCATCACATAACATAACGACCTTCTTTCTGAGTAGAACACCCCCTAGTTGTGTGGGGTGGTAAATGATTACAAACAGTAACACTCTCAGTCTCAGTAACAACTCAGTCTATTTTTTATGTAGGATTCATTTACAGTTTTTCCCAAATGCTAAAACACATTTTCTGAAACATTTAACCAATTTAATCAAACATCAAACACAATTTTCAAAATTTAAGCTAAATATACAAAATTCTTGACTCTTGAGTCAAAAGCTCACTTTGAGGTCAAAATGAAGACTCTGTCGTCAAAACTTATACACACACATCAAACACAACACACTACACATCAAAACACCAAACATGATTTTCAAAATATGAGCTAAATGTACAAAATTCTTGACTCTTCAGTCAAAATCTCACTTTTAATTCATAATGAAGACTTTGTCGTCAAAACTAACAAACCTGCAGCAATCCCAACACACCACACAACAAAACACTTGACACTCTTCACAAAATGGTTTTAAAAAAACGACCCCCCACCCCAAAAAAATGAATAAACAAAATTAAGCAAATAAATATTTAGGATCCAGGATTTTTATTTTATTTTGTTTATTTTTACTGTAAATCCAGGTTTACACTTATTGCGCTTCACCATCTTTTCTCTGTTGGTCAGACCAGAAGACTTCATCCACATTACTAACATGTTCACTCTAGCCACACAACAGGAAAAAAATGATTTGGGATTGAAATTAAATTTGGGATTTGTGTTGAACAAATCTGATGGGTAAACTTTTGTGAAAACTGACATTGCAACAAAGTCTTCTCTGTTATTTATATGAATGATGCAGATTGTAGTAATAAGTTGAACCTGAAGAGTTGAGGGTTGACCTTTGACCTGCTTCCCTCATGGTCATTCCATAAACCAACATATGGTCAATAACTATGACCTGGATCTCATCAGAACCTTGTTCTTCATCTGGGTCCACATTTAGGTCTTTCTCATGCTACCCATCTTTGAAAAGCATCTCTGTTGTTCCAGAACTGCCCTATATTTACTGCAGTTGATTTGCAACAAGTGTCTTCAGTTTTGACCAGTTGTGTGTTGATGGTGATGGTTGTGTTGGAACAGAGTTTGAGTTTTGACTCTGTGTTCACGTTTTGCCTCTTGTGTGTTGTAAATGCCAGCTGTGTTTTAAAAGTGAAAATGTGTCTTGTGTTCTGCAAAGAGTAGATGGGAGTTTTGCAAATTGTGTGTTAACTGCAAATTGTGTTTTAGGTTTTGACCAAAGAGTCACGTTTTTGAAAAAGAGTTAAAGCAGTTGATCAGCTGGTTTGGAGAATTGCACTTAGTGTTTTAGCAATTGGGAAAAACTGTAACTGTCTAGTGAACTTGTTTCTGTTTCATTCAACTTTCCAGTGTCCATCATGAAGAGTCTTTGGTAACATAGCCGATGATGGTCCCTTTTTTTGTAAGTCAATCTGCAAGTTGGTCCTTTGTGACTGACCACAACATCTCCTGAACCTTTCCAGTTTGGATAAGTTCTTAAATAGAGCTCATTTCCAAACGAGGTCTTTTCTCTGCCACAAACTTTGTGGACTTCAGTGCATCAAGAAGAGAATGGTTATCAGTAACACAGGTTATGGGCACAGAGTGGTTGGTATTACCAGTGGTGAGTTCAGAGAATAAAGTTGACAGAAAAATGGCATTATCGATCCCTTCAGACATTGCTAGTGTTTCACCTGCAAGTATGCTTCTGACAACTCTTTAAATGCTCTTGGACTGCCATAAAATAGGAGAAAACTGCCCATTTTCACCCATTAAAACAATGAAGTGCCCAACCTGCATGCCACCATCTGATAGGTTTGCAAAAGATGCATCCGTAAATGCAACCATTTTTAAACTGTCATTTCCAAGGTGTTGAAAGTTCAATGCAACTGACTTGGTCTTGAGTTTGCTTACAATTCTAGTGGCTTCATGAATGACCTGAACAGTTGCATTTTTTAGATTTGATGCCAAATTACTTGCATCAAACAGAATTTCAGGTCTGCTTTGCCTTGCAACCCACGAAGTTGTCCTATTGTTGATGAAAGGAGATCTCTTTCCTGTTCAGTGAGAGGTGAAGCTTGCTCCACTGCTTGTGTTGGTGTAAGATGGATAGCCTGCAAATCTTGGCTATATGTATCCTGATGAATCTGTATCCTTTTGTCCGAAGCAACAAACTCTACTCCCACATAGGAAAAGTTTCCATGAGCTTCTCGACCAACACTAAATTTGGATCTGAGGTGTGGTATAACGGTTGTCGGAAAAGATTCTGACCCTCCCCAAATGAAATCATCAACATGACAAGCAAGTACACCAGATACATTGTTGTCCTGATCTAGCCAGCAGACAACTTTAAAAAACCACAGACTGATTTTCCTCCTAGCCAGTCATTATGGTTTACGGCTTGTACCAGTACAAAGCCACAAGCCTCACACATTTTTCAACTTCCAAAGTTCCCTTCATTGTTGGCTTCAGGCGGTGGCTTAATAAAGATGCTCTTGACAGTTCCATACCTTGCAAGAAGGCAGACTTTATATCCATGGAATGAAGTGTCCATTGTTTTTGGCATATCACTGCCACAAGGAGATGCAGCGATTCCGAAACACATACTCTTTTGACCTTTCTCCTCAACTTCTTCAAACACATTGTTTTGTTGCCAGGTGTTTTATCTTCGACAGTTTTTGCTTCATCAAAAGACAAATCCTTTGTCACACAAGTATCATCCTCACATCTGTCAGGGTTTAAAGCAGATTGGGGAGATGGAAATCCTCTAACTTTGAAAGATCTGCTGATTCTTTGTTCCAGCCACTTCAGCAGGTCCAGGCAGCTCCAAGCAGTCCTGTTTACCAGTTCTTGTACTTTCCTGTGCTTTCCCTTTAACTCCCAAAGCTTTTGATATGAAAATTCAGTTTTATGAATTTTTAAATGTCACAACCTGGCCATTTTTTATGTTGATGTCTTCTCTGTAATCCTGTCGTTGTGCTTCAATGTCTTCCAAAGCAGGCATGTCTCTGTAATCCTGTCTGTGGTCTGTACTCGTCTCGTCTTCTGTCTCATGATCAATGTCTACTTTTCACTGATCATTTTAGTCCTCTTTGTCATTGTTAATCTGAATGTCATCACTGTCATACGTTCCTTTTCTCAGTCTGAGCTGGTGGACTCTAATACAGCTGCCGCCATGTCTGACAAAAACCACAGCACCGTCCTGTCTGATGACCAATTCAGGTCCTTTCCACTCTGCACAGTCGACTGTTTTGAAATAAACTTTGTCCCCCGGTTCATACTTCTCATCTGTGTTGCACAGCTGTTTTTTTTTAGTGCTCTTCGTATTCTCTCTGAACATTCTGCTTCTGTAAATGCCTTTCTTGCTATGTGCAGAGCAGAAATATGTTTAGCAACCCATTCACTTTTTGTTTTGCCCTCCAGGGCAGGCGGTTTGTCAATAAGCACTGAAGGTAGGTTAATGTTCTGTCCAAAAACCAGCTGATGCGGACTGTAACCATGGACACTGTGCATACAGTTCTTTGCCATAAGAGCCCAGTCCATAACCCTACTCCAGTCACATCCAGTACTACTTCTCACTTTCATTATGATCTCAGCCAGCGTTTGACTATACCTTTCCCGGAGTCCATTGCTCCATAGACTGTATGCAGGTGTTGTCTTAACTTCCATGTTGAAGTTTTCAGCCATGTCTCTCACTTCTTCATTATTAAATTCACCCCCATTGTGACACGGTTGTGAGTTTTATTTCTGTTTTCACTGCCATTTTGTGTTTTGCAGGTCAGCTGTCACTCCTCCTGGATGGTTCCTCCTTCTCTGTGGAGGAGTGCACAGCTGTCCGCACTTTGTAATTAAGACTATTTAAGTTGCAGCATTTCAGTTCTCAGTGTCGGTGTGTCCCCATTTAGACCGTGAGTTTCCTGTTGTAGCCGATGCTGAGGTATGCAATCATTTAGGTGTTTTTCTTAGTCTTTAGTTTTTCTGCCCTTTTGCAGTTTTCCCTCTTGTGAGGTGTCTTTTGTTTATTAAAACTCTAAAGCCGCATTTCCGAGTCCAAGCCTGGTTCTCTGCTCCTGAGTTCTTGTCACCCCAGCCGTCACACATTGTCGCTGAACAGCTTTTGTGGTGGGCCATGCACACTGATCCAGTCATGAATGAAGTGTTTGACTATTTCAGATCACTTTTTTGTAGTTAGTACACTTCCTGCTCTGAAACGAGTAAACTGGTCAATGATGTGTAAGTACCACACCCTGGTTCAAGCTCATGCAGATCTACAGCAACAGTCTCGTTTTATGTTGATGCTAATGGCAAACTGACAGCAGGTCTTGGTTTAACATTAGTATGTTTTTGACATGTTTCACATTGACTTAAATTTTTTCCAACAAGCTGTTGCACTCTCCATATGTGTTACCAGAAGTGTTCTAAAGTCTTTGCAGTTTTTCAGTTGAAGCATGTCGAAACTGTTATGAAGTTTCTCCAAAACTTTCATCCTCTCATCTGTGTTCATTTTGTCTGTGACTTTCAATATTTCTTCTTCAGCATTAGCCATTATCTGATCCATATCTGCAGACTTCTTGTCTTCAGGATTTGCAATGTTTACACAATAATGTCCAGAACTTGTAAAGTCAAGCCTAATAGGCTGATTGAACATCACTACACTGTCCTTTTCCACGTCTAGAACTGTCCCTACTCTTTTTAATGAGGTCTTACTTAAAAGGAGGGGAATGTCAACCGGTACAACTTCAGTGTCAACATTACATGTTGTGACCAATTTTTGCTGGTAACTTTACCTTTTTTACAGAATAAACCACTTTTCCATCTCAAAACTTGAAGGGTCTGCGACTTTGCTCCTCTGATTTTCTTATGGCTTTGACACTTTTCTTTCTCAATGCACTGCTGTAGTTATCCAGCCACTTTTGTCCACATACTGTGCGAGTGCAAGCAGTGTCAATAATAGCTGAGCCAAAACATTCCGTCATGAAGATTTCTGCATCTGTGAGTGCCTCTTTTGTGTACAGGGTGACATTACACTCTTCAACGTTTGTTTGGACTTCAGTTAATTTTACACATTCACCTTTGTGTGGACAGTCTTTGGCCCAATGAAAAGTACTTTGGCACACTGCACATTTCGATCATCTTCCATATTTATCCAGTGGGTTTTAACCCGGTAGCGATGCTTGCTTTCACCTAAACTGTGCTTTCTTTGTGTTTGACTTTTTTTACCTGTGGACACAATTTATGCATTATGTGTTCATCACAATGAAAATGTGTTGTCAATGTGTGTCTAAACAGGTGAATATTGCTTATGGTTTTACCAAAGGAATGATTGATTCAATCAGTGGAATCAGACAACAAAGCATTGGTTCAGACAATGGGGTTTAGTGTAGGGGTCGGCAACCCAAAATGTTGAAATAGCCATATTGGACCAAAAAACAAAAGTCAAATATGTCTGGAGCCACAAAAAATTAAATACCTTACATAAGCCTTATAATGAAGGCAACATATGCATCTATATTAGCCAACTATCAAAATGACTGTGTTGGTTACAAATGCATAATGAGCCTTCATGATTAAATGTTTATTTAATCCAGTGGAGAATGATGCACCATGTGACTACTCTGTTGTAGGATGCTGCCTCAGGTTTAACTCCATTACAATATTAATGAATTGCAGTATGTTTCATTGTTTTGATTAAATTAAATAAATGCAATAAAGAAATCAGATTTCTTATGTCATTTTATTTTGAGGATTCGTAAAAACAACAACAAAATGGAACCTGTATAACGTGCCCCTTATCTGGGCAATAGAGTGCAATAAAACGCAGCATACATTTACAGAAATAAAACAGCATCCTTGTGAAAAGGTAAAGTGTATAAAATCAAATAAAAACAGTTTAAGTTTAATTTCTGTGCAAACACCAATGTCAGAGCATGGGTAAAACGCAGCAGAATCCTCTTCTCTCTCTCTTTTGACACTAAATCACGCAGCTATCCTCGAGCCTGAACAACAAAACACAATAAAATCCCTGAATGTCATTCCAAATACATACTAACAAAAATCAGAAATTACGAAATCCGAAAGCACCCTGCCCCACTTTTTTTTTTTTGGATCGTTTACCTGTGATGACGAGATAATCAATAAATAATCAATAATGAAGAAGGAAGTTTCCCGCTCTCTCTTTCCCGCACGGAGATGCTGAAACTTTATCTGTTTTAAGTCTCTTTATTTGGTGGTTAACATGAAAAACAGCAGCAGAACACTCCACAAAAGTTGTATTTAGTCAATTTTCTTTTATTATTTTATTAGTGGGGATTCCTCAAACGCCTTTAGTCCATCTCGTGCACCAGCCCTCCTCCTTTCATTTCCCTCAAACCTCCAAACAGTTTATGGACAGATCACAGCGCGTGATGTGTTCAATGAACTCCGGATATTCAACTAAATCCGCTACTATGCTTTTGTTATTTTTATGCAATCCTCAGAAAAACAAAGCAGTTTTTCAGAAGAAATGTGGAGACTATTTAATCCATCTATTTTATAAGAATCAGTTCTGGGGTTCAATGTTTTCTATGATAAACTGCTTTGTTTTATCGCAATGACCGGAGCCCAGTGAACGCACCATGCAGAAACACTCAGCAGACCTGAATCATGTCAATCCGTCAACGTTTGTTTGTGGTTAAAACAATAATTCAAACAAAGAATATATTTCCCTCCCCCATCATTTTCCATTTTCTAACATTTTTGAAAAAGCTCCAGGGAGCCACTAGGGAGCGCTTAAAGAGCCCCATGCGGCTACAGAACCACGGGTTGCCGACCCCTGGTTTAGTGTTTTAGCAACTGAGAAAAACTGGATTGAACCAAGACCTAACACAGTGCAGAATATTTCATCATCAAATGAAGAAAATAAGAAATTGTTTTCTTTGTTTTTAAAAACATTTTTCAACAGGAAAACAGAAAAAAAGTGAAATTCATTCAATATCAAAATATTTAAGGAACATTCCTTAATATAAAGATAAAAATGGAAATTCATGATTACAATCTGAAAATGCATTAATGTTCTGCACATGATCCCAACTTATCACTGCTTACTAATAATGTGAAAACAAAAAAGAAATTAAATCAATCATTTCCTTTCAAATGGGTCTTATCTGCAGTTTTTTATGGGTTCATTCAAATCAAAACAAGAAAATGCAAATATATATGGTACACAAAGAAAGATTTCTTTCAAAGGAAAAATCACATGTCCTGTAGTAAAAAATGTGAAAATGTAACAGACTTTTTCAATGATATACTCTATAAATCTCACTTGTCTGAGTCTGATACTTAATGGTTTCTTATATTTGGTTCAAGTTCATCAATGTTTGGGGTCAGACTCTGAGCTGAGAGAATCCTCAGGATTGAGTAAAGGTGTTCATCAATCAGACGGCTCCTATGTGATGTTTAGTTTAGCTTCATCAAGTAGAACAGTTGTTCACAGTTGGAGCATTGTGTCAGGATGAAATGTGCAAACTCAGCAGCAAGCACTAATATTGTTCTTTCAGTGTGTCATTACACATTACTCTTTCTGCTGAGTCAGCAAAGTTTCAATCTTCACTGAGTCTTTATGGAATAGCTCAGTTCAGGTTTAGAAAAGAACTTTTTACTGACAAACTGATAAAAAAGAGAATCTAGAAAAGCTATACAGCTGTTTGAAAAAACTGATGATTGTTTGATATTTTCTTCATCAGTTGAATTGATTGTGTGATGATGATTGATCTGAAACTGATCTGTTTCAATAATGATCTTGTAATTCTGATCAAACTCTGTTTACTTGCTGGAACTCCAGCTGTCATCACTGCTCCTGAACACTTTTCTGTCTGATTTCAGGTTGGAGTGCTGCAGTTTGTCAAAGATCAGCTGTGAATTTCTGGGTTCAGTTCTGAAGAACAAACCGTCCAGACTGACAGAACTGGACTTGAGCGGGAACAAAATCCAAAATTCTGGATTTCTTGATCTGTGTGGTTTTCTGGAGAGTCCAGACTGCAGACTGCAGACTCTGAGGTCAGTAAATGAGCTGAACTCCCTGAAGGGTGAGAAAAAAGTTTCAGGTGAAGAACTTTCTGACGTTTTACTGGAAGATTTTCTGAACATTTTCTGGATCACAGCTTGGAGTCAGTTCAGCCATCTGATGAATTTCTCTCCAACCTTTTCTTGATCCCATGACCTTTTCCAACAAGGTGAAAGAAAAGAGGAAAAGGAGATGGGCGGGAATGTTTCCACCATGCTGATATGTCTCCTGCTTTTCTGTCTCTTCTTTACTTTCTGTTTCTGCTTGACTACAGATCTACTTCCAGAATATCTGGAAATGACTGAAGGAAAACAAAGATTTACAAACTCAAGCAGATCACTTTGATTGATTCATACATTTAAAAACCTTCATGTTTGTTCTAAAAGGTGAAATTTGAGAAGGAATTTTTGCAAATAACGCAGAAAGAAACACCGGTGGCTTATCCTGTTTTTTGAACATAAAAACTGGATTGATTTTTCACTTTTAAAAGTTGATAAGCAATCAAATTTGCAAATGTCCCCCCCTCTGTCCCAGCATGAAACGACTGTCTACTAGCTGTCAATCAAACATTGTGCTGCACTGTCCTTCATTGGAGTAGACTGTCAGAGAGCCAGGCTGGCAGTAATGACAGGCGGAGCTCAGTCACAACAGTAAACTGTAGAAAAATATATCATTATCATGAAGAGTAGGGAATTGACTTCAGGACAGGATGAAAAGGTGAGTTGTCAGGACAGATGCTGACCTGTTCTCTGTTGATCCTGTGGAGATGGAAGTCATAAATCTCCACAATGATGTTCAGATCAAATCTCTGCAGCATTCTCAGCAGTTCTGGAGTTTAGTGCAGCCAGAAAATGATCCAAATCTCCAGCAGGCTGCTCTGAAAATGGCAGCATTATTTGGGTGGACATTTCTTTGTGAATCTGCCTTTTCTGACATGAATGTCATGAAGTTCAGAACCAGACTGACTCCATCAGAGTAAACCTCAGTGGATCCACTCCAGCTTACAGCTCTGGTTGAATCTATGCAGGACCAGACTTCTCACTGACACAATCTGATGGGAAAGTTTTAACACAAAACATCTTTTGTTTTAACTTAACTGTTTTCATTTGATCAATGTGAACATTTAAAATGTAAATCAAAACAACTAAACATAAGTATTTCTCCAGCTGTTTCATGATTTAAAGTATCTCAGTGAGCATAAAAGGTTGGAGACTCCTTCTTTAGATGAAGTCCACATGCAGACTAAATCTGTATTATAATGGAGTTCTATGGAGAAAAGAACTTTGTAATGATCTATTTAATCTACTTTTTATCAATCAGAAACAACTTCTAGAATTCTACAGTTTTTCTTGATAGCTAAGACACTTTACTTGAAAGCTGCTCTCTTTTTCTCTAAACTGTGAACACAAAACCCAATTTTCAAGCTTCATTAACAAAACCTCAAACTCTTCTTCCAAAACCAAACTTACACCTGAAAACAGTTCAATCTGTGATCAAAACTGAACTTTGTTGTGAAATGGTTCATATACCTTCCACCACCATGAGGAGAATTCCTCAATAGTGTTTAGTAAAGGGTAGTAAAGTGGAAGACAAAGATTGATAAACCTTGGTTGATATTGAAGCACTCCCTCACCTGGAGGGCTCTGTGAAAACTCTTAATGTTCCAAACAACAACATAGATGGATGCTCCTCCTGCTGCCCTAACAGAACATCTCACATGTGATTGAGGAAAATGAGGAGCTGCTGAGTGTTGTAGGGCCCCAGATTGGTATGATGGTGGACAACCCCATGATTGCTGATGGCAGCACATAATGGGACATTGTCACCACGCTGCCCAGGAACACCAACAATGACCCGATAGCCAATCACATTCCGGCCTCTCCTTCTCCTTTTTGCTGATATGAAACCAGCTTCATCCATGTGGATGTATTGATGGGATCTTTCCATTGCATCCAGTTGAAAAACCCTCTGTAGAAATAGATATTGTTTTGTGAGTTATACGGGAAAAGTGTTTCTGTTCTCTCACATCATTAGTGAGATCAGTTTTGACTTGTTGTGTTCAGGTGGTGACAACTGTGCTTTCTTTGTGTTTGACTTTTGTTACCTGTGGACACAATTTATTCAGCATGTGCTCATCACAATGAAAATGTGTTGTCAAGGTGTGTCTAAACAGGTGAATAGTGCTTATGGTTTTACCAAATGAATGAATGATTCAATCAGTGGATTCAGACAACAAAGCATTGGTTCAGACAATAGTGTTTAGTGTTTTAGCAACTGAGAAAAACTGGATTGAACCAAGACCAACACAGTGCAGAGTATTTCATCATCAAATAAATAAAAGAAGATTTAGGGACAAAATATTTCAGGAATAGTTCTTAATATTAAGATAAATGCAGAAATAAAAGTTTATGATTATAAAATGAAAATGCATTAATGTTCTGCTCAATGAACCTAACCCATCACTATTTTCTAATAGTAACATGTAAATAAAAAATGGATGAATGGATGGATGGATGAAAGGATGCATGAATGAATGATAGATAGATAGATAGATAGATAGATAGATAGATAGATAGATAGATAGATAGATAGATAGATAGATAGATAGATATAATGAAATGGTTTATTTCAAGCAATCAGTTCATAATACAGGAAATATCATATCACATAATAAATCACAAGTTAATCGCTTTAAATAGAGTGGAAGGAAGTGAATTTATATAATCCCACCCCGGCTCGACCATACCATTGTCTCTACATGAATTATCAATATTCAGCAGGACTTAATATCCAATATTTATACTCTACAATCATAGATTCAGGTTATAAAGGATCATTTATATCAGTGATCTTCTCCATCAAATCAGCTTCAAAACTTCTCTTTGGTGCCATGTTCAACTCTCCTTGTTGCAGTAGCTGTTTTGCAGTAGCTTGGTGAGTTGAGGAGAGTTGGAAACACACGTCCGCTGCTCGTGACCCGGAACCAGAAGTCGATCAAATCAATTGATTTCTTTATAATGGTTCTTATCTGCAGTTTTTTCCTGAGTACTTTTTAAATGAAAACATTAATAATAATAATAATAATAATACATTTTATTTCAAAGCGCCTTTCTGGTCACTCAAGGACACTGTACATTACAATGAGAACAAATAAAATCAAGACAAATAAATACATCCTAAAAACAGAAACACAATAGAATCTAAAAAACAAGAATAAAATCAGCCACAGGATAAATGGTTGTGGGATCAGACAGAAAAGGCAGATTTAAACATGTATGTTTTGAGTTTGGACTTAAATACGGGTAAAGAATCAATGGTCCGGAAATCAGGTGGGAGTGAGTTCCATGGTGTGGGGGCCGAGTGGCTGAAGGCTCGGCTCCCCATGGTGACCAGACGGATGGGGGGTACGGAGAGTTGGGGGGTGGAAGAAGACCTGAGTGTACGGACGGGAGTGTAAATATGGAGGAGCTCAGATAGATAACGCGGGGCCAGGTTATGGAGCGCTTTGAAGGTGAGGAGGAGAAGTTTAAATTGAACTCTGAATTTGACAGGAAGCCAGTGGAGCTGTTGGAGGACGGGGGTGATGTGATGAAACGGTGGAGTTCGGGAAATAATGCGAGCGGCTGAGTTCTGAACCAGTTGGAGTTTATTGAGAGTTTTGTGAGGTAGACCAGACAGAAGTGCGTTGCAATAGTCGATGCGAGAAGTGACCAGACTATTGACCAATACAGAAGCGGAGTCGACAGTGAGGGAGAGACGAAGACGATTAATATTGCGCAGATGAAAATGAGCAGATCGGGTGATGTTATTAATATGCGGTTGAAAGGAAAGGGAACTATCAAGGATGACACCCAGGCTCTTTACCTGGGGAGAGGGGGAGACTGATGTGAAGTCAATAGAAAGTGTAAAATTTGAGATCTTGGAAAGTGTGGATTTGGATGCAACAAGTAATAATTCTGTTTTATCGCTATTGAGTTTAAGAAAGTTTTTGGTGAGCCAGTTTTTTATTTCATGAAAACAAGATGTTAGGGAGGAGGGTGGGAGGGAGGAGTTTGGTTTACTGGAGAGATAGAGCTGGGTGTCATCCGCGAAACAATGGAAGCTGATTTTGAATTTACGGAAGATGTTGCCGAGTGGAAGGAGGTAAGTGATGAATAAAAGAGGACCAAGGACAGAGCCTTGGGGAACACCGGAGGAAACAAGGGAAGAATCAGAATGGAAAGATTTTAGCTGGATGAACTGAGTGCGGCCAGAGAAATAGGAATGAAACCATTGAAGGGTGGTTGAAGTGATACCGAGGGAGGAGAGTCTTTGGAGGAGAATAGAATGAGAAATAGTATCGAAGGCCGCACTCAGATCAAGGAGAATGAGAATAGTGACGAGTCCTGAATCAGCAGCGACAAGAAGATCATTGGTGATTTTCAGGAGTGCAGTTTCGGTGCTGTGGGCGGGACGAAAACCTGATTGAAAGGGTTTAAAGAGACAGTTATGTTGAAGGTGCTGTTGGAGTTGAGAGGCAACAGTTTTCTCAAGTATTTTTGAAAGGAAGGGCAAGTTGGAGATCGGTCGGAAATTACTAAGAATATTCGGATCTGAACCAGGTTTTTTTTTAAATTGGTTTTACGGCTGCAGTTTTGAATAATGAGGGCACAATACCGGTTGTTAGGGAAGAATGAATAATGGAAGTGATAAAGGGGAGCAGTTGTGTGAGACAGGATTTGACTAAGAATGTCGGAAGAGGATCAAGCTGGCAGGTAGAGGGTTTCGATTCTTTAATGAGGGCGAAAATTTCACCATGGTCGGGCAGGCGGAAGGTAGAGAACATATGGGACACAGAGAAAGAGTCAGATGGGAGATCGAGAGGGACAGGGGCGAGGAGGTTCTGGTGTATAGTTTGTATTTTTTGTTTAAAATACGAGAGAAAGGAGTCGCAAGTTGCAGTGGAGTACATATGGGGAGGAGATTTTCGGGGGGCTGAAAGATATTAGTCATCAAAGAGAAAAGAGTTTTAGGGTTCCCTTTGTTTACAGAGATGAGTTCAGAATAGTAGTCTTTTTTTGTGAGAGACACTAAGTTTTTATACAGAGTGAGATGAGTATCAAGCATTTCCCTGTGCACAGATAGTCCAGTTTTTCTAAAGAGTCGCTCCAGCTGGCGACATCGAGCTTTCGATTTACGTAGTTCGGGAGTGAACCATGGAGCAGATTTAATGAAGGAAACACTGCGAGTTTTGACAGGAGCAAGGAGGTTCAAGACATCATTAAGGCTATTATTGTAAAAAGAGACAAGTGCATCAGGATTGAGTGAATCTGAGACAGGAATGTTACTAATGTAGGAGGAGAGAGTATCAATGTTAATATTTTTGACATTCCGAAAAGAAATTAAACGGGAAGATTTAGTAACAGAGAGACAAACAGAAATACTGAAAGAAACAAGAAAATGATCTGTTACATAGATCTCATCAGCAGAACAGTTAGCAGGGGTTAAGCCGGAGCAGCAGACTAAGTCCAGTGTGTGTCCTTTGATGTGAGTAGGAGTATGAACAAACTGATTGAAGTTACAACTGTCCAGGCATGAACAAAAATGCTTGGTGAGAGGAAGGCTATTATTGTCAAAATGAATATTAAAATCCCCCATAATGATGACATTAGGTGAGAGGGATGACAGGTGGGTGAGCAGAGTTCCAAATTGGTCCAGAAAGTCCGCGGTCGCCTTAGGGGGACTGTAAACCACTGCTATTACCGTAGGAGTAGGACCCGGGAGCATGAAGGCAGTACACTCCATAGAGCTGAGTGAGGGGAGGGGGGCCGGGAGGACTTTCCAATTCTCGCGATAGAACACCACGAGACTTCCTCCGCGTCCAGAGCAACGTGGTTGGGAAATGTAAACAAAGCCAGGTGGGGTGGATTCGTTGAGTTGCGAGTGATCGTTTGGATGCTGCCAAGTTTCAGTCACGCAAAGAAAGTCAAGCTTACGATCGGATATAATGTCCTGAATCAGCTGACCCTTGCTTGAAAGGGAGCAGATATTGATGAGACCGAAGTTGACTTCTGTTGAGTTCTGGCGCACAGCGCCAGCTGCATCCGCAGACCTTGGGAGGCTGGCGAGCACTCTGTGGTCTGCTGAGCGTGTGGTGCTGCGAGGATGGCGACGAGTGGCGGAGGAGAAGTAGCGCACTGAATTAGAAGAGTCGTCTTGGAATTGTCGGCGAGTGCCTCGGTGGACGTACATTCGGCGGTATGGGAGAGGAGAGTCCGCGCGGAAGTGAAGAACAGGCGGCGGGACCTCAGGCTGAAAACGGAGACGGAGAAGCTCCGACGCAGAGTACTGAATTATCCCTGCCATAGGCCGGTGGAAAATCAGCAGTAGTGTCCAGGTAAGTAGTGTCCAAAAGTATATCTCGCACGGGATCATCGTTGAAATCGTGAAATCGTTGAAATAGCACCAACCGTAGACAGAGAGAGGAGACGCCGAGCAGGTTACACATATATGTCTTCTCCTCGAGTATCAGAGTGCAAACATCCGTGGCATTAAAAGTACAAAAGGTTGCTGGTGAGTAGCGGCAACAGTCATGCCAGCGTCCACTCGGCCATCTTGAAAACTTTTTCTTAAAATACAAATATCTATGGTACACAGACAAAATCACATGTCCTGTAGTAACAAATGTGAAAATGTAACAGACTTTTTTAATGTAATACTCTATAAATCTCTCTTGTCTGAGTCTGAGTCTGATACTTGATGGTTTCTCATAATTGGTTCAAGTTCATTAATGTTTGGGTGGGGTTCTGAGCTGAGGAAATCCTCAGGATTGAGTAAAGGTGTTCATCAATCAGATGATGTGATGTTTAGTTTAGCTTCATCAAATAGAACAGTTGTTCACATAGATACTGTATGTGCTGACAAACGGAGAGAGAGTCTGAGCAGCTTGGATGTGCAGTTGGAGCATTGTGTCAGGATGAAATGTGCAAACTCAGCAGCAACCACTAATATTGTTCTTGCAGTGTGTCATTACACAGTACTCTTTCTCTTTCAGCAAAGTTTCAATCTTCACTGAGTCTTTATGGAATAGCTCAGTTCAGGTTTAGAAAAGAACTTTTTACTGACAAACTGATAAAAAAAGAGAATCTAGAAAAGCTCTACAGCTGTTTGAAAAAACTGATGATTGATATTTTCTTCATCAGTTGAATTGATTGTGTGATGATGATTGATCTGAAACTGATCTTTTTCTATAATGATCTTGTAAATCTGATCAAACTCTGTTTATTTGCTGGAAATCCAGCTGTCATCACTGCTCCTGAACACACTTTTCTGTCTGATTTCAGGTTGGTGTGCTGCAGTTTGTCAAAGATCTGCTGTGAATTTCTGGGCTCAGTTCTGAAGAACAACCCGTCCAGACTGACAGAACTGGACCTGAGCTACAACAAGATCCAGGATTCTGGATTTCTTCATGTGTGTGGTTTTCTGGAGCGTCCAGACTGCAGACTGCAGACTCTGAGGTCAGTAAATGAGCTGAACTCTCTGAAGGATGAGAAGAAGGTTTCAGGTGAAGAACTTTCTGATGTTTCACTGGAAGATTTTCTGAACATTTTCTGGATAACAGCTTGGAGTCAGTTCAGCCGTCTGATGAATTTCTCTCCAACCTTTTCTTGATCCCATGACCTTTTCCAACAAGGTGAAAGAAAAGAGGAAAAGGAGACAGGAGGGAATGTTTCCACCATGCTGATGTGTCTCCTGCTTTTCTGTCTCTTTTTTACTTTCTGTTTCTGCTTGACTACAGATCTACTTCCAGAATATCTGGAAATGACTGAAGGAAAACAAAGATTTACAAACTCAAGCAGATCACTTTGATTGATTCATACATTTAAAAATCTTCATGTTTGTTCTAAAAGGTGAAACGAGTATGAATTTTCCAAACAGTGTAGAAAGAAACACTCAAGAGTTCAGATGAAGTCCACATGCAGACTAAATCTCTTCAGTTTAGCACAGATTTCTTCTCAGCTCCATCTTTGTGTTTGTAGATCATCTTGAAGTGATGGTTGTTGTGAAGGAGAGCATTAGTGAGGAAGCAGCTATTGAAGTTTGTGTCAAACATTGAGCAGTGATGCTGGATGTGGAGCAGGATGCAAAGTTGTCAGAAGGACATCTGCAGAAGGTTGGGAGTGGTGTGACCACACATACTTTTTTACTCTCCTTGCTTTTTACCTTAACTTTTAAGCAAACTACCCCCAAGTGTTTAGCTACCTTCTTCATCTGACTCAACCATGCAGAGACATCAGAAACAACACAAACTCGACCAATTTCTCGGCGTAAATGAAGACTCCGCCGTGTCGGCAGAAAACGATGCTAACATAGATATTAGTCGCCTGCTTTCGGACATTTCCCCTGAGACGCTGCTAAGCTACATCGCCAAAGTGGTTGGTGAACAAGGAAAACAGACACAAAAATCAATCAGTGAAGCTTTATCCAAGTTTGAGTCATCTATAGAAACAAAGATTGAAGGTCTCTGTAAACGGATGGAAGAAGTTGCGGCGATTGCCGACTCACTTGTATCCCGCCAGACCGAAGCAGAGACGCGTATCTCCGGCTTGGAAGACGAGGTGATCCCGTTGAAGAGCAAAGTGGTCACTCTGGAGAAGCAACATACTGAACTGAAAGCTAAAATAAACATCATCAAACTCCACTACTCCATAGATGTGGCGGCGATTCTCTCAGCTGCTCGAACGGCGAAGGATCTGAAACACGAAGACCGACAGCTTCGTATCCTGCCAGACATCCCACCTGCAGTCCGTGCCTGTCGCCGTGCGTTTAACGCCATTTGTACGGAGCTCATCAAGAGGAATATTCGCTTCCAGATGGGCTATCCTGCTGTGCTGTCCTTCAAGATGAATGGAGTTCTGAAGACGTTCCAGGACCCGGAGAGCACAAAATCTTTCCTGCAGGGTAACATCTAGCCTTTCTAAGTCTGTGTACACTTGTAATATGGACACTTTATTTTATCAGCAGACTGATAGACCATACTAAATGCACTAATTATCCTGATGTTCAAGAATTTAGTGTAAAAGTTTCAAATTTACTAATGGGGGATCTGTTAAGAGTTTAGGTTTTTAGATAGATCTATTGCTAAGTCTACTGTTTAAATTATGTTAGAACATTTTTTTCTCTCTCTTTTTTGCTTAACCTGGCATTAATGACATTAGAGCAGGGAGTAGTAATTTTAGTTTTTCTCACTTTTTCACTTTGAGAGTAGCCTCTCATTCAGCGGTAGAAGAAATACTTGCTGAATTTTTTTTTTGTCCCCTTTTTTCAGGGTAGAGGTAGATAGGGTTTTTTTCTTGTCCCGAATCGACCTTATTTATTTTTTTTTTTTCTGTAGTGTTACAGTTCAAATGGTTCTATTGTTATTTTGTATGTTCTGTCCAGAGAATGGAATAATATATTTTTTCACCGGCATCATAACTGCATCTTTTACCATAAGATCACCAATAGTTTGAACATCTTCCTCTTTTCACAGAATGACTGACCAACTTTCAAAATCTTTAGTCTTAATGTGAGAGGACTGAACAACCCTGCCAAATGGGTAGCAGTACTAGATTTTTTACGCAAAAAAGGTGCACAAATAATTATGCTCCAGGAAACTCATTTAATTAAGGCCGACACACATCGCCTCACCAACACATTTTTCAAGGTGATTGCACATTCCTCTGCCTCCAACAAGTCTAAAGGGGTGGAAATTATTTGTCGACGGAATTTATATTTTATATTTTATTTAATAGATACTTGGTCTGATAATATAGGTAGAATTGCCATTGCTAAAGTGCACATTGAAAATAGAAATATTGCTTTGGTTTCTGTCTATGCCCCCAATAGATTTGAAAAAGAGTTTTTTGACCTCTTAACTAAAGCACTCCTGGATATCGACGGCTTTGGATTTATCATTGGGGTAGACTTCAATGCCGTTTTGGATATTACACTAGACAGATCAGGACAAACAGACACTTTAGAACAGGAGAGGGCATCTAAAGCTCTACAAGATTTCAGAGAAAATCTGGGATTGGAAGACCTATGGTTTACCCAAATGTTTTATATTTTACCCATTTATCACCAAGACCCAATTATTTTTAAAGAATAGATTATATTTTTTCATCAAAAAGCCTTTTTTACAAGGTTTACGAGGTGACTCACCAATTAGTATCTCCCTCAGATCATAAAGTAGTTACTGTCTTGGTGTCTATTTCTGGTGCTCCGTCCAAAGCCCCAAAATGGCGGTTTAACACTGCACTTCTCTGTGACAAATCCTTTAAACAACAATTCCTGCGTGAACTCAAAGAATTTGTTAACATCAATAGTAGATCAGTCAAGGATCTTAGAGTGTTGTGGGATGCGTTGAAGGGCTTCATAAGGAACAACATTACACTATGTTCATCAAACCAAAGAAATGCTAATGCCGCTAAATTGCTGACGCTTGAGAGCAGGTTTCAGCTTTAAATACCAGACTACAGATTCATTTTGATAAAACTATTGCCACTCAATGAGAATTAGTGAAAAAATTTGAATTCTCAAATGTCGGGCTGAGTTCCCCATACATAGATGGATTTTTTTTCCGGTTCCGGGTCACCGCGAGCAGACGTGTGCCTCCAGCTCTCCGCTACTTCTCGGGTTTTTCAAGTCTTTTAAAGTCGTCTGCAAGCGACTTTAATCACCGGGCTGCTGCAACACAGCTACCACAACGAGGAGAGCTGATCATGGCACCGAAGAAAAATATTGAAGCCGATCTGGCTGAGCTGAAGACCGCATTAGCCAGCATTGAAGCGCAATTAGCTCCTGCTTTGCTACAGGAAGCTAAGCTAACAGCTGTGCTCCAGCTGGAGGCTAAACTAATGCCGCTGCTGCATCTTGTGGAAGAATTCCGCCACGAAAAGGCACGCAACGAACAGCGAGACAATCGCCAAGATCTGATGGAAAGAAGGATGCATGACTTGGACCAACAAGCACAGATGAATAATGTGATTCTCACGGGACTCCAACTACAGCCCAGGGCGCGGCCTGGTGCTACCATGGATGCTAACGGAGCTGCTGATGCGACCGTGGAGGATCAGGTTAAAATGTTTTTAACGTCTAAAGGAATCTCCTTGGACCTGGAAACGGTCGAAGTCTGTCATCTGCTTCCTCGGAGAAAGACCACGGATAAACCAGCGATCCTGATCAGGTTTGTGAATCGAAAACATAAGACTGCCCTGATGAAACAACGTAAACAACTTAAGGGGACAAAAGTGTTCCTTAATGAACATTTATGCAAATATAACGCTGATCTGGCAAAACACGCGAGGGTCCTACGATCTAAACGACAGATCCAGTCCACTTGGATTATGAACTCCAGAATCTTTGTCAAACCACTCGGACCACCGGACCTGACGAAGCCTCTGGAAATAAGATCCATGAAAGACTTTGAGAACTGTGGGATTACGCATGTTTGAACCTCTAATTCAAGCAAAATGTGAATTGTGGACTCATAAAACCGTTGGAACCGTTGAATACGAACTCTGACCCGATTCTGAAGAACGCGAGCACAATTCCCTTGAAAGAAGACCTTCACAGTCTCTCAGTCAAAACAAAGAAGATGGTTTACGTGGCCTCAAACCTGTTCCTAAACAAAGATGTAGCTCTGGTCTGAATACAATCTGCTCAAACTGTCTTTTAATGAGAATATTTTGAAGTTTTCCATTAATAAATCATGATTTTTTACTTAGCACTTTTTCATAATAATAATCGTTCTTTGATAAATGCATTCTGCTCAAATTGTCTTTTTAATAAGAATATTTTGATATATTTTCCTGCAGTAACAAATGAAGTTGATTACTACTGATATTTTTTTGAATCCTTAATGAGAATGTTTAGATTACTGTTGATGAATATTATAAATGATTTGTCGATGGATGTTTTTGAAATTCTATTACATCACTGATATTATTGATCTTTTATCACCTGAAACTATATTGATATTTGATTTTAAGTCCTGAACCGGATATTGATAATTCATGTAGAGAAAATGGTATGGTCGAGTCGGGGTGGGATTATATAAGTTCGCTTCCTTCCACCCCCTTTCAAGCGATCTATTTGTGATTTATTATGTGAAGTTATTCCATGTATTATAACCTGATTGCTTGAAATAAACCATTTCATTCATTCATTCATTCATTCATTCATTCATTCATTCATAAGCTCGATGCTACTCTTACGCCGGGGTCACACTGGATGCGGAAGCGCCGCGAAGCGGATTCTGCGCTGCTTCCGCTCCGCTCTTTAGTTTACACCAGACGCGCATTTTTCCACGGCGGTCCACAGGCGCTTCTGCTAGAGCTTTTTTTGTTTATGCTATCACGGGTGATAATTTCATAACCTAAAGACATTAACCCATGATTCTGCTAAGAAGAACTGCTCTCTGCTGTTGTTTTACACCCAAAACCCCGCCCACCCGCTCTGTCGCCCCACTGTATTGATCTGTGTGCGCGCGCGTGTGTGTCTGTGCGCACGCGCTCGCAGGTGTGTGTGGGGATGGGGGTGGGGGGGAGTTAATAAACTAAAATTATTAATCCATATTTCTGCTAAGAGGAACTGCTTTCTGCATCTCTTTTTCTCTCCCAAAAACCAGCAGCCCCCCTCCGGAGTCTGCTCACTACGTTGATCTACTCGTGTTTGTCTGTGTAGTGTGTGTTTTATAAATATTACCCCCTGTTTCTGCTAAGATGAGCTGCTCTCTGCCTCTCTGTTGTCGTTTTTTTAACTCCCGAAACTCTTCACCCCGCACCGGAGTCTGCCCACTTTGATCGGTGTGTGCATGTCTGTCCAAAAAAAAAAAAAAAGTGTGCGTGTCTGTCGTGTGTTTTGTGTGTCTCTGTGCTCGTGCTTTCACGTGTTTGCGTGCGTGTTGTGATTGTATGTTTATATCCAGGTCTACCGTCTGTTTAGACACAAAAACATGATCACATTTGCCAATCGCTGCGTTTAATTGTGAAAACTGGTTACATTTTGAAAAGAAACCGGATTTTCTCAAGTATCTTGATGGAACTTCCTGCCAGAATTGACGCGGAACGCTCGCAGCTCGCGCACAAAATAGGTCAGACACCGAAACAATCTGCTGCACCACGCGGGCCCTCCGTGCCGCGCCGCTCCGCTCCGCGCCTTGTGTGAACGACGCCATAGGATAACAAGGGCGCCGAATGGAAGCGGACTCCGTTCTGCGCTGCTTCGCGGCGCTCCGCGGTGCTCCGCGTCCAGTGTGAATGGGGCGTTGCCCCAACCGGCTCAGTTTTGGGACAAATTACATCAGTCAACAACAAAGTTTATTTGGAATGGTCAGCAGTCCCGGCTCAAATGATCAACAATACAGAGAGAGCGATCTCATGGCGGTCTCTCACTTCCCAACTTTAGGTTGTGTCATCAAGCTTTTACATTGCGGCCTCTGTGTAATTCCCATGCAGCGTGTCCAGACACAAGTGGTTTTCTTTTACAGGTGACTTTATTAAAGTCTTACACACCGTGAAAACTACAGAAAACAGAAAACAAAACAATTAATTCTTATCAAAGTAAACACAAATCTCAAAAATAAACATTCACACTCACAATAAATATACCTCGTTGGCTGTACACTGCCAAAACAGGAATTAGAACTTTCTTTTCTCTTTTCTTTTCTCTTTCTTTAGCGTCTGCTCTTGATTGACGCTGATCTTCTCAACGGTCTTCCTTCCTTGTACCTTTTTTTATTTTTTTTACGTCTCTCCTTTCTGATTTAGCTTAACCACAGCGCCATCTAAAGGTGGCTTGGAAAACTACAAATAAAATAACCTTAAAACTCTTCAAAAGAAAATGTGGCAGTTACACTCTCATTCATTGGTTTAAAAACAGACCTGAGGTAGAATGGCATAATTTAGAAGCAAATCTTGTTGCACCCTATAAACTACATGAAGTGATTTTTGCAAACATGTTTCTAAAACAATACAACATAAGATTTGGACAAATTGTGTCTTACGCAATCACGACTTGGAAAACAGTTGAAAAGTCATCTGCTATATTAAATCGATGGAACCCACTTTCACCCCTATTTATTAATCATAATTTATTAATCAATGGAGTCCCAATCAGAGCTGCCAATTACAAAGAGTGGTTTGACAAAGGAATTCATTCTTTGGGAAAGCTGTTTGGAAACAAAGGACTCTGTACATTTTTTTTTGTACAGAATTCTGTGCAGTTTAATTTACAACGCTTAAATTTCTTCTTCTATTTACAGTTGAGAACTGCAATGTAAACATATAGTGTGTCATGGCAGTCACTCCTTGCAGAACATCCATTTCTTAAGCTATTAAGTGACAGCCGTGGAGGCAGAGGAATTGCTTCAAAATTATACAATCATTTTTTTGAGAATCTCTTACCTTCCCCTGATCTGCTGTGGCGTAGAGATGTTATAGACCTTGACTCTAATTTGGACTGGGATTACATTTGGGATACAGTTGAGGAATCATCTAGCAACCCAGATCACCAACAAATTCACTTTAATTTCATCCATAGAACATATATGACACCACACAGATTATATAAAATGAAAATTAGGACAGACCCAAACTGTACACTTTCCCTCTCTGGGTCAATTGGAACGTTTTAGCACATGACCTGGGAGTGTGCAGGAGTGGCACAGTTTTGGAGAATGGTGACAAACAATCTATCTATTTTACTGAATATTTATGTTCCTCTTTCTTCTTCCTTGTTACTTCTGAATAACCTTAAACATTTAAAAATGAATAAGCTAAAGAAGCACATCTTTCTCGCTGGTTTAACAGCTGCAAAAAAGATGATTGCAACCAGGTGGAAGCAGCGGTCCCTTCTGACTCGGAGACAATGGTTGCTCTTATTTATTGATATTGGGTATCTTGAACTGTCCACTGCACATATCCATGGTGCTCATGAAGAAACAATCAAAATGTGGACTAATACGATTATGACACTCAAAACAATTCTGGAGATATCGGTGTGACTTGTCATTTTGTCTACTTATTTATTCTTGTATCTCTCTCCCTGTATTTTCTCATTTCTCTGGACCTTGTTCTGTATGTTTTTGTTTTTTTATTGTAAAATACAATTAAGGCAAAGCCCGATTACCCTCCAACCATTTGTGCCTGCTTTATATACTTGTTTCTCTAAAAAACAATAAAAATGTGATCACAAAAAAAGAAGAACATCTGCAGAGTCAGCAACATTTCCTAAAATGAAGCTGAGCTCCTGATGGAAACAGGAAGTCTCTGTTTCTCTGAGGTTCCTCTCATGAAAACAGAAGTTCTTCACACCAAAGGGGCTGACAGGAGAAGATGAGTGTTGACGAAGCTCTCAGAGAACAGACTAATTTCTGTGTCTTCACATGATTCCAGAGAAAACATGGATTAAAGCAAAGTTGTGTTTGTGTTGAAGGCAGCACCAGATGAGAACTTCTCAGAAGAACCTGAAGACTTTGGATGTTTACTGACAGCATAGAAACACAGAATGAAGAACAAACACTTTTCAGGGAACAGATAAATGACACTAATGTTTGCTAAGAAATGTTTAGTTTATGTGAACTTTAATGCTAGAAGTTGGAGAAGATAAATCCTCTTCACACACAGGAAGATGAAGTGGATCATCTGGTTTGCTGCTGCAAAGATCAGAATGATGGAGTTCATGACAGACGGCTGCTTCTCTCTCAGCTGCTGACATGAACGTTCTGCTTCTGCAGCAAACTCAACTTTTGCTAAAGTCAACTCATCAAAATTGATTCTCTGAGACTCTGAGGAGATCACACAATCAAACAGCAGTTTCATGTTATTGTTTTTTCTTGTAAATAAATCTGTTATCCTCTTTGTTTTGGCAATCTGCCAGTCCAGCTCTTCCTCCTCTGTTGGTTCCGCCCTCCTAGCAGGACATCAGGTGGATCTCATCACTGATCAGCAGTGTTTGCTTCCACTCTGTATAGAAGAGCTAGTGCAGATCTTTTCTGTAAGCGAAAAACTGAACCTGTGTGGGAAAAGGATACCAATGAAAAACTGAAGAGACAGCCGGTAAGCCTTTCCTTTTCGTCCCCTGACTGACTACAGTCAAGTTCTGGAAGACCTGCTTTTTGCTCTGGCAGTTACTTACCTGCTGGTTGGAGCTGGTTTGATTACTTACTTGGTTTTCCTTCTGCTGTTCAAGGTTTTTCACCTGTGGATATTTTTCTAATGAAACAGTTTTAACGTTTTCAAGAGAAACTGTGGATGTTTCAAGAGAAACTGAGAAACTGTGGAGCTTTATCAAGAGAAAGCTGAGGAAAATCCAAAGGAAAGCAAAAGGAAAACTCAAACAAAAGGAAATCTCAAAGCCAAGATCAAATCTAAAGTAAAAATCCAAGCACAAAGGAGAAAGAAAAGAAAGGTCAAGAATTCAGAGGAAAGTACAAGCTCAACTTGAACCTGTTTTTGCTCGAAGCAAAAACTAAAACACAACCATTTCAGTAAACCACAACTAATGGCAAGAACTGACATCACTGTTTCAACTGAAAAATAAACACAATTCTGAGTGAAATCCTTCTCCATCTCTTTTTTTTCAAGGTATCCTATCCTTTCAAGTGTGGGAATCCACACAGTTAAAAACTGCAGCACTTGACACTCTTAAATAAACAAACAAACAAAAGAAATGGAGCCTTTAAAACCACCATTTGGACCTTGGCGCTCTTCTCCACCTGTTTTAGTTTGTGGTGTACTTTGTAGTTTCTTTGTGGTTGTGTTTTGGTCCCACTCGCCCACTCTGTGGAGTTTTCTTTAGAGTTGAATTTAGGTGAAGCTGTAAGGGTGAACTGCCGTTTTCTTTAGTAAATGTTTTCTCCTCTTATGTCAGTCCAGGGAGGTTAGTGTTTGTCATTGTTTAACTGTTTCTTTTGACCAAAAACCAAGTAGTCCTGCATTGTCTCCATGGAAATCTGTCTGGAATAGGTGGTGGAATACCCAAAGTGCAGGAGACCGAGCTTGGAGGCAGAAACTTCAAACATTTAATGAATAAACTGAAACATGAACAAAAAAATTGATCAAGAAAGGAGTGTCAAAACAGATGAGATGATCTGATAAGAACTGAAAAGCAGACACTGAAATAGACTGAAGGTAACTGACTGAAATGAAGATGACTGCGAATCATGACAAACCTGAAGCTGGTGTGACTGAAGGACAATTCACAACAACAATGACTAAACATCTGGAGCATGAAAATAAATGGGGATTCATTTGACTTCATTCTGGTTGGAGCCAGAAGCCAGTCATTTTCTATAGGTGACATCATACTGACTGGGTCCAGTTGTCAGATACTGTCAATGGTGTTTCCGTCATCCTTGTTTGTCCCATATGCAGCACCCTGTTCCTCCATAGAGACTTCTTCTGGGACAGCTTGTTCCTCTTGAGTGACAGCATCCTCTTCCTCTTTCAAGCAGACTTTGGCATTTCTCAGAGTTGTCCAATCAAAAAATACATGAGTCTTCTAATGAGGAAATAAAGAGAACCAATGGTTATGCAGCGATACACTGGATGTCCACTGCTGGCTGAAAGACAATAGAAAACTGAAAAGAAGCGCTCCGCAGCATCACGATACAGAACACAAACAAAAATGAGAGAAGCTGCAGTTTGGATGATGGAGAAATGCACATTTAACGTGACATTGAAGAATAAAACATCTTTGAGGTTTACTACAGCGTCTGTAAAAAGAGACTTCAACTTGGATCAATGCTAAATCTACAGAGATGGAGCTGAAATTCTCCCATGATTCAGTGGTTTGGAGAAGAGCTGAGCAGAAAGAGGAAGTGGACTTTTTCTGCTGATTGTGCAGAAACATCAGTTGGTTTAGATGCAGCCACAGGCTGATGTTTGACTTTCACACATCTGGACTTCTTCACTGAAGCAGCTGCATGTTGTCCTGAATGTTCCTGAATGTTCTTCTTCTCTCTTCTGCTGGACTCTTCTGATCTGCTGCTGTTGATTCACATCTTTGGACTTTTTCCAAACTTTCTGATCTTCTTCAGCTCTGAACTCTTTAGAAGAACTGAAGGATGAAAAACAGGAACTTTGTCTTGAAATGAAACTCTTTCTTCTGGATCCAGGTTGGAGAACTGCAGATTGTCAAAGATCAGCTGTGCTGCTCTGGTTTCAACTCTGAAGCTCAACCCATCACACCTGACAAAACTGGACCTGAGATTAAACAACCTTCGTTCTTCAGATGTTGAGCAGCTCCAGGATCTGGTCAAGAGTCCAAACTTCAAACTGCAGACTCTGAGGTCAGTGGAGGGTTGGAGTCAGTCCAGCTGCTTCCAGATGTTTGGTCCTAAAGTTAGTCTGAGAGCAAAGATGCAGTTTCCTGTGAAGCTGCAGCTTCTCATTGAAGCTCTGAGGAGAATGATGACAGGCTTCAGGACAACAGTCAGCCAATCAGAGCAGCAGAAGCTCCAACAGGTGAAGATGACAGGAAGCTGCTGCTCTGAACAGAACTGAAGCTCCTGCTGCTATTTCTGCTGCTGTGCTGCATCACTGACTGACACACCAGGAAAAGGAGACACAACTTCATCTCTGTGTTTTAATTTTATTATTTTTCTTTTTACAGCTGGAAGGGAGAGGCTATTTTCCTTTTCCAATGATCAACCAGAGAGGAACATCATCATTCTCATCCTCATCATCTGGTCTGCAGAGATGTTGTTCCTGGAGGTGGAGAGCAGAGTGATGGAGGAATCAGAGGAAGTGGAGATGAGTGTCAGAGCTGCAGCATGAACTGATCTGAGATCAGCTCCACTGTCTCTCTCAGCATCAAGTGGACAGTTATTGTGCTGCAGCTCCCTCGGTGGACTGATGAAGAACTGCACTTCATCTTCTCATTCTAACTTGGAGTGTTGGGAAGTCTTCTGCTTCTCTTCTCTCTCGTATTGGGAGTTTCTCTTAACTTTGTCCACACACTCTTGCTGTAGTTTTCTCCTCATGTGTCCTGAAACTGTTTCTCTGAATGATCTGTGTTGGTCATTCATCAGATTCAGACATGATGGTTTCCTGCAGAAGCTCAGAAGTCTTTTCTGGTGTTTCTTGGACTCCTGCACGTCTCTGTACCACAGAGTGGACCAGCATTCTCTGAACATCCTTCAGCTGGTCCAGAAAGCAGCAGCATGGCTGTTGACCAAAGAAAGAAAACCTTCCATCAGTTCTGGCCTCAGGATTCTCCATCTGTGTACATTTTGGTTCTTCTTTTTCATCTTTCATCAGACCTTTCAGAACCACAAAGTGGACTGATTAAAGGCTGCTGGGTTTTGTCTTTTGTTCAGTATTTTGCAGGATTTGGTTCTATTGTAACCATGGGAACTGTGGCAACTGCAGTGTTTTGAGGGTAAAACTCATTGACTGTAAAAATACTGGACAAAACAAGCAATGAGATCTCCCATTGGAAATGCATTACCTCCTCTCCTCGCGAAAGTAGGCCGCCGCTTTCACCGTCACTTCCTGAAACGGCTATCGTCATTTTGCAAACCATCATCAGCGATTGGTCCGAGTCTCTGTGAGTCATAGCTGAGTCATGGAATCTATAGGAAGTACCTTCATCCAATCTGAAGTGACTTTATTGCGAGTTTCCGCCTCTTTCCACGCCTCTACCATGAGAAAGCGAGATGTAAACAGCTTCCACTTTAATAACGGCGGCTCGAGAGAATCGTAAAAGTCATTGTTAAAGCCTTTGAGGGAGAACCATTCCAACATTTGATTCTGCTGTTAACCTTTCCTGTTTCCTCGTCCTGACCGTGGTCAGGGCGAGCAGGGGAGCCGCTGCAGCTCCTCGGACGAACGTCCTCGTGGTTAAACCCGCGGGTTTAGGCAGGCAGATACTCTCACTGTCTGGTTGGAGGCTGGAATCCACCATTTATTTTCACTTTTGTTTTACAGCTCATTGCTTTACTCGAACTTTCCCCGAACGTCCGCTCCTTTTCTTTCCGCTCTCATCCTCTCACTCTCTCGCACACATGCGCGCCGCCCCGTCCCTTTCTCTCTCCGTAGTTTTCCCGCAACACTGCAAATGTTGTATTTACTTACATATTTTCTTTTTGTCGAGCTAAATAATGTGTCGCCACACATATTTCGGAAACATAAACATTCTCAGTTATAATCAGCTATTTCCATATTGAAACCAGTGACTGTATACGCTGGCCTTTCTGAACGCACGTCCGCGTTGACTTTCAACTTCTTTTGTTTGCAAAGCGAGCGTGTTTTTAACACCCAGTTTAACCGCGTTGAGCCTCTAAATCTATTTCTACAGAGTAAAAGATGGCGACAGCATGCGCCTCTTGTTTTAAACTGCTGCATTCCATTGAGGAAAACAATAGAAGGACAATGATTGGAACATTGTTGAATTGTAAAGAAGGTGTTAAAAGGTCTTCACGGATGCACTGATGAAGTCTGCTCCTATTGGCTACCCGTCATCTGTCACTCAAACCCCCCAGACGTTCCACGTCAGACCCACAAACGCTTATTGAGCCATCTGATTGGTCAATTTATAACTCAAATAACTTGTGATAATGGAAAAAAATCTTTAAAAAAAAGATTTGGATTAGAAAAAAAAGTTAAGCAGAAAGCACCAGAGGAAGAATGATTATTCTGACATTTAAAATGACTGAGAAATAACTGTCTGTTTCTCAATGTAAGTCAATGGGACTTTGGCCTTTTTGCAACCCAGTGGTACTTCCTATATGGAACACGGAAGAAGGGGGGCATGCTCAGTCCAGTTCTCCCTTATACAGTCAATGGTACAACTCTGTTTTTTTTCATGCTGACAGCATTTTAGCTGCAGTTTTTTAAAGAAGTTTCATCTAAATCCAGTAGAATCTGATCATTTTCTAGAAAGTCTGAAACTAGTAGAAACTTTCTGAGCATAAATCCTGTTTTCTCCAGAGGACATGAATGAACAGAGTGGATGTTAGTGAGGAATGACAAAGAATGACTTTGATGCAGCTGCTGCAACAACACTAACTGCATTGAAGCAGGAGGGAGAAGGGAGACACCTGCTGGCTGTTTTCAGAACGGCATCTTAGTGTCTAAAGCAGGGGTAGGGAACCCTGGTCCTCGAGAGCCACATTCCTGCATGTTTTCTACCATACCCAGCACTGGCATGTTCTTATTGGCTGAACACACCTGACCCAGGTAATTGTCATGAGTCCATACACTGATTACCTGGCTCAGGTGTGTTCAGCCAATAAGAACATGCCAGAGCAGGGTATGGTGGAAAACATGCAGGAATGTGGCTCTCGAGGACCAGGGTTCCCTACCCCTGGTCTAAAGGTTCAAACTGAAAGCTGTCTGTCAAATTCTAATAAATGCTCTTTTGAATCAACACTGTGTTTGAGATTTATTTAGTCTTCATTCTATATTTGACTCACAAACAGACTTTAATCTTTAGCCTTCCCCTCATCCTGTTAAAGGTGTTCTAATATTCATGTGTTTGCTTCATTCTCATTAGAAATGGTTGAAAAGAGCTTTGGAATGTTCGGTTGGTTTGGCTAAACGTGGGGGTAGGGAGAAGCTGGAGGGGTAAGGAAAGTATTGGGATTTGTCCTAAAAAGAGGAACGTTTCAATACTGAAGAACTCAGCAAACAGAAGCTGAAGGAGGTCATCGTATTTCACATATCTGCTGTTTTCACATGAGATTTTCTTCAGAAAAGAATAAGGAGGAGTAGTCTTCCTCTTCTTTATGTTCTTCCTCTTCTTTGTGTTGGCGCCGTCCTCTGAGGTGGACGCCTGTTGCAGCAGCTCCGTTCTTTGCACAATTTGCTTGTTTTTTCTTGTATATATATATATTTTATATTTATATTTATTTTTTTCTTATCTTTTGTAAATATCGATATATTTTTTGTATACACCTAATGCTGCAACAGCCTAATTTCCCAGCCTGGGATGAATAAAGTATTTCTATCTATCTATCTATCTATCTTATCTTACTTATTTTTAGGAATTTGATTTTTTTTATTCTAAGCAATAAATCAGATGTTCAAACTCTTCCTCAGTACTCGAGTACTTTTGTTCAGCAGGTACTTTTCTCCTCTAACTTGAAGCTTCATGTGGATGACTTCTTCTCTTCTCCTCTTTTCAGTCAGAAAAAGTCTTTCTTTGGCTCCACGCAGTCTGATCAGCTCTGATTTGGGCTTCAGTTGATGTTTGTGATCATGAACTCTGGATTCTTCTGGGGCGGGGGGGTCCTCTGCGCCACTGGGTGGTGGTGGGCTGCTCCTCGGGGGTTGGGGGGCTCTCCGGGGGTGGGGTCCCGCGTTGGCCCTCCTGGCGGGGTGGGGGGGCTGCTCCTCTGGCTGGGCTGGGGCCTGCACTCTCCGTGTTCCTGTGCCTTCCTGCTCTTGGGTGTGGGGGGCCTCTGCGGCAGTCCCGCGTGCCCCGGTCTGGGTGCTCGGCGGGATTGCCCGGCGGGCGGTCTCTCTCCGCGGCTCCACGGCGGGTGTTGGGGGATCTTGGCTGCAGCTGCTGCCCCGGCGGGGGGTCTTGGCGTGGGGATGGCCGGGCGCTCTCCCCCTGAGTACATTCCATCACCACCCACCTCAGTGAAACATAAACACTCACCTGAGCACTAACCGTTTGTGTGACAGAATGAAAGTCTTTATCTGAATGGGTTTGTATGATGGAGTGTGTGAGCTGCTGTTATAGCTGAATTGCGTACATGTGTAGTATATGTATAGTATATGTGAGTATGTTTAGTTTAAATGTAGAGACTATTTTGGCCAACAAGTGTGTGTAACTATAGAGCGTGTGTGTAGACAGGCCCGCCCATTCTAGTTTATCACTTAGTCCTGGTTGTTTTATGATGTTGCTTCCCTCTGTTGCCATCTTATCTCCCCCCCACCCCTCCCCACCCTCTTCCCTTTTTCCGTCCGGTCCAACGACAAAGAAAAATAAATAAATAAAATAAAACATAATCAATATAAATAAAGTTTAGCATTAAATACAACAGGAGTTTATACTCAATAAATCCCTGTTGTGACAGTAACATCTGCCCAACACAAGAAGCTCTCAGCCCACATCTGTTGGCTCAGCTGTTGGACAGGACAAGTTAAAAAAAAAAAAAAAAAACTCTGGATTCTTCTTAAAAGGAGACGTTCTTCCTCTTTAGCAGTGTAAAAGAATATTTTTGATTAAATTCTAATTTCATTCTTTATTCTTAAATGTAACCTTTAAATGAACCTAATGTGCATATAGTTGAGAAGTGTTTGTAAGATAACATCCTCAGGTATTTACAATAGGCCATTTGGTCAGGGATATTCATCCACGTCAGGAAGCTCTTTGATGTGAGACAGTGCATCCTCTGTATTTACATTAGGCCATTTGGTCAGGAAATGTTTACCCACATGCCAGAAGACACTTGATGGATGACAAAATTCCTTAAGCTTTGAAGGTGGTCTGAGCAGCCCTATAAAACTCTGGCGTCCTGTCACAGCGACAGAACTCTCCCATGAGGCTTCTCTGTGTGTCTGATCAACGCACATTAAACTTCTTTTATTAAATGCTTGTGTTTAACTTGAGAATTGTCTGCTCTTCCATCGGACTCGAACATTTTTTCCACAACAGCAGAGAGCAGAACGTTGATCTGATCTGTTGGAACTGACTCCATCCTGAAGCTTCACTGCTGAGTTGCTGTCAGAAAGCTGTCCAGCAGGGGGCAGCACTCCTTCATTCCTGCATCTTCTGCAGAATCTGCAGCCGTTCAAACACAACCTGTTACTGAGGAACATTCTCACATCCGTAGACATTATTGTTGAACAAAGTTCTGATTCTGAGAGTAGATCAGAGTTCTTTCCTAGAAACCAGTTTTAAACTCAATTTGTGGTTTCAGAACACTTAAACTCACCATGTTTCCATGGTAACAAACTATTTGTTTGTTGTGTCTTTTTACCTGTTGATTTTTGACAAGTATTAAAGACTCACTGTTTCAACTCTCTGTTCCCGTAGGTCATGTTGAAGCAGCTAAACAGAGGAAGTCTCTGAGGATGTGGTGGTGACGGTTGTTGCCATGTTATGTTGTTGGTTTTTAGCAGTCAGAGAAACGCAGAACATTTTCAGACACATGGAAGGAGTTTTCATCAACCAGTGTGACGTGGTGAGAGTTCAGCTGCAGTTTGTAGAGCTTGAGTGTTTAGTTTACCTGTGATTTTATTCATTCTTCTGTTATTTTTCCAACTTTCTTAATAAAGAAGAACACACAGTCATAACAGTTTCTGTATAGCAGAGAGACTCTTTCAGGGTCTGATTACAGGGAGGAGCTAACAAAAATACATCCATACATACAGGGGGCGGAGCTCATTTCAGGTGTCCTTGAATCAGGAAAAGAGGACGTTTAGTGTTTTTCTCCATGTCAGAGCAGGAAGGTTCTTCAAGGAAGGTTCTTCAAAAAAGGCCAGAGAAAGAAGACCACAGATATATGGGCAAAAGCTGGCGGGAGAGATGCCATTATTGGATGTTTTATGTGGCATATTTTTGAGATAAATTTCCCCACAGATATTTGGGCATTACTCACTACTAATCTTTTAAAAAGTACCAAAGCCCACTACACCCGTTGTCTAAAAATAATCTGGATGAGGACAGACGAGGAGTCCGGACAGCTGTGCTCCGTGCAGGTGAGCTCATTTCCCGCATGGCTATGATCCTTGATTTAACAGCTCGGGAATCATTTTGATGCTTATATGACTTGCAGTCCAACATATTATGGGTGGAATGGAGGTTTTAGAAACAAACTAACAACTTTAGTGCTGCACTTCTCCGCTCTCGTCTGTGCACAATGTAACACAAGCGCGCACCGTAATTTAGTTTGGTGACGTTAGAAAGATTTTCACAGATTCACAGCATCTTTATCATGTTTTATATATCTATTAAAAATAATTGAAATAAAATAATAAAATAAATAAAGAATGACTTTTTCCTTAAATTTTTATTGCAACATGAATATGGCGACGAATTTCCATCACTAGTTCACATAAAAGCCGACATTTATTTGTTTGAGAGATGATTGATTTTTCCAGAGTGGCTTTTTCTGGAAGCTTGCGATTTGTAGACGGTCCCTTATCAGCCGTCTCTCCATCTGCAGCTCGAAGAGAACACTTCTCAATAAACGGGGAAAAAAAACATCTTTTGAAATGCATTTGTAGGTGACTCTCTGTGACCATTGAGATACTTGCTGTCATATTTGTCTGAAGAGCTATTGAGCCCGGAAGTCTGAATCTGTGAATATCTTTCTAAATTTACCAAACTCTGTGATCTCTGTAAAGCGACGTAATGCTGGAACTAATACTGACTCAAAAAGTTATCGGTGAGAGCAGCAATCGTGCATCATTTAAAGGTTACCTTCAGCACCTACAAATGGACCCATTTGTACACAGTGGCTGGACTTAACATTCTGAAACCCATCCCACTGTCCTGGTGTTATCCATGCGCTACTCCAAACAACCAATGAGAATAAAATGGATATTGTCCTCATTGAAACAAATACAGTGTGATGACTGCAACAGGTGGTTCCATTGCTCCTTTCTGTCCATGGCGAGTGAGGAGATAGAGGATGACGAGGACAAGAGATGGAAATGTCTCTTATGCCAATAGGCAAATGAGGGTCATGTTTAGATTTCTTTTTCTCTGTGGAAAAATCAAATCATGTTATAGTTCTCCCACAAGTGTTGCATCATGCTACTTCACTTCCACATCTCTTGATTTTATTTCAAGTGTTTGTTAAGAATTTTAATGGATTATATGTAAATATTATAATTCAATTCAATAGTTTGTGGGTCATATGATTAAATTACTTAAAATCAATGTTGAATCATAATACCCATGCCTCTACATGAAATACGACTCTTGAATTTAAAATGTAAAACCTATTCACATTTTAAAGGAATTTTTATATATAAATATTAGTATTTTAGCTCAATATTTTCCAGGTCATGTGATCAATTGACTCAATATCAGTATTGGATCATTGTACTCTCCTCTCTACATGAGATACGCCTCTTAATTTAAAATGTAAAAACTATTCAAAATTTAAATTAATAATTATATCAAATGATTAGCATTTTAGCTCAATAGCTTCCAGGTCACATAATCAATTGACTCAAAATCAATGCTGGATCATAGTACTACACTAGCTACATGAGATACACCTCTTGATTATAATCTAATCTCTGTTCAATATTTTTAGGAATTTGAATATTTAAGTATTAGCTCATTAACAGCTTTAAACATGGGCTTGGATATCTGGAAATCGTGCACAAACACCCGCCCTCGAGGCCTGGATTTTCCCATCCCTGTGTATCAATAGGGACGTCCCCATTTGGTTTTATATGCCTCAATACGATTCAGAGTCATTTGATTTGGAGTATTTGCCAATACCAAATCCCAATTTGATCCTTTTGTAAAACATTTAAAAAATAAACACATTTTTCTATCTTTCTTTTATTAACATTCTTTTATACCTAAGCAGATAAACAGAGAATGTCTGTGAAGTAGCTTGAACAATCAAGTCAAAACAGTTTTAAACATAGATCATAATTAGTCCTGTGGAGAAAGCTTGGAGACTGTAATCTTTGTATGTTTAGAACTATGGATTATTTTTTGGATCAGATGTAATTAATATCTCTATTAAATTTCTTTTCAAATGTATGATGGTCATCGATTATTTAAAATATTCAAAATATTCAAAATATAAAGTTATGAGTTTCTGACTTATAGTGCTTAAAAACCATGAGTTCTTCAAAAGTCTAAAGGGCTTCTTCTTCTGTATGTGGCCCTACAGTCCTCCCCCAGGATTGGGCAACTGAAGAGGAGGATTCATCAACCAGCCGACCAACATTAGTGTGGAGCAGGAGGATCCAGAACTTTCACAGACTACAGAGGAACTGACAGAACCAGAACTTCTGCCAGATGAAGAAGGAGCAGGAGGAGGAAGAACCTCCACAGATCAAAGAGGAGCAGGAGGAACATGAACCTCTCCAGATTAAAGAGGAGCAAGAGGGACTTTGTCTCAATCAGGATGAAGAGCAGTTTGATCTGAAGCAGGAGACTGTAAGTAAGTAAGTAAGTAAGTAAGTCTTTATTTATATAGCACTTTTCACAGAGGGCCACTCACAAAGTGCTTCACACAAGATAAAATACAGGACGAATCAATAAAACAGTAAAAATAAGAGATAAAATACTAATAACAAACAAAACTTCAGGTAGGGGGAAGATAAAATAAACTTAAAAGACTGAGACATTGATGGAGATTCCTACTTATCAGGAAAATGAGTCCCGGATTTTCCGCAGCATAGGGCGCTATATATATAAGGCGCAGTTTTAATTAGGGTCTATTTCTGTACTTAAATCCATACATAAGGTGCACCGTATTATAAGGAGCACAAAAAAGTGAAAGAAACCAAACTGTGAGTTTAGTTAAATTTCATTCCACTATTTAACAAACCACTCTCATTATTTTTGAATCGGTCTCCTCCCACTAAACATCTTCAGTGTTTGAATTAAACAGCTGTTTATCAAACGTGCCGGTTCCCTCGAGTCAGTCTCAGTTTGATGTTGGCGGTTTTAGCTTTCAGCGTTCACTGATTCACACAGGTGGTTATACAGAGAGTTTTATGCTGGATTCTCTTCCTGACACAATTCTGTATTTTAAGGTACAGATAGATCAAGTTATGCAGCAGCATGAAGGGTGAGGATCCTCACTGAATTTTAACTCATTGTCCTGGGAACTGAACCCAGATTCTACACCAGCCAACTGAGCTATCCAGCCACTTCTAACTATAATTAGAACTTTAATGCAAAAAAAAAAAAAAAAAATCAATATATCTGAAAAAAAAAATGCAATTTACAAACAGCAGGTCAGATACTTGTATTGAACATATAAGCTCAAAATTGTGGTTTCATCATAAAATTGAAAAAGAAAAAAAATAGTTGAAATAGTATTGCAAATATGTTTGTTTGAAAACCAAAACTACTGCATTAGCAATGGGATTGATACATCAGAACAAAATATCCAGATTATTTCTGAGAACTTCACAATTATTCATAAAAAAATAAAAACAGGAACAAGTGTTTGCTTTTGGCTTTTTACATTTTTGTTACATGATGAGACAGAACCTGAGTAACTTGTTAGTTAATTCTGTGATGATGATTTTATTGCATATAAAACTAAATGTTTTAACCTTTTTGTTAGTTTGATATTTATAGAGATTTCACTTTCCTGCATCTGCAGCATCATTCTTCATTTTCACCCTCAGTAAATGCAGCGATGATCAGCTGTAATATTAATTTAAACACTTGATCATATTGACAGGTAGCAAAAGAGAGAGTAAGTCTGTGTATAATCTGACTTTTTTGGTTATTATTCAACAAACTGAACTTATCAATTTTTATTTATTATGAAATGACTTTTCATGTGTTGCAGCTCAGAGATTCACAATGACAAAAATTAAATACAAAAAGGAGAAAAATTCAGACCAACATCCATTTGCTTCTGGAATCTTAAACCAGCAGTAGATCAACCACAGATCATCACCACAGAACCCACCAGAACCAGACAGTAACAGGTCCACTACAGCCGCGAGGCTGCGTGCTGGACCGGAACCGCTTCAACAAGAGGAGCACCGCGAATATAAACACGACTAAACCAGCAAATACCGATGCAAAAGATCTCATGTGGAAACCAAAAACACAAACATATAAAAGCTGTGCGTCATAAACTTTAGCTTCACGCTCTTCCCAGTCACGCACGCGCTCATATTCCATCCACAGCCACGCGCTCAAATCTCCACACGTCCGCTCAACAGTTACAAACACAGGAATTATTACAGCTTCTTTATTTCACCCGCGGGAACCTTTTATTTTATTGTATTTTACCAACGGTGCGCATTAATTAAAACCGCCCGGTAATGAAGGCTGACAGGGAGGGTTATGTTCCTTTTGTGAAACTATAAAGTCAAACGAAAAAAGCCGCAGTATTTATATGAGTAGGCGGGGTCACAGCGCTGCGTGAATGGATCCTTTCCTTGTGACGCCATGGAGAATCAAAGATCCTTGTGGGAAAAGATGGTCACTCTTTACAAATGAAAAAAATAACGACAAAAGTGCTAATTGTTGTCACACCCCGGTGTGCCACTGTCTTTCCCTCCGCGTGCCAGCTTTGGCACGCGTGCCCTAGGTTGCCGAACCCTGATCTAGATTTTTTTAAATCAAGAAAAAAAGGAAGCGAACCGTCACAGAGCCAAAGTGTTCAAACAAGCCCCGCCCACCAAGCTGCGTTTGATTAAAACCCTTCCGCTCTCCTTGGAGTCCAGATGGCTCCAACCACATATTGTTATGCGATTCTTTCCATGACAAATGTGGACGAAGGTGGACAGGATTTTATGTCTGCCATGGACATTAGTGAAACTCAAAAATTAGTGAAAAAAAAAATTCAGCGCACTGACTTGTGGGGTCTGGATGACCACACTTTTAATATAAACAAGCAAAGGAGAGCTGAAGGGTTACACGAAGGAGCTTCAACCCGGAAATGGACCAAAGTTCGCGAGGACCCGGGTGTTGTGCAAAAAATAAGACGCTTTTCTATTTCTGTTGGTTTAATTCCCATGTCACATCGTGTATTATTGGAAAAAGAAACGGCGCATTTTCGCGCCACTATCTGACCTGCAAGGAGATTGGCTGTTATTCCAGAAGAGCAGCTGGTCACGTGTGCACCCCTCCGAGCGGCGGCAAACAGCTCGTTAAGCTAACTGGGTCCCAGCGAGTTTGACCGATTCGTTTCTGCCGGATGAGTTCAGGTCAGTTATTCTTCATTATTGCTCATTTAGTTTAAACATTTCTATATTTCAACCTTAACTTTAGTTTTTCATACTTTTATTCTGAGTTTTCATTAAAAACAGTTTTTATTTTTCTTTATTAGAGAGGAGGCGTGGTTTTATGATTGACAGATGATGCGGTTGACTCTGGAAACAGAGCTCAAATGTTTAACTCCCGTTTTAGCGCTAGCATAAACTCTATTCTGGTTTGTGCTGTAACCTGTTCTAACATTCTATGGGAGTCCTCTTGTTGGGACCACAAGCCACAATTTTCAAAGCCCCATAAACAAAATTTTGATCATAGAATGATAGAGCTCCCCATTCTTTACATAAAAATAATTAAAACGGGCTAATAGACTTAAAATTAAGCAAGTTATTATAATCTTACGTAAATCAAATGCATCAGTTTTTTAATTAACAGACAAATATCCTAATATAATAAATATTAGCATACTTAACTTATTAGCAAACAAATATATTAATATGCAAATATAAAGTTTGTGTCTTTTCAAGTGCTACATCTTATCTGTTTTTGCTCTTAACACCATCAATTTGTCACAGGACATTATTCAAGTGTTTTGGCAATCTTTTAAAATATTTTTTTTAGATGATTTTTCAATTTATGTTATTACATGCTTTCTGTCTGCTGAGTGCAGTGTATTACTCTATATCAAGGGCTTTAGTCTGTGTGCGCTCCTCACCAAGGTCTTTAATGAAATTTGTCACAATGTGACGTGAGGAACTCGGGTCTGAAACGACAAATGTTGTGAATTTCATCAAGTTTCCTCAATGTTTAGGAGGACAATCAAAATCAAAGTACAAGCTATCCCAGCATGCACTGCGTTCTTTAATGTCAAAGTGAACAAGCGTGAACAGTTTGTGCAGTGACACCCTTGGCAGTACCTACGGCTCTCATCTTTTTTCTGTAAGTATTATAAATTTTCTTTTAAATTCTACTTTAGAAATTTCCTTTGGTGAAAATATATTACTAAAATATATATTTATTCTTTTCTGTCAATTCCAGTAATTCAATTAAAATATTAAAAAAAAATATCTTCACATTTATATCTTTAATTATTGTGATTTTTTTATGTTAAAAACAATAGAAATTTCTCATTTAAGTAATTTTGTCTTATCAAGTTCACGGGTCTGATTAGCTTGTCGTTGACTTGTACACATTGACTCTTATCAATTTTATTTTTTAGAACAAATACTACTTTAAGTGTTTGTTGGAAATTGCTGTTGTTTAAAAACTTGACATATTATTAAGGTTGATAATGCAAATATTAGTTCTCCTCTGTGTGGATAAATGGTAAGACATTCGTAAAAGAGCAAAAGCAGATGGTGTATTTCTCATACGGCAGGCGGTTAGCGTTGGAGGATCTTCAGAGATTATAAAATATTGGTGCGTTCACAAACAAAATGAGAAAAATTAGTCACGCCCCTTTTCACCATTTATGGAACATCTGAGTTGAGCAGAGTTAACACATGCCAATATAGTGGCAACTATTATCTGACAATCTAGGCTTCGAGAGTAGACGTCTATGGGTGACATCAAATGATCCGTCTAGTTATATATTTCTATGGTTCTTTATATTCACATGTTTAACATTTACAGCAACAATGAAAGTCAGACTTGGTGATGTTTTCAGGCAGTTCATTGAGTTGTTATGGGACATTTAGGTTGAACAAAGATCTGATTCTGATCCAGATTTAAACTCAGTTTATTGTTTCAGAACATTTAAACTCATTCTTTCTATGCCAACAAACTCTTTGTTTTTGTGTCTTTTATCTGCTGATTCTTCACACATTTTCAAATTCACTGTTTCAATTCTCTGTTCATTTAATTCACATTGAAGCAGAAAAACCGAAGTGTCTGGTTCCTGAGGTTCTGGGGTTCTGGTGGTGACAGTTGCTGCCATGTTGTGTTGTTGTGGGTCTTTAACAGTCAGACAGAACATTTTCAAACACACACTCATTTCTACACACAACATTAAAAGAGATTTGAACAACCAGACAGCAGATGTATGAGAGTTCAGCTGCAGTCTTTGTTGTTTACTTTATCTGTGATTTTACTCCCATTCTTCTGTTATTTTACTCTCTTCTGTTTTTCACCTACAAAGTCCTGACATGTCCCAAGTTAATTAATAACACGCTGATGCCATTTCCTGTAAAGAATAGAGGCTCTTTATGGTGTTTTATCACAGGAGGAAGCTAAGACACATAGAGGGGGCAGAGTTCCTTTCAGGTGTTCCTGAATCAGGAAATGAGGAAGCAGATCTGGAGTGTAGCAGTCTGGACTTTCACTCCTTAATAATAAGTAAAACCAAGTATTTTTCCTAAAATCGTCCTGAAACAAGAAAGAGGCGGTGCTTGAAGCACCGTCTCTGCTGGTCTTCCAGGATTGAGAAAACTGTAGTTACATGAGTAACTTTCGTTTTTCCTCCATGACAAAGCAGGAGGAGACCTCGTCTCTAACTTTCTTCTTCTTCATGGTGAGTCTTTGTGTTTTCTGTCGTCTTCTCCTTCATGATGAAGGCAGTGATGTTTCTATGTGATCTCATCTGTGAGGAAGAAGAGCAGCAGAGGACGAGCTCAGACTGAACTTGTTTTACTGTTCAAATAGAAAAGTTCTTCCAAAAACCAGCGGCTAAAGGTCGTTGGAGGTCACCTGAGAGGAAAATGAGGAGATGAATAAGTGTGTGTTGGTATAGAGGAAGTGTAGCGCTGATCAGAAGTGTGAATAAAGGTCCTATTATTCGAGCGTACAGGTCAGATACAGAGCTGTGTTGAAGGACAGACTTTGAGGCCTGCTAGATCTTTACTCTTGATAGAGGGTCGGTGTCTCTCAGACAGAAGCTCATTGGCTGATTCTCTGTGAAATCACATCAATCAAAAAACTCTGCTCCAGCTTTCGTCTTCAGCTATAAAATGAAATTCAAATGTTGGAAAACATCAGTGGCAGTAAATGAAGTCTTGGAGGCTGTAGAAGTTCTTCTTCTGTGGTTCTATTTCTGCTGATGAAGGTTTTGACACGCAGGTCATCAGTGCTAAACTTCTGCATGCTTCCAGTCATCTCAGTGCTGAGATCTCCTTCATTTCTAAACATCTGATTCATGATGGAACAAAGCTGTGATCTAATCTTCAGGCATGTGCACACATAGGGCCTTAAAGGGTCCTCGAGCACCTGCCCTTTTTGTCTTGTATTAAAAAGTGCAGGTTTTTTAAAAATATATTTTATTATTTTCTTTTTAAGTTTTTATTTGTATTCATATTAATTAACTTATGTTAGCGATACAAGAAAGAAAAATGTCACTACAAAATCTCCCCGGTGTTCTACCGTACTTCGACTCTACTGGGCTCAGAGAAAGAGAGAGAGAGAGCGCTCCCCTGTCTGCTCCTCAGAGAACTGAAAACAGGCAACAATGAAGCAGCTTAAATCTGTGAGTTCTGGTCTAACTAGTCACCGTCTGCTGATTCAACAAGCTTTAAATGAGGTTACATTTCAGAAAAACGCTCTATATTAGTCCAGGAGTCCGTTTCTACTTTAGCCAGACGACTGAGCGAGGAGCATCAAGAAAGTTGGCACCACACATATCGTCCAGGGACAGGAAGTTGGGAAGTACAAAATAAAACACAGGAGGGATTTTCAAAATAAAAGAACCACATTTATGGCGAGTTCACAGCTTCCTCACTAAAGGTCTGAAACTAAATTAATCTGTTTAATAAAATATTTTTGGATTAAAATTTTCCTCTTTAAATTCAGTTTCATTCAGTTTCTCATTTTTTGGATTCCAAACATAAAATCATGTGTTGAGGACAATATGCAAAAGAGAATTTAGCTGGCTGTGAATATAGAATAAGATGGTAAAATGGTAAATGGCGTATACTTGAATAACGCTTTCTACCCTCCTTCAAGCGCCCAAAGTGCTTCACAGTCACAGTCCCATTCACACACACATTCATGGCAGCTCTGGCGCCAACCTTCCACCAGAGGCAATTTGGAGTTCAGTGTCTTGTCCAAGGACACTTTGGCACGATCCCTATACTCCCCTTCTCCCTTCCCCTTGATTTGAAGTGGCCGTTGATGTCCTGTCCGGTATCATTTTTTAAGTTTCACCCTCCAAACAGAGGAGTCCAAAGTCCGCTATCGTGAGCGTAAACCGCGTCACGCTAATAAGCGCTTTTCTTCTCGTGGATGCACTCTGAACTACAGAAGTTTACTTTTAAATATAAGTAATGTTGTAGCGTGACCTTTTTAAAGTTATAAAATCGCTGTTATGTATATTCAAGCGCTGGAAGCTCCGAGCTAATGCTAGTGGACTAGTGATATTAATGGCATCATCGAACGACAGTCATGTCCCAAATATTAGACACTTTTTTTTCATCACCCTCCATTGGGAGCAAGCATGGAGGGATGAACGAAAGGGGAGGGAGAAGGGGAGAATTTGGATCAGGCCTTTGACACATGGGCGGGCAAGGCAGGAATCGAACCTGTAATCTTCCAATCAGAAACTAACTTTCTGAGGATGAAAGTTATTAAGCATCTATGTTTAAAATATTACAATTTGTATTAAACTTGATTCATGTTGATTCAGCTGCTTCCCAATGCCAAAATAAAGAGCCTCCAGTTTATTAATGCTGTGGATGTTTTCTAAGTCTATGAAAATACATTGTTTAAATAAAAAACACACTTGTATCACCTTCACCAACATGCGTCATATGGCTGAGTAGCTATTTCCTAATGTCTATGTATTAAAAAACTAATTAATTTCTATACGATTTAAAGCATAAAAAACAAACACAAAAAAGCAAGTTTATGTTGCTCTTCTCCAACTTTGAGCCCCTGCCCCTCAAAAATCCTGTGCACATCACTGCTTATCTCTGATATATTTTAACAAACATCATTTATTCATGGTCTCTTCTCTGTCTTTAGTTTAGGAAATCTCCCATTTCTGATACTAAACTCCTTTCTGTTTTGAAGTTCTTCTCCGTGCTGCTCTGTGATTCAGATCTTTCTTCAACAAATCACTGAGTTCAGAGCTGCTCAGCCTGCAGCCCTCTGCTGGTTTTAGCATCTCAGAGGAGAAAAATCATCTAATTCTTTCTTTCTTTTCACCTCATTACTTGATTTCTCTGTTTTTCTTCATGTTTCCGGAATTATAGAGAATAGGGATGCAATAATACTCAATATAAAACTGAACCGTTCGATACGCGTTCCACAGTTCAGTACGATACTTTTCATTTTTATTTATCCAGTACCACTGTGAGCTGCCTTTCGCGTGTTTCTGTGTATTCATGTTTTTGGGGCTGAGCCGGTCTGCTCCAGGTCTGCTCTCGACTTCCCGGGCAACAGAGAACTTATCTCTCTGTAAATGTGCATTATATGACGGCCCTCAGACTCACACCAAGAGTGCAGTACTGCAGGCTGAAAGACTTAAAAAAAAAGACTTGACAGAACATCTTAGATTGTTGAATATTATATTCATGTTTACAAGTATTGAGGACTGAGGCACTTTTACATATGAATAAATTGTCAACAAGTTGAAATGTTTACAAGTTTACAAGAGTTCTATTTAAGTGTGATTCTGCAATAAGTGCCAAGAACTGTGCACTTGAAAGAAAATCTGATTTGCGTGTTATGTTTTTTCATAACGAAATAATCTGTGGAATAATAAGATTTCCGTTTTTTAAATTTTTTTGTTAAATACAGTTTGCTGACGGTTCAATTCGTATCATCGGATCCCTAGTAGAAACAGGAAGTTTGTTGTTTGTTTGTCAAAATGAGTGAATAAGTGAAATGTTGCTCCATCATGGAGTGTTTGCTGCTGCAGCTCCATGTCTCCATCTGGTGGAGGGAGAGCAGAAGTGCAGCAGCTGATGTTCAGCAGCTTCCTCTGTCCCACACTGCTGTCTGACTGCATTCACCTGAACCTGAGAGGAAACACAAGAGAAGAGCCCATCAGTGGAGGAGGATCAGAGCTGATGATGATGAGGGTTTCCTCTGCAGATGAAGGTGTGTGGGAGCTGATCCAGTGGATCCAGCAGCATGGATCAGTGTGAGGACACACAGGAGGGAGCCCCTCCCTCTAAAAGCACTCTGTGTGGGGAAGATGAGAGCCAGAGCAAAGCTCAGAGGTGAGATGAACATCTCTAACTGTCCAGGACTCTTCTCCATGTCAGAGCTCAGCACTCACACCAGCAACCACCATTCTACACAGGAACCAACCTGGATCTGGATCTGGATCTGGATCTGGATCTGGATCTGGATCTGGATCTGGATCTGGATCTGGATCCAGCTGTGTGTCCAACAGGAGTGACATATCAAAGGATTTACCTCTAAACTTCAAATCCATCAGTTCAGCAGTTGAACAGTAAGTATTTGTCAGAGTTAAAGGAGTCTGGATAATAGTTCAGATGATCAATAGTTTTCAGATGAATGACTTGAGTTCTGGTTCAGTTCTTGATCTCTCTGATCAGACTCTCTTGGATCATCATGTGTGATCAAATCTTTTCAGTTGATCTTCTGAGAGTCTCTGAGATTAGAGTTGTTGGAGAAACTTGAAACAGAAATGAATCTTTCTACATTTTCTGATTTGGACAAATGTTTGGATCAGAAAAGAAAATGTTTTTTCAAATATGTTAATGATAGTACTCCGTAGCTAACTTGAGTACAATGAGAAGACTGTCAATTTACATTAACAAACTGGTATCCATCAGATAAATAGGATTCAAACCACTGGAGGGCAGATCCTCTGATCCCTATGTCATGCTCTAGTCTCTGAAGTAAGATGCTGTGGTCGATGGTATCAAAGGCTGCGCTGAGGTCTAACAGAACCAGAATACAGAATAGTCCTTTATCTGAAGCCAATAACAAGTCATTAGTAACTCTAATCAGTGCAGTTTCAGTGCTATGGTGAGGTCTGAACCCTGACTGAAAATCTTCAAAGTGATTTTTGTCCTGCAGGTGGCGCTGTATCTGTTTAACAACAACTCTTTCTAAGATTTTAGAAATAAATGGGAGATTAGATATTGGTCTATAGTTGGCCAAAATGTCAGGATCCAGACTGGGCTTTTTCAAAAGAGGTTTAACAACCACATATTTAAAAGACTGAGGCACATAACCAGTTTCTAGAGAGGTATTTATTGTGGTAAATATGGATTCACTAATTAGGGGGAAGATTTCTTTGAAAAGTTTAGTGGGAATTGGGTCTAAGAGACAAGTGGAAGTTTTAGAATATTAAAATACCCATGTTATTATAATTTTGTCAGAATCTAAAATAATATTCGATAAAAAAATCAGGAAACTCAGATAAAAATTCTGAATACGGGCCAGGGGGACGATAAATAATTATAAATGGAACCACTTTTTCTGTTTGGGTGATTTATTCTCAAAATGAGTTATAAATGTGTTTAACTTTACGGTTAAAAGGTAAGCATGATTCTGAAATTACTGCTAACCCTCCTCGTTTCCCAAAAATCCTGGATTTCTGATAGTTATTATAGCTAGGGGGGTTGCGTCATTCAGTTGAACATAATCATCCTGTTGTAGCCAGGTTTCTGTTAGAGCTAGCAGGTTAAGTTTATCATTAATCAATTCATTGACTAACAGGGACTTTGAGGAAATTGATCTAATGTTTAGTAGCCCACATTTAATGACATCATCGTTTTTGTTTATGACTCATTCCTTTCATTTGCCTTCCAGCACATAAGCTAACACTAGGAACTGCTGGGCGAGCCCTGGTTGGGGTTAGCAGCAGTGCTGAAGGCCGCTCAGAGGAGAGTTTTAAACTGCTGCTCCCTCCCCGGGTCTCCTCTCTGGGTTGTCAAGCTGCATGGCTAAAGCTAGCGCAAATGTTTCTGGAAAGAAGAGCCGCTCCGTCCAAAGTGGAATGAATTCCATCTCTCTGCATGAGGCCGGGCTTTCCCCAGAACATGCTCCAGTTGACCACAAAGCTAACGCCATTTTCTGGGCACTATTTAGCTAACTACCGGTTCAATGATGAAAAGCGGATGTACATTTCATCACTGACTGTGTTTGGTAGAGGACCAGAGAAAATAACTGTGTCTGACACAGATTTAGCCAGTTTACACACTGATTCTACGTTTAATTTAAGAATCTCTGATTGTCTTCGTCGGGCGTCGTTGCCGCCTGCGTGAATTACGACTCGACGGAACCTGGGATACTTCACAAAAGACGAGTGGTTTCAAGGAATGACTGTTGTGACTATTGCAATGTGACTGCACAGAGAGATTACGAAGCAAACTTGATATCCTGCGTAATGAACTCAAAGATCCTGTAGCCTTCAGAAGTATTTACAGATATGCCTTTGACTTTTCCAGAGACAAGGAAAAGGGGCTCCCCATGTGTAACAGGTTTTCACCCCTAAGTGACGCACCGACTGAACCAAAAACCCTGGTCATCGGCTCCTTGGAGATTAGACACGTAAAGCTCAGGACATCCACAGTTATATGCTATCCTGGAGCCAGAGTTGGTGATATTGAAGGAAACCTCAGAATGTTAGCCCAGATGCCAAACTAAAACTAACATGATAATTTTCTCTGATTCCACACCAATGTCTTCACAAAACTTCTCCACGGCCTCTGGACCAAACACCTTGTCAGGGCCGGTGTAACTGTGGGACCAGGCCAAGCATCACTTAATGGAAAACAGGGTTTCAGTGCCGATTGGCTTCACGCTGCGGATCTGAAGCCGGGTAAAACTTGCAATTTTACACTTGTGCTTCTGGTCATCAGAGTCCGGCAGTGAAAGAATGAAATTGTTTATTTCAAGCAATAAGGTAATAATACAATGCAGCAACGTGCATCTTGACCGAACATTTTACGTGTTTCCAATATGAATTTCCATCAGTTTTTGCACAGGTTGAACATAAATACGAGCGATTGACATTTGCCATGTTTTAAAACATGTAGCATTAATAGAAACATACATGGAAGAACCAAACTAGCATGCTACCCGTGAGTTGCTAGCACCCACTTTTGCACAAAGTTCACGGTTCTAATTTCTCTCTATTAAAATGTGATTCCTGTCCTATGATTTCTCTCCATCAGATTATTTTTTTGTCGAGGTTTTTGAAGTCGATTGCAAAACACTGCGTCTCCTTTTGTGCTTCTTTTCATAATTTTTTGGACCTCCGCCATTCATTACTCGAGAAAACTCCATGCATAGTGATGCCGCATGTCTGTCACGCCGTATGTCTTGTGACTTACAAGAAAAAAACACCGGAGAGGAGGAGAGACAGCTCGGATTTAAAGTCACAGACAGTCAACAAGCGTTTGCCTTCTCGCTCTTCCAGCTTTTCGTTGAAGATCGTGATAAAACATATCTCAAAAATGACGGATCGTCAGCTTTGGAGGTCGTATCACGGTTTTATATCGTCATATCACCCACCCCTAATTCCCACTGTGACTTTGTGAACTGATCTGACTCAAGTTAGTTTTCTTTGAATCCTCCCAGCGCAGACAGAATGGATGTGATTGTTGTGATTCTCCACAGAGTGGACCAGCAGAGCTCAGAGACTCCCAGTGGTCAGTCTGTCCAGCAGCATCAAACACAGCTGGATTCCATCTTTCTGGTCTGTACATGGACAACAACTGCTTTTCCATCATTCTGTCCACAGTCATCTCCATGCTGCACTTTGGAGACCAGTGGATTGTCAGTGTGTCCAACATGGAGCTGATGTTTGGCTCCATCACTTGACTCTGATTGGCTCATTCATCTAGAATTCTGTTGCAGCTGCTGGAGGACAACATTGTCACTTTTGTGAAGAAGGAGCTGAAGAAGATCCAGAAGCTTCTGAGTCAAAGGGAGGATGAGGAGGAAGATGAAGATGAAGAGCAGAGGAGCAGCAGAGAGTCACTGATGAAGATCACAGAGAACTTCCTGAGGAGAATGAAGCAGGAGGAGCTGGCTGATCGACTGCAGAGCAGTAAGAGGATTTCTCTGAAGGTTTCAGCTGCTGAGAAATGAAGATTTACTGATGTCTCAACACATGGAACAACATGGATTCAAACCCTCATCATTCAGGCTGCAGAGAGTTTATTTACTCTGTATGTTGTCTTCATTCAGGTTTGACTGCTGCAGTTTGTCGACATAAAGTCCAATCTGGTCTGAAGAAGAAGTTCCAGTGTGTGTTTGAGGGAATGGCTAAAGCAGGAAACCCAATCCTTCTGAATGAGATCTACACAGAGCTCTACATCACAGAGGGAGGAACTGGAGAGCTGAATGAAGAACATGAGGTCAGACAGATTGAAGCAGCATCCAGGAAAGCAGACAGAGCAGAAACCAGCATCAGACAAGAAGAGCTCTTTCAACTCCCAGCTGGAAGACAAGAACCAATCAGAACCGTGATGACAAAGGGAGTGGCTGGCATCGGGAAAACAGTCTTAACACAGAAGTTCACTCTGGACTGGGCTGAAGGCAAAGCCAACCAGAACATCCACTTCACATTTCCATTGACTTTCAGAGAGCTGAATGTGCTGAAAGAGGAGAAGTTCAGCTTGGTGGAACTTGTTCATCACTTCTTCCCTGAAACCAAAGAAGCAGGAATCTTCAGCTTTGAAGACTTCCAGGTGGTCTTCATCTTTGATGGTCTGGATGAGAGTCGACTTCCTTCTGGACTTTCCACAAGACTGGATCTAAATGACCTAGAAAGTCCACTCTAGTGGATGATCTGCTGACAAACTCTCTCAGGGGAACTGCTTCCCTCTGCTCGCCTCTGGATAACCACACGACCTGCAGCAGCCAATCAGATCCCTGCTGAGTGTGTTGACATGGTGACAGAGGTCAGAGGGTTCAATGATCCACAGAAGGAGGAGTACTTCAGGAAGAGATTCAGGGATGAAGAGCAGGCCAGCAGGATCATCTCCTACATCAAGAGATCCCAAAGCCTCCTCATCATGTGCCACATCCCAGTCTTCTGCTGGATCACTGCTACAGTTCTGGAGGATCTGCTGAAGAGCAGAGAGGGAGGAGAGCTGCCCAAGAGTCTGACTGAGATGTACATCCACTTCCTGGTGGTTCAGGCCAAAGTCAAGAAGGTCAAGTATGATGGAGGAGCTGAGACAGATCCTCACTGGAGTCCAGAGAGCAGGAAGATGATGGAGTCTCTGGGAAAACTGGCTTTTGAGCAGCTGCAGAAAGGAAACCTGATCTTCTATGAATCCGACCTGACAGAGTGTGGCATCGATATTAGAGCAGCCTCAGTGTACTCAGGAGTGTTCACACAGATCTTTAGAGAGGAGAGAGACCTATACCAGGACAAGGTGTTCTGCTTCATCCATCTGAGTGTTCAAGAGTTTCTGGCTGCTCTTCATGTCCACCTGACCTTCATCAACTCTGGACTCAACCTCATGGAGGCAGAAGAATCTCAGGTCAATCAACCAAAACTGAGCAGTTCTGTCCAGTTTTATCAGAGTGCCGTGGAAACAGCCTTACAGAGTCCAAACGGACACCTGGACTTGTTCCTCCGCTTCCTCCTGGGTCTTTCACTGCAGACCAATCAGAATCTTCTACGAGGTCTGATGACTCAGACAGGAAGTAGCTCACAGACCAATCAGGAAACAGTCCAGTTAATCAAGGAAAAGATCAGTGAGGATCTGCCTGCAGAGAAAAGCATCAACCTGTTCCACTGTCTGAATGAACTGGAAGATAGTTCTCTAGTGGAGGAGATCCAAGAGCTCCTGTGGCCAGGACGTCTCTCTACAGATGAACTGTCTCCTGCTCAGTGGTCTGCTCTGTTCTTCTTCTTACTGTCATCAGAAGAAGATCTGGAAGAGTTTGACCTGCAAAGATTCTCTGGTTCAGAGGAGGCTCTTCTGAGGCTGCTGCCAGTGATCAAAGCCTCCAACAAAGCTCTGTAAGAACTCTCATGAAAATCATCTTCAGTAAACAAATGAATTTGAGGGAAACACAAAAGTTTCAATAACTGCTATGTGTCTCTGTTTTCTTCAGACTGAGAGGTTGTAATCTGTCAGAGAGAAGCTGTGCAGCTCTGTCCTCAGTTCTCAGCTCTCAGTCCTCCAGACTCAGAGATCTGGATCTGAGTTTCAACAAGCTGCAGGATTCAGGAGTGAAGCTCCTGTCTGCTGGACTGGAGAGTCCACACTGTAAACTGGAGACTCTCAGGTCAGATTTCTTTCAACTGTTTTCCTTTTTTTTTAGAAGAAAGTATCAGATAGATGTCAGTGAAGAAGAAACAACAAAGGTCTGTTGCATAAAATGTAAAAAATCACAACAATCTGCTAGATTTAAAAATCCTGGATTTTCTTTACCTGATGGTTACAAATGTTATCCTGGGTTTTTCACACCAGACTAAAAATGAGAACCTAACTCCATCCAGGTGTAGATTTCTGGGATAAGTTCATGTTCTCTGTGTTCTTTGAAAGAAAACATGAATCAATCACAGAACTGCAGATTTAAATGAACAAACAACTGCAGCACATTTCTGACCCATAGAGCAGCAGCTCCTTATGAAAAAGTGTGAGGAGGTCAAACTATGGCAGTATGACAGGATTTTACCACAGACCTGGTTCTGGTGCTTATTTACTGTGCTTGGATCAGTACCAGATCTTTCAGTTCACATAGTTTTTAGGTCGGCTTTTGGTTCTCAGTCCGTATGCTTCTATAGACAAAATCTTTGCTGGATTAGTTGACTTTATGTCCTCATTTATTATATTAGTTTTAATATGTTATTGCTTTTATATTTTACGTATTTTACATTTTAGTATTTTACTATTATTTTTAACACCAGTGTTTCCTGTGGGGATCTATCATCTCAGGGCTTGCTGGCTTAGTCTGGGGTCGTTGCCGTGGTTCTCGCCCTTGTTGGGGGGGCTGGAGTCCTGCACTGCAGCCTCACAGCTGTGGAGTGGACTCCGTTGCTGTCCCGGTTTGGGTGGGCGCCGTGGCAATGTTCCTTTGACCGAGCTGGCTCCTGGTATGATAGAATCCCCAATACCGTTTCCTCACAGCAGAGCCAAGCCTTATGTCTGTTTTGCAGTTTTCCTTTATAAGTCATTTTTCATTGTGGGATTATGGGTTGTATGTGTTGATAGAGGGTGGGGGGTTGGCTTTTATTGGGTGGGGGGTTCGCTTTTATTGTATATTTTTTTGTTTTTAATGTAAAGCGCTTTGAGCTGCGCAAAGCATTAGAAGCGCTTTTTTTTATAAATAAAGTTTGATTTGATTTGATTTGATTAGAAAGAAGATCCTCTGCTGGTAGTTTTTAATCCAGGACTGGGGGCGGGGCAAAAGGTAAAAAAAAAAAAAGCTCAATTTTTATAGTTACACTCAATAGGTAAACTTGACATTTTTAAATGACAGTCAAGAAGAATAAAAATCTTAAGCAGGTTTGTTCTGATGAGCTCTGGGGTCAGTGCTGATGTGGAAAAAGAAAAACAAACTCTAGCTGCAAAAAAGTCAGTTTCTGATTAGATCAGTTGAAACACAACTTCATTCATACAGACCAGGTAATAAAGACACTGGAGAAGTTGCTAGATGATTCTTCACCTGGGCTACTTTAATGCTTCTATCAGGAGATCAGTGGTCCAGAGTGTAAGAATATCTCAGTCTTCTGTTCTCTTGAATGATTAACTAGGTTCCTTCTGAGGACATTCCTCTGTGTGAATCAGTTTCCAATATGAACCAGAGTCTGTGAGTCAGAAACTGGACTTTACTGGTTCTGCAGATGTGAAGTGTCAGCTGCAGTGAGGATGCAGTAGCTGCAGACCAAAGCATGAGGGAGGACCTCTGTCTTACAGCCCTCATCCATGTCCTGCACTGCTCTCACATAGTTCTGTCACTCCAGACTTCCTCATACAATACCATAGTTCCTCTCTGGACATCCTGTCATAAACTTTCTCCAGATCTACAAAGACACAGTGGAGCTCTCTCTGACCTCTGGACTTTTCTATCAACATCCTCAAAGCAAATATTTCATCAGTACTGCTCTTTCTTGGCATGAAACCATACTGAAGCTCACAAATGTTTACAGTGTTTTTACACCTTTCCAACACAGTTGTTGTAACATTAGCCGAAATATTTTTTAATGAAAAACTGCGGAATTGATCACCATGCACCACCTGACAATTTACTGAAAAAAATCTTTCAATTTCTGATCTTCATCAAATGTTCTGAGTTGTCTTCAACACAGAATGAAATCCAGAATTATTTCTAAATTGACATTTCTGTGTTAATTTAATTAATCAATTAAAGTTTCTAAAGGTTCCTGAAAATCCATCTCTGATAATGTCCTCTTATAATGCTAGATTCCACAGAGCAGCTGCAGCTTTGAACTTACTCCTCCAAACAAGTTTCTTAAGTAGAATACATGTTCTTTAAGTTGCTGCAGCGTGATAATGTTCTAGTATAATGTCAGTGGTGCTCTTAGACACAAACTACTGAGCTGTTTGCTGACCTGAAGGTGTTTCTGATTCAGTCCTTCTGCTGAAAGCTTCTCTGAGCCCAAAGCAAGTTAGAACTCCAGCCGTGATCTCTACTCCTGAACACACCTTTTTTTCTGATTTCAGGTTGATGAACTGCAGTTTGTCTGAGAACATCTGGAAACCTCTGATCTCAGCTCTAAAGTCCAACCCATCCAATCTGACAGAACTGGACCTGAGCTGGAACAAGAACTTCCAGGATTCTGGATTTCTTGATCTGTGTGGTTTTCTGGAGAGTCCAGACTGCAGACTGCAGACTCTGAGGTCAGTAAATGAGCTGAACTCCCTGAAGGTTGAGAAGAAGGTTTCAGGTGAAGAACTTTCTGATGTTTCACTGAAAGATTGTAAATAAATAGATCTTTATATAAGACAGAGATATTACAAATTAATGAACATTTAAAAACAACTGAATATTCCAGGTTTAAGCCATAGTCTAATTCCCAATTACAGTCCAGTGGCATGTTGAGGTTATTGAAGAAGTAAAACAGATTTCAAACTACATGTGAGAAACCCAGCAGAAGGATGAGAGAGGGGATTGACTAAGGCAAGTAATAAGAAAACCATCACAAAGATTAATTCAGTTTTTGTCTTAATCAACATTACCTAAATAAGTAACATATCACTTCGCAAATCTTAAGTAAGAGGTAGATAAAACTAAAACAACTGAAGACAAAAGATAATCCAAAGTGAATTCATCCTTTTTTTAATTCAATGGTTGAGTCCAATTAAGGCAACTTAGTTCAGCTGAGATCCTCTTGTTGCTGGCCAGGCTCCACCCACAACAGCTTCCAGGAAAAGGTGACTTCACACTACACATAAGAATATATTATATATATATATTATATATATATATATATAATATATATATATATATATACACACACACACACACACAAATTTTACACTCCTCCTCGGTCCGATTTGTATCTTATATACTTCTCACAAAAATTAAAGGGCCGTAGAAGGTCCTCAACCCCTCAGAAGGACCGATACCTGCTCCTTTGTGCAAGGCGGAACAGGCTGAGCACTACTCATGCCCTACAGAATGACCTCCAGAGGGCCACTGGTGTGAATGTCTCTACCCAAACAATCAGGAACAGACTTCATGAAGGTGGCCTGAGGGCCCGACGTCCTGTAGTGGGCCCTGTGCTCACTGCCCAGCCCCGTGGAGCTCTACTGGTATTTGATCAAGAACACCAGAATTGGCAAGTCCGCCACTGGTGCCTTGTACTTTTCACAGACGAGAGCAGGTTCACCCTGAGCACCTATGATAGACGAGAAAGAGTCTGGAGAAGACAAGGAGAACGTTATGCTGCCTGCAACGTGGTTCAACATGACAGGTTTGGTGGTGGGTCAGTGATGGTCTGGGGAGGCATATCCATGGATGGACGCACAGACCTCTACTGCCTAGGAAATGATGCTCTGACTGCCATAAGGTATCCAGATGAAATCCTTGAACCCATTGTCAGACCTACGCTGGTGCAGTAAGTCCTGGTTTCCTCCTAATGCACGACAATGCCGGGCCTCACGTGGCAAGAGTATGCAGGCAGTACTTGGAGGATGGAGGAGTTGAAACAATTGAATGGCCTTCATGATCCCCTTACTTAAACCCAATTGAACATCTCTGGGACTTTATGTTTGGGTCCATCAGGCCATTCGTCGTCTCATTAGGAACATGCTGCGACGTTGTCAAGCATGCATACAAGCTCGTGAGGGCCACACAAGATACTGAAAAGCATTTTGAGTTGCAGAAATAAGTTTAGGAGAAAATGGACAAGCCTGCCACATCTTCATTTCACTTTGATTTTAGGATCTTGAGCCCTCTGTAGGCTGAAAACTTTTATTTCTATTAAAAGACTTGGCATCCTTTTGTTCCTAAGACACTGCCCTGTCGTTGTATAGATATCCAACTTCATATTGAGATTTTATGTATCTAATGTGTTTCTTTAAAGTGCTCCTTTAATTTTTGAGAGCAGTATATATAAATTAGCAGACATTACATTATGATGTAATTGAACAGGAAACAGAAATTTTGAGTATATTCATGAATAAATTGATTAGAATTATATAAATTTTATTTATAGAACAGATCAGGGGACAAATACTTGTATCATGAGTATACATCTCATACTGGAAGGTGAAAGTATAGAATACTAACACATACATGCCCACACAAGTAGACTGAAACCTGTAAGGCAGTAAATGGGGAAAAAAAGGAAAATCCCAAGTATTAAATAAGGACTAACACTGGAGTTACAGTTCAGGTGTGAACGCAGGAGTTTTTGTGACTTTAAAAGTGTACAAATGTGTGTGATGTGAGAACAACATCTTCTCCAACGCTCCAATTGGAGCATAGGAGCTCCAATGCATGCTGGAGGTCCTGGCTCAATGGAGCAACAGAACAACATCATCTGCAAAGAGCAGAGAGGAAATCCTGTAGTCCCCAAACCAGATTCCCTCTGGCCCCTGGCTGCACCTAGAAATTCTGTCCATAAATATTATGAACAGAACCGGTGATAAAGGGCAGCCCTGCCGGAGTCCAACATGCACTGGGAAAAGGTCGGACTTACTGCCGGCCATGTGAACCAAGCTCGTGCTCCGGTCGTACAGAGACCGGACAGCCCTCACTGGGGAGTGGGCCCACTGGGGAGTGATCCCACGTCTCTCCTTCGGGTTGGACCCGAACGGGGCCCGTGGGAGGAGCCCCGGCCACCAGGCGCTCTCCTCCGAGCCCCAACCCCAGGCCTGACTCCAGGGTGGGGACCCGGTGACGCCAATCCGGGCGATGTAGCGGGATCTCTGGTCTCAATGTTCATAAAGGGGTTCTGAACTTTGTTTTAAGTTGATTTAACTTCTATCACACTTTTGTTTGCCATCATGTTTTTGTGTTCAAATCCAAAATGATTTGATAAACAGTGCCCCCACCGTCAAGGTGTAATGCTTTTTCCTTTCGTCACCACTTTTCAGCCCAAAATTTAAACTGAATATTTAATCTGTCTGTCTCTCATCAGGACGGGTCCCACCTGATTGAATTTGCCAAGTTCCCAGAACTCCAGCTTCCATCACTGTTCCTGAACACACTTCTCTGTCTGATTTCAGGTTGATGAACTGCAGTTTGTCAAAGAACATCTGGAAACCTCTGATCTCAGCTCTAAAGTCCAACCCGTCCAATCTGACAGAACTTGATCTCAGGTGGAACAGAGACCTGCAGGATTCAGGATTTCCTCATTTGTCTGGTTTTCTGGAGAGTCCAGACTACAGACTTCAGACTCTGAAGTAAGAATCCATGTTTCAGTTTTGTTCATGTCAATATGATGACAAAGTTGTGTTGACACTAAAGTGCAGACATGAGGAAGATGTTCTCCTGCTGCATGCTGACCATCTTCATGCTGAAAGCTGTTGAACTTCAGGCAGAGTTCTTCATGTTGGAGAAAGCTTGAATTGAATTTTCAGCATCTGTGTTGCTGTCATAGTTTGGTTGTCTGACAGAAATGATCTTCATGAATCGGTGAGCAGAAATGTCCACATTCTGAATCAGATCTGCAGCAGCATCTTCCTGCAGCTGCTTGTTCTCTTCAAAGATCTGCAGATGATGATGATGGTTTGGTCATATACAAAGTGAACATTTCAAAGACTCATGTGAGGGGTGGCTGTGGTGTAGTGGTAGGGTGAGCGACTCCTGATCTGAATGTTTTGGGTTAGATTCCCACCTTGCTCACCCATGTGTCAAAGTGTCCTTGAGAAAGACACTAAACCCCACATTCACATCTCCTATGGAAATTTGATTGAAGTGCAACTAAGATAAAGTTCAACTAAATATAAGCTACAAAAATGTTTGTAGAAGAATGCAGCAGGTGTTTTGTGAGCTCCCACTAGCTGAAGCATCTAATAAAGAAAAAGGATAAAATCATTCAACAGAACACGTTTGGTAGCAACTAGAGCTGGGCAATATGGCCAAAAAATAAAATCTAAATTTTTTTCATTCCAAATTCGATTTTCAATGTAAATAGATTTACTTCTTCCCCCCTTTTCTTTTTTTTTAACAAAGGTAACAAACGACAGAATATTTTTTAACAAAAACTGTTATTTTAACATGTCTGTTGGAAATTGTTAAGACAGTACAACTGAATAAAAGCTGTAAAAATGTTGCAATGCTGCAGGTGTTTTGTGAGCTACTGCTAGCTTGAACATCCTATAAAAAGAAATAAAATAATCATTCAGCAGAACACTTTTCGGTCGCAAAAGCCTTCAAACTGATGTTGCCGTTTGTGGTTTGATGCTCTAAATTTGAAGTTACAACCAGAGACCAAAATCTAGTTTTTACTCAATATCACAAATGAGTTTTTTCTTTTTAGAAAGCTGAAAAGACTCTTTTACACTCTAAGAAGATAATTGTCAACTGTTGTCTAAACCAGATGAGGAGGGCATTTAGCATTTTCTATCAGTTTTTCAAGAAAACAAAATAGCATTAAATCGATAAATAAATAGTATGAAAATAAATAGAAAATTCTCTGTTCTTAATTGTTTGTCCAGATTATTCATGTTTATATTAAATCATGACAAAAAAGATTAAAAACATTTCAATGTTTCGAATATTTGCTATGTTATCACTGAGAGTAAAGCTGCAGCTCTGCAATGCTACAAAAAGATACCAATAAAGTTAATACAAAGTGGATTTATGTCTGTTACGCCTATAAATACAGTTCTTATAAATGTTCTATGAATTCATGTTGTTGTATTTATCCACCACGTCTTAAAGTCTGCACCATGAAAATGACAGACTTTGAACTTTCAGTCCCATCAGTGAATCTTAGTGGAAGAGCTCAATTCAGGTTTAGAGAAGAACTTTTTATTGACAAACTGATCAAAAAGAGACTTGGGAGAATCTAGACAAGCTGAATAGTTATGTTTGAAAAAAAAATGATGATTATTTTACATTATCTTTATTAATTGAATTGATTGTGTATAAACCTGATCTGTTTCAATATTGATCTTGTAAATCTGATCAAACTCTGTTTATTTGCTGGAACTCCAGCTGTCATACAGTTGGAGCATTGTGTCAGGATGAAATGTGCAAACTCAGTAGCAACCACTAATATTGTCTTTTCAGTGTGTGAGTCAGCAAAGTTTCAATCTTAAATCTCCTGAACACACTTTTCTGTCTGATTTCAGGTTGAAGGACTGCAGTTTGTCCGAGATCAGGGGTAAAGATCTGGGCTCATCTGAGAATTCCAACCCGTCCACTCTGACAGAACTGGACCTGAGCGGGAACAGAATCCAGATTTTAGGATTTCTTCATGTGTGTGGTTTTCTGGAGAGTCCAGACTGCAGACTGCAGACACTGAGGTCAGTAAATGAGCTGAACTCCCTGAAGGATGAGAAGAAGGTTTCAGGTGAAGAACTTTTTTTTAAATAAAAAATTATCATACGGAGACTTTAAATGCTGATCAAACAAAATATTTACCTTTAGGACATGAAGGAGAGCCTCGCTGGCACCTCCAAGCCGTTTTGGTGGTGGAGTCGGTGAAAGGAAGAGTGATGGGAGTGCATTGATAAATGTAACAGAGAAATCCGCGTGGAAAGACACACACACAAAAAAAAGTAATGGGGTCATTTGAACTGAAACATGTTTTAAAAAACAAACCAGGAACTTACCTCCCCGCACATCCAATGGAAAAGGTGGTCTCAGAGCCTTCTTCCAGACTCTTAAAAACTGAACTTTTGCACAGAAGTCCTTCCATCTTCCCTTCATTTCTTCTATGTACTTGAGGTTAGCACCACCCACAATACAGCACAGCTTATCCATTGCCTTTGGCAAAAAAAAAAAAAAAAAAGGTGATTAAGTCATTTCACCACAATTGACCTTAAAGAGCTAAACAAACAAAATTAAAATGAGGTAAAAAGCTTACAATTTTACTTTCTTTGAAGCATGGATCAAACATTTTTGAGGCTCTGCCTTCTTCCCTTGTAGACCGCTGTGTCTCAACTCAAGGTCCAAAAGCTGAGCAACATCACTTTGGTTTGGTTTTCCTTTGGACTTGTACATCTTGCTCAGGGTTTTACAGTGCCTGGCTTGCACCTTCCGACTGTCCTGGCCTACTTAAACAAATGACAAAGAGACATAATTTAAATCCCAAAGACATAAAATGCTTAAAATCCTTGATGGATAAGAAAATGCTTACCAAAATCATAATCTCCAGGTGCTGCTGGCTGAGGTGTTATGTTCTTGGGTTGGGAGCAGGACTCGGATAGAACCAAAATTTGAACTTGTGCTATAGTAAATAACAATAAAAGGAACATAGGGTTAATTTATATCCTGCTAACACTAACCTTAACACATCTCCAACTACACATACCTGTATTTGACTCCTCACTGGGTTCATCCTCAAGAAGTATGGTAGAATCACTTGTGCCACTTGTGTCAAATTCTGATCCAGGAAAAATATCCTTGAAGTCCTCCAGGGTGAGACCTGACAAGGCTTCCTCATCAACGTTGACAGCTATTGATTAAAAATTAGACATTTAGTTTAACAGCCATACAAATCACAGAACTGCTAACAGAAAAATTATGGATGAAAAATAGATTTGTGTCTGGCCGGAATTTTGTAGCACCCAGTCATTGATTGTGCACCAGGCCTTTTCAGATTAAATATGGCGACACAATCCAGGCAGTGAACAGCAGAAACAGAACCCCCACCCCATCACGACCAATTAAAACGCCATGTGTTATTTGTAAAATAAAAGGAGGGAAACAAAATCCACGGGATAAACGCCTTTGATTGCTGATGGCAGCACATAATGTGACATTGTCACCACGCTGCCCAGGAACACCAAAACTGACCCGATAGCCAATCACATTCCAGCCTCTCCTTCTCCTTTTTGCTGAGATGAAACCCAGCTTCATCCATGTAGATGTATTGATGGGATCTTTCCATTGCATCCAGTTGAAAAACCCTCTGTAGAAATAGATATTGTTTTGTGAGTGATACAGGAAAAGTGTTTCTGTTCTCTCACTTCATTAGTGGGATCAATTTTGACTTGTTGTGTTCAAGTGGTGACAATTGTGCTTTCTTTGTGTTTGACTTTTGTTACCTGTGGACACAATTTATGCAGCATGTGTTCATCACAATGAAAATGTGTTGTCAAGGTGCGTCTAAACAGGTGAATAGTGCTTATGGTTTTACCAAAGGAATGATTGATTCAATCAGTGGATTCAGACAACAAAGCATTGGTTCAGACAATAGGGTTTAGTGTTTTAGCAACTGAGAAAACTGTATGGAACCAAGACCTAACACAGTGCAGAATAGTTCATCTTCAAATGATTAAAACAAAATTTGTTTTTGTCTCTGTTTTTAAAAAAATATTTTTCAGAAAAACAGCAACAAGTAAAGTAAATAAAATTTAATTTTATTTAAAATATATACAAAATTTCCTACAAAATAAAAATATTTAAGGAATATTCTTTAATATTGAAATAAATACATAAATAAAAGTTCAGGATCCCAAAGTATCACTGCTCTCTAATATTGACATGTAAAAATAAAATAATATATCAAATCAATTGATTTCTTTCTAATGGTTCTGATCTGCTTTTTTCTGAGTTTATTCAAATAGAACTATAAAATACAAATATTTATGGTACACAGACGAGAATATTTTTTTCAGAGGAAAAATCACATGTCCTGTAGTAACAAATGTGAAAATGTAACAGACTTTTTAATGTAACACTCTGTGAATCTCACTTGTCTGAGTCTGAGTCTGATACTTGATGGTTTCTCATCTTTGGTTCAAGTTCATTAATGTTTGGGGTCAGGCTCTGTGCTGAGGAAATCCTCAGGATTGAGTAAAGGTGTTCATCAATCAGACGGCTCCTATGTGATGTTTAGTTTAGCTTCATCAAATAGAACAGTTGTTCACATAGATACTGTATGTGCTGACAAACGGAGAGAGTCTGAGCAACTTGGATGTGCAGTTGGAGCACTGTGTCAGGATGAAATGTGCAAACTCAGTAGCAACCACTAATATTGTTCTTTCAGTGTGTCATTACACATGACTCTTTCTGCTGAGTCAGCAAAGTTTCAATCTTGAATCTCCTGAACACACTTTTCTGTCTGATTTCAGGTTGAGGAGCTGCAGTTTGTCAGAGATCAGCTGTGATGTTCTGGGCTCAGTTCTGAAGAGCAACCCATCCAGACTGACAGAACTGGACCTGAGCTACAACGACATCCAGGATTTCGGATTTCTTCACTTGTGTGGTTTTCTGGAGAGTCCAGAATGCAGACTGCAGTCTTTGAGGTCAGTAAATGAGCTGAACTCCCTGAAAGATGAGAAGAAGTTTTCAGGTGAAGAACTTTCTGATGTTTCACTGGAAGATTTTCGGAACATTTTCCGGATCACTTGAAGTCAGTTCAGCCGTCTGCTGAATTTCTCTCCAAGCTTTTCTTGATCCCATGACCTTTTCCAACAAGGTGGAAGAAAAGAGGAAAAGGAGACAGGAGGGAATGTTTCCACCATGCTGATATGTCTCCTGCTTTTCTGTCTCTTCTTTACTTCCTGTTTCTGCTTCACTGGAGATCTACTTCCAGAATCCAAATGGCACAGAAAGAAACACCGGTAGCTCCTCGTGTTTTGTCTAAACTTAAAAGAAGCTAGATCAATTTATCATATTATAAAGTTGATAACCAATTTAAAATTACAAATTCCCCCCCCCCCCCCCCCCCCCCCCCGGAGGATAGATGCTGACCACCATGAGGAGAATTCCTCAATAGTGTTTACTAAAGTGGAAGACAAAGATTCATAAACCTTGGTTGATATTGAAGCACTCTCTTACTTCCTGTCTCTGCTTCACTGCAGATCTACTTCCAGAATATCAGGAAATGACTGAAGGAAAACAAAGATTTACAAACTCAAACAGATCATTTTGTTTGATTTATACATTTAAAAATTTTCCTGTTGGTTCTAAAATGTGCAAATTTGAGGTGGATTTTGTCCAAATAACACAGAAACACCGGTAGCTCATCGTGTTTCTTCTAAACATAAAAACCAAATTAATTTGTCACTTAATAAAGTTGATAACCAATCAAAATTACAAATGTCCCCCCCCTCTGCCCCAACATGAAACTACTGTCAACTAGCTGTCAATCAAACGTTGTGCTGCACTGTCCTTCATTGGAGTAGACTGTCAGAGAGCCAGGCTGGCAGTAATGACAGGCGTAGCTCAGTCACACCAGTAAACTGTAAAAAAGATATCATTATCTTGAAGAGTAGGGAATTGATTTCTTTTTGACTAATGTGAAAATGTGGTTGACAGAGAAACCAAAAATCAGGACGGGATGGAAAAAAATTATGAAAAAAAGTTGATTATTGATTATGGGTTGTTTAAATATATTTTAAATAACTGAAATCTAAAGAGGTCAACGAAACAACAAGGAAACTCAGACTTGAAGGTTAACAAACAGCAACATGGATGAACCCTATATCAAAGTAACATGAAGAGAACTGATCTCACTTATTGGACACTAAAGGGGAACATATATAGTGGGAGATCAAACCACTCAAGACACACAAGTGGGAACTGAAAAAGACAAACTTGAACTATAAACAATATTCAAACACATTCATTTAACCTACTAAATGTAAACTAAATCTAACATGCAGCATGCAGTGACCCTTCAGAGATGTATGAAAGAACGAACTAACTGTATATACACACCGAACGCGATTCGCACAACAAATTTCTGTGCCCCGCCCCTTTTTCACCACGTGGTGAATTCTCTACTCGCCGCTTGTCAAAAATATGTTCCTGACTCTGCGGCCGTATGTGGGAGGAGCTACCCGCTCTGTCTGTGGATTTCTCACTTCTAATGAATGGAGGACACATAAAATGTTGAGGAATAAGGTTTATTTATTGTGAAGATTTCTACAAAAACATTTGTAATCATGTCTCCATGTTTAATCTATGATTATTTTTAAAAGATGTTCCCGGTACCGGCGGCTGTGTCTGGATGACGTCTGCATGTCTCTGTGTTTGAGCTCGTAGGCTCTCTATTTCGTATTAATCTGATGGGGAAATAAAATTAGACCTTTTTTCCTTTTTAAATGTATGGGACCCAAACTGGCAACTCCCACAGTATCACTGTCGGCTTATGGAGCAAATGAGCTTCACCGCGGGAGCGAAAGCCACTGATCTGTTGCACCGATTGGGTTTCCTGTGTCAATACGGTTCTTTGGTTTCACTTCCTAGTCTATTCTAATTTTGGTACTTGGCTCTCCGCCCCTCGCTTCCCGGTACCCGCTCCTAACTCTATCTAGCTTGCTGTCTCAGCTCCCTGCCTCCCGCATGTGCTCCGTGGTCCCCGGTTTCCGCCACACGCTCCGGGATCAGTGTTCCCGCAGTGGCTCTCTCTCTCCCGGTGTGTGGAGCGGGCTAGCCTCGCCGCCTCGGGAGGCTGTCTGGCTGCAACCAGAGAACCTCGCGCTGTGACACAACAAACATGCTTGTATTAGATTAGTATTCTGCCCGCTAATAGTCACTGGAAAAGTCTTCTGCCCAAAGCTGAGTTCCTGATTGGCTGACGCGACGCAGCGACCTGACAAACTTCAGATATTTACTTTCTGCGCCTCACTGTTTAAACGGAGCTGCTGGCAGACCTTCGCACTGCAAGGCCTCAATTCCCCTCAAAACGTCTGGATCATTGAATAAAATTGGAGATTGACACTTTTGCCACACGAGTCGCGTTCGGTGTGAATGTACCTTAAGAACACACATACACAATTTTGTGCCACCACATTGCAAGCAAAAGTCACAGTTTTGAGATCCAAATTTTCTAAATTGCAAACAAGATGTAAAGGTTTAAGAAAAAAATATCATAACTTGTATATAAAATTATTTGTCTGCTTCCAAAAACTTTTTTTTTGCTTTAAAAAATATTTTTGCATTTGCAGCACAAAGGTTTTTAGATGTGTAGTGCCTCATCTCAGTCTCGCCCCATCTTTGATTTTGTGTTCAAAATTTTCTCTCGGCAAAGTTTCAATCTTCAGTGAGTCTTTATCGAAGAACTCAGTTCAAGTTAAGAAAAGAACTTTTTACTGACAAACTGAAAAAAAGAGAATCTAGAAAAGCTCAACTGTTTGAAAAAACTGATGATTGTTTGATATTTTCTTCATCAGTTGAATTGATTGTGTGATGATGATTGATCTGAAACTGATCTGTTTCAATAATGATCTTGTAAATCTGATCAAACTCTGTTTACTTGCTGGAACTCCAGCTGCCATCACTGCTCCTGAACACACTTTTCTGTCTGATTTCAGGTTGGAGAACTGCAGTTTGTCAGAGATCAGCTGTGAAGTTCTGGTTTCAGTTCTGAAGAACAACCCGTCCAGACTGACAGAACTGGACCTGAGCAGGAACAACATCCAGGATTCCGGATTTCTTCATGTATGTGGTTTTCTGGAAAGTCCAGACTGCAGACTGCAGTCTCTGAGGTCAGTAAATGAGCTGAACTCCCTGAAGGATGAGAAGAAGGTTTCAGGTGAAGAACTTTCTGATGTTTCACTGGAAGATTTTCTGAACATTTTCTGGATCACAGCTTTGAGTCAGTTCAGCCATCTGATGAATTTCTCTCCAACCTTTTCTTGATCCCATGACCTTTTCCAACAAGGTAAAAGAAAAGAGGAAAAGGAGATGGGCGGGAATGTTTCCACCATGCTGATATGTCTCCTGCTTTTCTGTCTCTTCTTTACTTCCTGTTTCTGCTTCACTGCAGATCTACTTCCAGAATATCAGGAAATGACTGAATTAAAACAAAGATTTCCAAACTCAAGCAGATCACTTTGATTAATTCAGGTTTTTTTTAATATCTTTTTGTTGTTTCTAAAAGGTGAAACAATGAGGAGGATTTTTCCAAACAGCACAGAAATAAACATTCTAGATCAGGGTCTCCGACTCGCAGCTCGTGCTACCGGTAGTTTACCATGATGTGTATACATAAGAACCAGTTTGATTTGTCACTTGGTAAAGTTGATCACTAACCAAAATTGCAAATGCTCCATGCAATGTTACATGATCAGAGCTGTGAAGACTGTGAAGTAATGAGCTCAAACTATGTTCAATCATTTATCAATTCAAAAAAATGTTTAAATGAACTCTAATTTCACAATATGAAGATGAGACAAGTTAAAGATCAAGTGGTGCTTGAATAATTCCAAATGTGTGAACTTGAATGTGATGAAATAATCGAAGTTTTTTTTTTAAATGCGATCAATGAGTTTTATGTTATGCAATAATCAAGTAATTGAATTATGAAAATGTGTTTTTTAAATTATCCTAGCAATGGCTATGCATGATTACTGAAAATTGATTATATATAAATTTTCTTTACTTGATCCAAAATATGTAGCAATGATTACAGGATTCATTTAATTATTGAGTATTAGTGATAATCAAGGATTATTACATATTGTGTGAATCATTAATGTTTACAGAAAATATATAAGAATTCTTTCAGAGATTGATCAAAAGTTACTTGAAAACTAGATTTCAATGTGTAATGATTATTTTTCTGAATCAATATAACATTGTATTTTGATGATAATCAATGAGTATTACATATCAGTTACATGATGTGGGGTTGATGTTACTGTTTACTGAAATAATGTTTTAGGAGATTAATCGATAATCAACAAGCACTTTACTTTGCTATTGGGAATATATTATGATCCCCCCCCCCCCCAAAAAAAAAAAAAAAAAGAACTATCAGATTATATAATTATGCAAAACAGTTAAATTAAGTAATCAAGTAGGGGTGGAATTATATATGTTCGCTTCTTCCCACTCCTTTTCAGGCAATCAATCAAATTCTACTTACTTTAGTTAATAATCACAAAGACTGAATGAACCAAATGTGACATAAGTGTATTTTATTTTTGTTTGTTTTCTATTTTCTAATCAATGCATCTCATTGTTTCTGTAATGAGTTTGAAATAATTGTGTGTTTTGTCCTGTATTTTTCAATCTACGTTTGAAATAAACCAACCAATCAATCAATCAGTCATTATACAAATAGAACAGTTGTTCATATAGATACTGTATGTGCTGACAAATGGAGAGAGAGTCTGAGCAGCTTGGATGTGCAGTTGGAGCATTGTGTCAGGATGAAATGTGCAAACTCAGCAGACAGCACTAATATTGTTCTTTCAGTGTGTCATTACACATGACTCTTTCTGCTGAGTCAGCAAAGTTTCAATCTTCACTGAGTCTTTATGGAAGAGCTCAGTTCAGGTTTAGAAAAGAACGTTTTACTGACGATGATAAAAAAGAGAATCTAGAAAAGCTCTACAGCTGTTTGAAAAAACTGATTGTTTCATATTTCCTCATCAGTTGAATTCATTGTGTGATGATTGATCTGAAACTGATTTTTTCAATAATGATCTTGTAAATGTGATCAAACTCTGTTTACTTGCTGGAACTCCAGCTGTCATTGTTTCTCCTGAACACACGTTTCTGTCTGATTTCAGGTTGATGAGCTGCAGTTTGTCAAAGATCAGCTGTGAAGTTCTGGGTTCAGTACTGAAGAACAACCCGTCCACACTGACAGATCTGGACCTGAGCAGGAACAACATCCAGGATTCCGGATTTCATCATGTGTGTGGTTTTCTGGAGAGTCCAGACTGCAGACTGCAGTCTCTGAGGTCAGTAAATGAGCTGAACTGCGTGAAGGATGAGAAGAAGGTTTCAGGTGAAGAACTTTCTGATGTTTTTCTGATGGACAGCAGACTGTGCAGAAAAGATAAAAATAACTGAAGACTCATCTTCAAGAACAACACTCTCTTTTCACTGAACTGATGAAGAAGTCCATCATTTAAAGAGACACATTCTGACCAACAAGAAGTCCTTCACTGATGGCGGGATCATCAAAGAGACGATGACCGCCGTGGTGGAATCATTATTCCAGGATGATAGAAATAAGACGGAGATTCTGTCCACCATTGCTGACATCCAGCTTGGTCCAAACTCTGAGGTGTAGAGGGAGAGAGATCTGTCTGCAGATGCTGTCAGACAGCTAGAGTCACACTGTAACAACTGATGGAGCAGCAGCTACTGGATGTCACTCAGGATTCATCGCTCACTGCAAGGCTGAGCCAGACTTTCCTCCATTTCTGATCAATCATTGCATCATCCACCAGCATGTTCTCTGTGGAAAGATCATGGGATCTGGTTTTCATGACAGATGTGACAGAAAAAATGAACAACCTGAACCAACAATTACAAAGTAGAGACAAATATGTGACATGATCAGAGCTGTGAAGACCTTCAAAGTAAAGCTCAGTTTATACATCCAGTAAATCAGAAACTAAAGATTTCATCTCTTCCTGTCAGAATCAAAGATGCTGGAAGTTCATTCAGGGACAGAAAAAGTTTTTCATGTTCACAGATATTGTGAGGTGCTGTCCAAGCTTTTCTGGATGTGGACATCAGTGAGTTGTCAGGACAGATGCTGACCTGTTCTCTGTTGATCCTGTGGAGATGGAAGTCCTAAATCTCCACAATGATGTTCAGATCAAATCTCTGCAGCATTCTCAGCACTTCTGGAGTTTAGTGCAGCCAGAAAATGATCCAAATCTCCAGCAGGCTGCTCTGAAAATGGCAGCATTATTTGGGTGGACATTTCTTTGTGAATCTGCCTTTTCTGACATGAATGTCATGAAGTTCAGAACCAGACTGACAGATGAACATTTAAATGACTCCATCAGAGTAAACCTCAGTGGATCCACTCCAGCTTACAGCTCTGGTTGAATCTATGCAGGACCAGACTTCTCACTGACACAATCTGATGGGAAAGTTTTCAACACAAAACATCTTTAGTTTTAACTTGACTGTTTTCATTTGTTCAATGTGAACATTTAAAATGTAAATCAAAACGACTAAACATAAGTATCTCTCAGCTGTTTCATGATTGAAAGTATCTCAGTGAGCATGAAAGTTTGGAGACTCCTGCTTTAGATGAAGTCCACATGCAGACTAAATCTGTGTTATAATGGAGTTCTATGGAGAAAAGAACTTTGTAATGATCCATTTAATCTACTTTTTATTAATCAGAATCAACTTCTAGAATTCTACAGTTTTTCTTGATTACTAAGACTCTTTTCTTGAAAGCTCATCTCTTTTTCTCTAAACTGTGAACACAAAACCCTATTTTCAAGCTTCATTTTTAACAAAACCTCAAACTCTTCTTCCAGAACTAAACTTTCACCTGAAAACAGTTCAATCTGTGATCAAAACTGAACTTTGTTGTGAAATGGTTCATATACCTTCCACCACCATGAGAATTCCCCAATAGTGTTTAGTAAAGGGGAGTAAAGTGGAAGGCAAAGATTGATAAACCTTGGTTGACATTGAAGCACTCTCTAACCTGGAGGGCTCTGTGAAAACTCTCATTGTCCCAAACAACAACATAGATGGATGCTCCTCCTGCTGCCCTAACAGAACATCTCACATGTGGTTGAGGAAAATGAGGAGCTGCTGAGTGTTGTAGGGCCCCAGGTTGGTATGATGGTGGACAACCTCATGATTGCTGATGGCAGCACATAATGTGACATTGTCACCACGCTGCCCAGGAATACCAACAATGACCTGATAGCCAATCACATTCCGGCCTCTCCTTCTCCTTTTTGCTGAGATGAAACCCAGCTTCATCCATGTAGATGTATTGATGGGATCTTTCCATTGCTTCCAGTTGAAAACCCCTCTGTAGAAATAGATATTGTTTTGTGAGTGATACAGGAAAAGTGTTTCTGTTCTCTCACTTCATTAGTGGGATCAATTTTGACTTGTTGTGTTCAAGTGGTGACAATTGTGCTTTCTTTGTGTTTGACTTTTGTTACCTGTGGACACAATTTATGCAGCATGTGCTCATCACAATGAAAATGTGTTGTCAAGGTGTGTCTAAACAGTTGAATACTGCTGATGGTTTTACCAAAGGAATGATTGATTCAATCAGTGGATTCAGACAACAAACCATTGGTTCAGACAATAGGGTTTAGTGTTTTAGCAACTGAGAAAAACTGGATTGAACCAAGACCTAACACAGAGCAGAATATTTCATCTTAAAATGAATAAAACAAAATTTTGTTTTTGCTCCTTTTTTAAATATATTTTTCAACAGGAAAACAGAAAAAAGTTAAATTCTTTCAAGAACAAAATATTTCAGGAACATTTCTTGATATTAAGATAAAAGCAGAAATGAAAGTTCATGATTATAAACTGAAAATGCATTGATGCTCTGTTCGATGATCTTAACCTATCACTGCTTACTAATAGTAACATGTGAAGATAAAAAAATAATCAAATCAATTGGTTTCTTTCTAATGGTTCTGATCTGCTTTATTCCGAGTTTATTCAAATAAAACTATAAAATACAAATATTTATGGTACACAGACAAGAATATTTTTTTCAGAGGAAAAATCACATGTCCTGTAGTAACAAATGTATAAATGTAACAGACTTTTTTTAATGTAACACTCTGTGAATCTGACTTGTCAGAGTCTGAGTCTGATACTTGATGGTTTCTCATCTTTGGTTCAAGTTCATCAATGTTTGGGGTCAGGCTCTGTGCTGAGGAAATCCTCAGGATTGAGTAAAGGTGTTCATCAATCAGACGGCTCCTATGTGATGTTTAGTTTAGCTTCATCAAATAGAACAGTTGTTCACATAGATACTGTTTGTGCTGACAAACGGAGAGAGAGTCTGAGCAGCTTGGATGTGCAGTTGGAGCACTGTGTCAGGATGAAATGTGCAAACTCAGCAGAAGGCACTAATATTGTTCAATCTTCAAGTTTCAATCTTCACTGAGTCTTTATGGAAGAACTCAGTTCAGGTTTAGAAAAGAACTTTTTACTGACAAACTGATAAAAAAGAGAATCTAGAAAAGCTCTACAGCTGTTTGAAAAAACTGATGATTGTTTGATATTTTCTTCATTAGTTGAATTGATTGTGTGATGATGATTGATCTGAAACTGATCTGTTTCAATAATGATCTTGTAAATCTGATCAAACTCTGTTTACTTGCTGGAACTCCAGCTGTCATCACTGCTCCTGAACACACTTTTCTGTCTGATTTCAGGTTGGAGAACTGCAGTTTGTCAGAGATCAGCTGTGAAGTTCTGGGTTCAGTTCTGAAGAACAACCCGTCCAGACTAACACAACTGGACTTGAGCTTCAACGACATCCAGGATTCTGGATTTCTTCGTGTGTGTGGTTTTCTGGAGAGTCCAGACTGCAGACTGCAGTCTCTGAGGTCAGTAAATGAGCTGAACTCCCTGAAGGATGAGAAGAAGGTTTCAGGTGAAGAACTTTCTGATGTTTCACTGGAAGATTTTCTGAACATTTTCTGGATCACAGCTTGGAGTCAGTTCAGCCGTCTGATGAATTTCTCTCCAACCTTTTCTTGATCCCATGACCTTTTCCAACAAGGTGAAAGAAAGGGAGACAGGAGGGAATGTTTCCACCATGCTGATGTGTCTCCTGCTTTTCTGTCTCTTCTTTACTTCCTGTTTGTGCTTCACTGCAGCTCTACTTCCAGAATATGTGGAAATGACTGAAGGAAAACAAAGATTTCCAAACTTAAGGTCATTTTTATTGATACTTGCTTACAAAATATCTTCATGTTTGTTCTAAAAGGTGAAACAATTAGGTTGAATTTTCCAAACAGCATAGAAAGAAACACTCTAGAGTCCAGATAAATTCCACATGCAGACTAAATCTCTTCAATTTAGCACAGATTTCTTCTCAGCTCCATGTTTGTGTTTGTAGTGATGGTTGTTGTGAAGGAGAGCATTAGTGATAAAGCAGCTGTTGAAGTTGGTGTCAAACATTGAGCAGTGATGCTGGAAGTGGAGCAGGACGTAAACATCTGCAGAGTCAGCAACATTTCCTAAAATGAAGCTGAACTCCTGATGGAAACAGGAAGTCTCTGTTTCTCTGAGGTTCCTCTCATGAAAAGAGAAGTTCTTCACACTAAAAGAGCTGACAGCAGAAGATGAGTGTTAAAAGTCAACTCATCAAAATTGATTCTCTTTGAGACTCTGAGGAGATCACACAATCAAACAGCAGTTTCATGTTATTGTTGTGTTATTGTAAATAAATCTGTTATCATTTTAAATAAACAAACAAACAAGATGGAGCCTTTAAAACCACCATTTGGACCTTGGTGCTCTTCTCCACCTGTTTTAGTTTGTGGTGTACTTTGTAGTTTCTTTGTGGTTGTGTTTTGGTCCCACTTGTCCACTCTGTGGAGTTTTCTTTAGAGTTGAATTTAGGTGAAGCTGTAGGGGTGAACTGCCGTTTTCTTTAGTAAATGTTTTCTCCTCTTCTGTCAGTCCAGGGAGGTTAGTGTTTGTCATTCTTTGACTGTTTCTTTTGCAGGTAAGCTCCCTGGGTTGAGTTAGTTTGGGTTTGTTTGTCATTTTGGCCTTGGTTCACCCTGAAGCCTTTTGCTTGACTTTTCAATCATTGTTTGGTTGTTTTTATTGTAAATGAATTGTTCTATTTTGATGGAGACATTCTCTTTGTCTTTGTGACTTATTTGACCTTTATGCTACGCCCCAGACCCCTAGACATAATGGGGCGTAACACCTCTCAATGTGGAGGAGCAGCAGCTCTACTCCGAGCTCCGATTTCAGCCGCTTGTATTTGGTTGACAAAGATCATGAACAGAACAGACGGTTTGCCAGAATCTCTTGGAGATCAACCGATTGTCCTTCTCCATGACCTCACTGAACGCCTCCCAGGACAGTTTTTACCTCCACAACAACCAGGATCACAACATGGGTAGACTGTCAGTTATCAGTGATCCAAAGACCTTCATCCTCTGGAAAATATCTGCAGGGGGTTAAAACTTTTTTGTCAAAACAGATGAGGTGATCTGATAAGGAAGAAGTGAAAAGCAGACACTGAAATAGAAAGAAGGTAATTGACTGAAATGAAGACGACTGTGAATCATGACAAACCTGAAGCTGGTGTGACTGAAGGACAATTCACAACAACAATGACCAAACATCTGGAGCATGAAAATAAATGGGGATTCATTTGACTTCATTCTGGTTGGAGCCAGAAGCCAGTCATTTTCTATGGGTGACATCATACTGATGGGGTCCAGTTGTCAGATACTGTCAATGGTGTTTCCGTCATCCTTGTTTGTCCCAGATGCAGCACCCTGGTCCTCCATAGTGACTTCTTCTGGGACAGCTCGTTCCTCTTGAGCAGGGGTGGGCAAATGTTTTGACTCGTGGGCCACAAAGGGTTCTAAAATTTGGCATAAGGGCCGGACAAGGAGCAGATGGAAGGAGAGATTGGGTAATTAACCTCATAAACTAAAAAAATAATATGGAATTTGGAGAAAAACATGCTTTAATTTGGATTCAAATTCACATATATTAATTTAAAAACAGAAAATTTGGGAGTTTTAATTTCTAAATTTTGATTTTTGCTCTCTTTTGGGTGATCCAATGGGTTGATGTTCTTCAGAGGAAAATGTGAACTGAAAGAAATGCTGCATTTATGTGGTGTAGAAATAATCTGAAAGATCACCATCTGACTCAGAAAGGAACACACACGAACGTCAGAGAAACAACACCATTCATGGGAAGAAACCAGAAATACAATGAAAATAAAACAATAATTAGGATTTTTGATTCAATGTACTTTAATTTGTAGGGCCACATTAAGTAGCTTAAGGGGCCGCATTTGGCCCCCGGGCCGTAGTTTGCCCACCCCTGCTCTTGAGTGACAGCATCCTCTTCCTCTGTCAAGCAGACTTTGGCCTTTCTCAGAGTTGTCCAATCAAAATGCATGAGTCTTCTAATGAGAAAATAAAGAGAACCAATCGTTATGCAGCGATACACTGGATGTCCACTTCTGGCTGGAAGACAATAGAAAACTAAAAAGAAGCTCTACAGCATCACGGTGCAGAACACAAACAAAAATGAGAGAAGCTGCAGTTTGGATTATGGAGAAATGCACATTTAATGTGACATTGAAGAATAAAACATCTTTGAGGTTTATTACAGCGTCTGTAAAAAGAGACTTCAACTAGGATCAATGCTAAATCTACAAAGATGGAGCTGAAATTCTCCCATGATTCAGTGGTGTTTGGAGAAGAGCTGAGCAGAAAGAGGAAGTGGACTTTTTCTGCTGATTGTGCAGAAACATCAGTTGGTTTAGATGCCGCCACAGGCTGATGTTTGACTTTCACACATCTGGACTTCTTTACTGAAGCAGCTGCATGTTGTCCTGAATGTTCCTGAATGTTCTTCTTCTCGGCTTCTGCTGGACTCTTCTGATCTGCTGCTGTTGATTCACATCTTGAGTCTTTTTCCAAACTCTTTAGAAGAACTGAAGGATGAAAAACAGGAACTTTGTCTTGAAATGAAACTCTTTCTTCTGGATTCAGGTTGGAGAACTGCAGATTGTCAAAGATCAGCTGTGCTGCTCTGGTCTCAGCTCTGAAGCTCAACCCGTCCCACCTGACAGAACTGGAACTGAGATTAAATAGTCTTCGTTCTTCAGATGTTGAGCAGCTCCAGGATCTGGTCAAGAGTCCAAACTTCAAACTGCAGACTCTGAGGTCAGTAGACGGTTGGAGTCAGTCCAGCTGCTTCCGGATGTTTGGTCCTAAAGTTAGTCTGAGAGCAAAGATGCAGAGTTTCCTGTGAAGCTGCAGCTTCTCAGTGAAGCTCTGAGGAGAATGATGACAGGCTTCAGGACAATAGTCAGCCAATCAGAGCAGCAGAAGCTCCAACAGGTGAAGATTACAGGAAGCTGCTGCTCTGAACAGAACTGAAGCTCCTGCTGCTCTTTCTGCTGCTGTGCTGCATCACTGACTGACACACCAGGAAAAGAAGACAAAACATCTGTTTCTGATTTCTCTTTGTAGGTGGGAGGACATGTGCTGGTCGGACTGATGTTTGTCCTTTTAGATCATCATCTGCAGAGATGTTGTTCCTCGAGGTGGAGAGCAGAGTGATGGAGGAATCAGAGGAAGTGGAGATGAGTGTCAGAGCTGCAGCTGACTGCATCTGAGATCAGCCCCACTGTCTCTCTCAACATCAAGTGGAGTGCTGCAGCTCCCCCGGTGGACTGATGGAGAACTGCACTTCATCTTCTCATTCTAACTTGGAGTGTTCGGAAGTCTTCTGCTTCTCTTCTCTCTTGTATTTGAGTTTTTTTAACTCCCACCACACTCTTGCTGTAGTTTTCTCCTCATGTGTCCTGAAACTGTTTCTCTGAATGATCTGTGTTGGTGATTCATCAGATCAAGACATGATGGTTTCCTGAAGCAGAAATCCCACCAGAACTAACAAAAGTCTCTCAGTTGAATCATTTTTATATCATCTCTGTTCTGTTGATGATTAAATATTGACTCATGCAGTTTGAAAGACTCAGAGTTTTAGTTTGATTTTTTTTCTACATTTCTGATTTAACTTCCTTTTTCTTTGGTGTTTTCTGGGTAAAACTCTGTTCGTTTTCATGCTGTCCGCATTTTAGTAGCAGTTTTTAAAGAAGTTTCATCTAAATCCAGTAGAATCTGATCATTTTTTGAAAGTCTTAAACTAGTAGAAACTTTCTGAGCATAAATCCTGTTTTCTCCAGAGGACATGAATTTACAGAGTGGATGTTAGTGAGGAATGACAGAGAATGACTTTGATGCAGATGCTGCAACAACACTAACTGCATTGAAGCAGGAGGGAGAATGGAGACACCTGCTGGCTGTTTTCAGAACTGCATCTTAGTGTCTAAAGGTTCAAACTGAAAGCTGTCTGTCAAATTCTAATAAATTCTCTTTTGAATCAACACTGTGTTTGAGATTTATTTAGTCTTCATTCTACCTTTGACTCACAAAAAGACTTTAATCTATAGCCTTCCCCTCATCCTGTTAAAGCTGTTCTAATATTCATGTGTTTGCTTCATTCTCAATAGAAATGGTTAAAAAGAGCTTTTGAATGTTCAGTTGGTTGGGCTAAACGTGGGGGTAGGGAGAAGCTGGAGGGGTAGGGGAAGAATTGGGATTTGTCCTAAAAAGAGGAACGTTTCAATACTGAAGAACTCAGCAAATAGAAGCTGAAGGAGGTCATCGTATTTCTTTTCCTTTTTTTTTTTTAATATACTTGTCCTGTCCAACAGCAGAGCAAACAGATGCAGGCTGAAAGCCTCTTGTGTTGGGCAGATTTTACTGTCACAACAGAGGTTTATTGAGTATAAACCCCCGTTGTATTTCATACTAAACTTTATTTATATGGATTATGTTTGTTTTGTTGGACCAGACGGAAAAGAAAAAGAGGGAGGGGGGGATAAAAGAGGGGGGTTTAGAGAAAAAACAAGATGGCAACAGAGGAAAACAACATAAAACAACCAGGTCTAAATCGTAATCTAGAATGGGGGGGACTGTCTACACACACTCAGTAATTACACACATACCTGTTGGTTGAAATAGTCTCAGCATTTAAACTAGTCAAAATGTGAACAATACAACTGGAGCTGCAACAAACAGACTTAATCATACAAACAGACACATAAAGTCTTTAATTCCGTCCCGCATATTATTAGTGCAAAGGTGAGCTGACACCTGTGCTCAGGTGAGTGTTTGTTTTTGCTAATGTGGATAATGATGGAATGTACAAAGGGGGAGAGCACCCGGCCATCCCCACACCAAGACCCCCCCGCCGGGACCGCAGTGGCAGCAGCTAGGACCCCCCAACACCTGCCAAGGAGCCGCGAAGGGAACCCGCCCGCCGGGCAATCCCGCCAAACACCCAGACGACCGCAGCAGAGGCCCTCCACACCCGAGAGCAGGAAGGCACAGGGGCACAGAGAGTACAGGCCCCAGCCCAGCCAGAAGAGCTGTCCCCCCATCGCGCCAAGAGGTCCAACGTGAGGCCCCATCCCCGGAGAGCCCCCCAACACCACCACCCAGCAGCACCAGGTGAGTGATGTTATCAAGGCCCGACCAGGCCCACCCACAGTTGGAGTTCCTGGAGAGGCCCAGTTCTCAAGAGCAAGGACCGGAATCTGCACCACAGGCTCTGATGTGGTTTGATCCCCTGTTCTAAATCTTAAATCTTGGGGATCCCACTCCCTGCGTGGAGAGGAGGCTGCCGGGCCTAGGAGACCGGAACCCAAGAGACAAGACCACCAGGCCGAGAGTCCCCCCCCCGCCAGGGATGGGGCAGGGGACAAAAGGTCAAAGGTTCCACCTTCCTTGTGTGATGCATGCGTGTTTGTTTGTTAGAGTGGTCATCATATTTCACATATCTTTTGTTTTCACATGAGATTTTCTTCAGAAAAGAATAAGGAGGAGTAGTCTTCTTCTTCTTTATCTTGCTTATTTTTAGGAGTTTGATTTTTTTTCTAAGCAATAAATCAAACATTCAAACTCTTCCTCAGTACTCGAGTACTTTTGTTCAGCAGGTACTTTTCTCCTCTAACTTGAAGCTTCATGTGGATGACTTCTTCTCTTTTCAGTCAGAAAAAGTCTTTCTTTGGCTCCATGCAGTCTGATCAGCTCTGATTTGGGCTTCAGTTGATGTTTGTGATCATGAACTCTGGATTCTTCTTAGAAGGAGACGTTCTTCCTCTTTAGCAGAGAGCAGAATGTTGATCTGATCTGTTGGAACTGACTCTATCCTGAAGCTTCACTGCTGAGTTGCTCTCAGAAAGCTGTCCAGCAGGGGGCAGCACTCCTTCATTCCTGCATCTTCTGCAGCCGTTCAAACACAACCTGTTACTGAGGAACATTCTCACATCCGTAGACATTATTCTACTCTGATTCTGAGAGTAGATCAGAGTTCTTTCCTAGAAACCAGTTTTGAACTCAATTTGTGGATTCAGAACACTTAAACTCACCATGTTTCCATGGTAACATACTATTTGTTTTTTTGTGTTTTTTTTACCTGTTGATTCCTCCCAAGTTTTAAAGACTCACTTCTTCAATTCTCTGTTCACATAGGTCATGTTGAAGCAGCTAAACAGAGGAAGTCTCTGAGGATGTGGTGGTGACGGTTGCTGCCATGTTGTGTTGTTGTTGGTTTTTAGCAGTCAGAGAAACGCAGAACATTTTCAGACACATGGAAGGAGTTTTGATCAACCAGTGTGACGTGGTGAGAGTTCAGCTGCAGTTTGTAGAGCTTGAGTGTTTTTAGTACACTTGATTTTATTCATTCTTCTGTTATTTTTCCAACTTTCTTAATAAAGATGAACACACAGTCATGACAGTTCCTGTATAGCAGAGAGACTCTTTCACGGTCTGATTACAGGGAGGAGCTAACACAAACACATCCATACATACAGGGGGCAGAGCTCTGTTCAGGCGTCCTTGAATCAGGAAGAGAAGAAGTTTAGCGTTTTTCTCCATGTCAGAGCAGGAATAGACGAGGCTCCAACGTTCTTCTTCTTCATGGTGAGTCTTTGTGTTTTCTGTTGTCTTCTCCTTCATAATGAAGGCAGTGATGTTTCTGTGTGATCTCATCTGTGACGGAGAAGAGCAGCAGAGGAAGAGCTCAGACTGAACTTGTTTTTCTGTTCAAAAAGAAGAGTTCTTCCAAGAACCAGCGGCTAAAGGTCACTGCAAGTCTTCTGAGAGGAGAATGAGAAGACTATGGAGGGGGGGGTTTGTGTCTTTAGAGGGGGAGGGGTGAACATAGGAAGTGCCACTGAGCAGAGAATGTGGGGGTGGTGTTAAACAGAAGAAGTGTAGCGCTGAACAGTCATGTTATTCAAGCATGCAGGGACAGGTTGGATCCAGAGCTGCACTGAAGGACAGACGTTGAAATCTGCTGGATCTTTGTTCTTGATAGAGGGTTGGTGTCTCTTTTTCAGGTAGACAGAAGCTCATTGGTTGATTCTCTGCAACATCAGACTGTTTTTTTGTAACTTTTATTTATTTAACCACAAACAGTGTCAATACACAGTCATCATACAAAACATTATTTGACTTCATCCCCAAGAAATTCAGAATGTCTCATAAACTTTGATTGGTTAAAATGATTTGCAAAGTAACAAGATTTTTTTATAAGCTGTAAGAGAGGCAATGACATTGTTTTGAATATTCGTAGTGTGGACATTATCTGGAGTTTGTTAAAGATAAAAATGTGTGGGGTCAGAGTTAAGATGACCTCCTTGCAATTCTGAAATAACTTTGAAAAAATGTAGCCAGAAATCAGACATGTGGGCAAGGTTACAAATAGTTTGTGTGCTTCTAATTCCTTTATTTTTGAGTCTATTTGGACATACCTTTGACAATTTTACTTTACTTAATAATAAAAATAATAATAATAATTCACTTTTTTTTGGGCGCCTTTCAAGGAACTCAAGGTCGCCTTGCAGCAAAATAATACAGATTTATACAATAGTAAAAGAATAATATAAAAATGGAAAAACAATAAAAGAACAATTAAAAGAGACAAAAAAGCAGTTAAAATACAGCATCAAAAGATGAATTCTAAATCAGGATGGATACGCTACTTGGAATAAGTGAGTTTCAAGATTAGAAATAAAATTGGGGAGAGAGTCAATGTTTCGTAAGTTTACTTTAACATAATCTGATGAAAACTTTAAATTGTATTAATGAGAGTCTGGCACAACTAGATGAAGAATTAATAGCACATATTAACAGAAAGTCTCTGAAAGGCTCATCCATTGTTCTGACTCTAACTCTGTATTAATTTTATTTAAAACAAAATTGCATTTTGGAGATAATACCCATAGAAGTGGCAGATATTTCCCCTTGACAGAGTATTAACCTTTATTATCCCATTTTGGGTTGGAATTTGTTGGAAAGAACCTGAGTGCATTTTTGCAAGATGACCAAATTGAAAGAAGTGGAAGAAATCTCTTTAATTGAGATTTAATTAAGAGATTAATTAATTGAAGCTGGCAAAAATAGTTTTAATGTATAAGTCTTCCATATAAGTGTAAAATATATAAGTCTTATTTACTAGGGCTGAAAATTGTGGGTCCATCATTGCGGAGGTGAATAAGTGGTGCCAAAGGGAGGGCATGCCAACCAAAATATCCTCTTACCGGTATTTGTCTCCAAATTTAAAATGGTCCAACAACTGCTGGGTTAGAGGAAGTAGTTATCTGAAGTGTTATTTATGTTAATGCACATAATGATGAGAAACAAGAGGCTGCTTCACGTAGCCGCCAAAATATTAGATGCCCAGTAGTACCCCATCAGATTGGGTAACCCCAATCCTCCAGACACTCATTCTCTAACTTAAGTCTTCTCATGTTAGAGTATGAGTGTCTTCACTTAATAAATCCTGAAATAATAAGGGGCAGGACAGAATCTAATCTACGAGCCAGGATTTTTGTAAGTCTTTGAACATCTTCTGAGATGTGATATTGGTATATAAGAAGCACAGCTCAGTGGATCTGTGTCCTTATTAAGAATTAGGAAATTGGAAGTTTGCATGAGGGTGGGCGGCAGATTGTCTTGTTAAAGAGAGTAGTTGAAAACTTGGCCAAAGTATTTTTTTTTTTTTTGTAAATTAAACCATGCACCACTGTTCATTGATTGTAACGCTTCTTTAATTCCAGAAAGTGTCTTGAAAGAATCTAATTTTAGATTGTATTGAGATGACACCTTAAGTAAATCCAGATTTTTGAAATAAATAAGAGGGGAGAGGAAAACAGTTGTTGCACCTGAAGTCCTTCAAATGTGTTCGAAGAAGAATAGACAACCAAAAGTAACAGAAAGCATGAAGGTGTGGTGTTGCATTTGTGTCTGGGAAGGAAACGTACCCGTGTGTAAAATGGAGCAAACAAATGGAACCAAGCATCTGCTTTTTTAGGAATGAGAATGAGGGTCTAAGGACAGGGATACCCAGGTTAGTGGAGTCTGCTTAGCTCAGCAATCAGCTATTGCATGATTTTATGGTTTTGGATAATTACTGGTGTGAAGCTTGCTGAAACAACAGCCCAAAACCTGCACCTGTGCAGGAGGAGGAGAGAAAGGGCAGGAAGCAGGACAAGGCCCAGAACCGTTAACACAGACCAATAATATGTCTCTTAGATGGAGAGATGACTCTGTTCCACCCTTCTTCCTCAGCTAAGATTCAAAAGAAATCCAAATGTTGGAAACATCAGTGGCAGCAAACTGGAGTCTGTGAGAGGCTGTGGAAGTTCTTCAGTGGTTTGAGTGATCTCTCTGCTGATGAAGGTTTGGAAACAGGTTAGAAGTGCTGAGCAGCTGCATGTTTCCGTAGCATGCTTCCATGCTGTCTGACTTGTTTGATTTCTCAAATGAGGAGAAATTAAGGAAGAACTGTGAGTTCACTATAATCAGGAATACATTCCAGGACTCAGACGTTCCAAGGCCATAAATGACACTCTTTGGAGATCAAATGAAGACGTTTGTGAATCTGGCTTCACTTTGGATGCTAAAAAGCCCAAATGTGATCTGAAGCTCCCAAAAACATCCTTTACCTCATGAACATTATTGCTTGGTGAGGAAAACACAGAACAACTCTTATGAAGGGTTTATAGAAACTGAGATTTACCTAAAACTCTTCAAAGAACACTTTCAATTCCCCTCATTTAAGGACTGTTGGAATGTGAAGTTTATGACTTTACCACACAAACTGAGATGAATCATTTGTCTGAATTACTCTTTTCCACAAATGACAAATTTTAACATCTATCATTGTATTTCTTATGTTGAAAGTGAATAAAATGAGATGAAAATGACTTAACTTTTTTCACAGATTTGAACAGAAAACGTGAATTCTGCCATTATAATCTTTGTTCTTCATGAATAGTTTAATTGTATTTTTAAACAGGATTTTAGAAAACATTTAATCATGCAATGATCTCATGTAGATGTTTTACTATTAGTCATAAATTAATTGATAATTTCTTCACTAAGAGTTTGAAGGTAGATGTTTAAACCTTGTTTAAGGTAAACTCGCTTTCATTTCAACTTTATGTAAACTTGTTTTATCACAGGAGTATTTTATGGTTGTGTTTTCACATCGCCTCTGACTTTATATTATATATATATTTTGTTGAATGGTAAATGCTCAGAACTTTCCAGAGAAAGAACTTATAATATATCTCTGAAACAGTTTTGATGAAAACATGAAGCTGTTAGATCCACTGGAGAGGTGTGTTTACAGCCACTGGCTGATAGCAAGGCCTCCGCTGAGGTCAAAAGGGCAATACAGCCTCACTTCCGCTCCGGTCAGAAGAAGAGCTCAGATTGGGGTTCAGTTCAGAGAAGAATAGGAGAAACCTAGGAAGAAAAGGGAAACTTCTTCCAATCTTTTAGGCCTTGTATTTAAACCAAGACCAACTTTTTATTTACTTAATCTTTTTGGTAACTGTGGTGCATTTCCTTTTAACTATTTTGATGCAACATAACTTTTCCTTCATAATTTTCAAACTGATCTGATGATCCATTTTGAGAGTAAACTCCAGCAATCCACTACGCTTGACTGATGACAATCTACTCTTTTTGATTATACAAACCCAGCCGAGCAGCAGAACTTCAGCCGCATTCGGTTGAAGGTCGTTCTCCCACACCCCAAACCAAAGCTGCTGCTGCTTTTGTCCATCTCGTTGGCCTCGGGAGAACCACCTTCGTCTGGTGAGCTCTGTCTGAAATCCTGTCCAAGACTCTGGTGAGGAGACCCTCTAAGCCAAACTGTTGTGGTTTGATGTGGTCATAACAGCCAATTTGATTTATCCAGATTAGTGTCTTGAACAGTTTAATGTAATTGTTTTCTTTAGATTACAGATTTTCTCTTTAACTGTTCTGAGGCGTTACTCTGCTCATCGATCAACTTTCACACGTCTTCATATACAGACACAGTATTGAATAAACCTGTTCTTTTTGCATATATTTTTATGCGAATCTCTTAATGAATATCAAAAAGGCAGCCGTTGTTCATCTGGTTCGTTCTTTGTGATTGGGTCCCTTCAGAAGAGAATTTACTTCCGGAAGTCTTGAGATTGATTTTTAATATTCCTCTTTTAATCAATTTTAAGATAACATTTTTGTCATTGAGTACATTTTGCTTCCATTAAGGAAGGTGGTGCCCCTTTACGAGTCAAGTTTTTCATCAATTGGACTCATTATATTCTACATTTCCAATCAGCTCAGTGTTGAGACCTCCCTCATTTCTGAACTTCTGACTCCTTACGTTGGAACAAAACTGTGAGCTCATCTCTGATGTCTTTCTTTCTTTTCTTTTCTTTTCTTTTCTTTTCTTTTCTTTTCTTTTCTTTTCTTTTCTTTTCTTTTCTTTTCTTTTCTTTTCTTTGGTTGTTTGTATGAGGATTTGGGGGAACAGTTTATTTTGGTTTGTTTCATTACGGCCTTTTCGTATGAATTTACCAAGCTTTGAGAAAAAAGAGTGCACACACACTCCTTAATTTCCTCTCGGCTGAAGCCAGCTGGCAGTTTGGAGGTCCCGGAAAAACCGGATCCAGGGAACCGGGTCAGACGACGCTTTGTTTCTTTTAGGAGGCGATTGGTGGCACGTTTGGGGGTGGAGTTCAGTTTTTATAAACGTATTAATTCTGTTGCTGAGTTTGGAAAAATCTGGGCATTTAAAAATGTTTTATGTTCTATTAGCGGAGAATCTTTGGTGTTGAATTTTTGAAGTGTTTGTTTTTTTTCCTTTGCCTTTTTCTTTTTCTTTCTCTGTTGATGTAATTTTTAATTTGTAAAACGCTGCCCGATATTAAAGGTGTTTTACAACTCTTTCTCTTTCTTTCTTTCTTTCTTTCTTTCTTTCTTTCTTTTCTTTCTTTCTTTCTTTCTTTCTTTTCTCTCTCTCTCTCTCTGTCCCACACTGCTGTCTGACTGCATTCACCTGAACCTGAGAGGAAACACAAGAGAAGAGCCCATCAGTGGAGGAGGATCAGAGCTGATGATGATGAGGGTTTCCTCTGCAGATGAAGGTGTGTGGGAGCTGATCCAGTGGATCCAGCAGCATGGATCAGTGTGAGGACACACAGGAGGGAGCCCCTCCCTCTAAAAAAAGGAGAGATGGAAAACGTGAGAGCCAGAGCAAAGCTCAGAGGTGAGATGAACATCTCTAACTGTCCAGGACTCTTCTCCATGTCAGAGCTCAGCACTCACACCAGCAACCACCATTCTTCACAGGAACCAACCTGGATCTGGATCTGAATCTGGATATGGATCTGGATCCAGCTGTGTGTCCTTCAGGAGTGACATATCAAAGGATTTACCTATAAACTTCAAGCCCATCATTTTTGGGGTGGAACAGTAAGTGTTTGTCAAAACCATGCTATAAATTGAACTGAAATAAATGTATGCAGTGTCACAGTTGTCAGAACAATTTTAACAGATCAGTTTGTTTATGATCTGAGATCAATAGTTTAAACATGGAAGATAATCTGATTAGATGTTGGAGAAACTTGAAACAGAAATGAATCTTTCTACATCCTTTTTCTCAAAAAACTGCTTCTCACCTTCCTCCTTTTATTCAGAATACACACACACATAAAAAAATGGATGTAAATATAAAATGGTAATCTGATTAGCTGTCACAACAAAATAAACAAATTTTCAATTTTTTTTTCTCAATCAGGATCCAACCGAGTCTTGGAACTGGATCTGGATTTCAGTCAAGATTTGTGTCTTCCAAGAGTGACAGATCAAAGGGGAATAATCCTGGTTTCAAAGACATGAGTTCAGGATTGAAACAGTAAGTGTTGGTCAGAATTAAATGAGTCTGGATCATAGTTCAGATAATTAATAGTTTTTAGATGAATGACTTCTGGTTCAGTTCTTGAACTCTCTTGGAGCATCAAGTGTGATCAGATCTTTTCAGTTGAGTTTCCTGAAAGTCTCTGAGAGCAGGGATGTTAAAAAAGAAAACATGTTGACTGCTGACTCTGACTGACAGCAGCTACAGTCTGATGAGAAAGATCACTGCAGACTCCTAGGATTCAGATCACAAGTGTCTATTTGTATGAAGCTCCTGAGAAGATCAGGCTGGACTGTTAAGTTCATGTGTTCCTGAGAGGGTCATCTTTCTGTCAGCTTATCATTGTTCTCATTACACATTTGAATTAACCCAGCTTTGACTATTTGGATCGGAATAATTTAGAGTGGATTCATACTGGACACATTTAGTTCACTTGAAGTGAAACAGAGTTCGTTTCCATGATAATCTGGAACAAAGTTTCAGTCTGAATATGACCAAGTGAACTCTGGTCGGGGACCAGGAACCGCTCTCCGACCTATCTTTTGAGGTGGTGTCAGTTAGTTTCCTTATTTTTCGGTAGTTAACTTTGATTCATTCTAAAATTCCTCAGTCTGAATATAAAGTGGTCCGTGAAAGAAAGAACTGAACAAAAGCGGCCACAGTAACCGATCATCAGCAGACAAAAGAGGAGCAACAATGCAACAGCAGCTCATTAAAATTTGGTTTGATCAGGGGTGTCAAACTCAATCACTCAAGGGGGCAAAATGTGAAACACATCTTAGGTTGCGGGCCGAACAGGATTAACATTCATTGAACACTCAAAAGCGACATTTTTAAAAATTTAAAACCATAACTTTTTAACATAATCGGGAACTAGAGATATAGCAGGGGTGTCAAACTCAAATACATAGTTGACCAAAATTTTAAATTGAAAATTGTTAAACATTTTAACCATGAATATTGAACAAGCAAGGCTTATAGAATTTTAAAGTGCAGACATGCAAATTTGAGTTGCGAATAATACTACCAGGGTTTTTCCTGTCTTAAAATAAGGCAGTGATAATTAAAAACTTTCATTGTTTTTATTATTAATTGTAGCATTGAAACTAAATGTGGGGAACATTTAAATATTTCTAATAATTATTGTACATAAACATAATATACACAATAATTACTAGGGCTGTAACGAGTCTCCGGGTGCTCGAGTACTTGCGATTTGCTCCCGAAAATTAGAGTACGAATATTCATGACTTCAAAGATCGCTGATTCGCAATCTTTATAAATATAGTAAATTGTAGTAAAATATGTGCAAAATATTATCTGGGAACGAGGTATTTTTCCTCTGGAATGCAGATTAATGTAGGATTTTAAGTTTACAAACTAAAACAAAGCCGAAAGAGCCGCGGGAGGCACCGGAAGTAAACACATCTTCTTTTGTCGGTGAGGCTTCCGGTTTTCAAAGTAAAACTAGCGAGAGCTTTTTTCCATTCAAAAACCGGGACTGAAGCTCTGTTCACTGACATAATTTTAGAAAAAATGATTTAGCTTTAACATCTGAGCTTTAGCCCACGTATTTACTTTCATTTGGTTATGATAACTCTTCAACACTTAACGCAATTAACAAAACTCCATCTTAATCTGAAGAAACGCAGCCTCACCCTGCCGAAAGTCAAACAACATGAATGAGCTGATTCTGCTGCGTGAAAAAACCTTTTTTCATACAACCTCTCCACCAATATGTAATGTTTACAACGTAAAATATTGAAGAACTTTGAGAATAGAGTACTGTGCAAAACTTTTTCAAGTTTTGCTGTTAAATGATACAAAACAGCAGTGATGTTTATTCTTTTTTATGTTGTTTATGTTGCTGCTGAACTTAACCAGAAGGTTGACAAAAAAATTGTAAAATGACAAAAAAACATTTTCTATCTGAATCTTTGCGGGGTTTTTTTCTTTTTTTTTTTTTTATCAGTTTTGTTAATTCTGATCTACTATTTTAAATAAAGGTATAAATTTTGGTGATTTAATACAAATAATTTCAATTTTCCTCCATCTAGTAAATACACATAGCAATAAACATGATATTAAAAAGTAAGAATCGTGGTTCGATTCGTGAATCGCTGAGCTTGATTCGTGAATCGTATCGGAGCGCCACCTAAGCAACGATCCACAGCCTTAATAATTACACCATACTCCATACACTTTTATATGTTATAATAGGCTATATAACACTTTTGATTTATTTAATCTGACATCAGCACAGTCAAGTTCAAGTCTTAAAATCATCCTAAAGCAGTAAATATGCTGCAGTTATTATTATATTATTCTCTTGTTTAAGAACTTTTCTTCTGAACAGAAACTACACGTACTGCCGTGCTTGCCCCTGTGCGCGGCTGTTACGTGCACGGGCAGGCTCTCCTTCTCATATGTATCACCCCCGCTCCGCTCCCAGCATGCACCGCGGCAATAAACAGACTGTCCCTTCTTTTCTTTTTCACGGAGGTCCTCCTCTAAATCAAGTGTTTACAACTCCTGATTTTTTTTTTAAAGCATGTCTTCTCTACCTCACTCACTGCGGCCTGTCTGTCACAAACAGCGTACCTGCAGAAGTCGTGTCCGGTCAGACCAAACCATTTTTAAATAAGGGGAGGGGGGGTCCATTTATGTTGAAGTTTCCAAAACAAAATATATAAATATTATTACCTAGACATTAAAAATAAAAAATATTTATGAGTATATCTTGGTTATTGGTTTATTGGAATTATTTTTTCAGTTTTATCATTTTGTCATCTCAATCTGGGCCCCTGGAATCAACCACCTTTCCCCCCTTTTTGGTACGCCGTAGCTGGTGCCAGCTGCCACCAAATTCTCTATGCAGGAAAAATCCTGTACTACAACTAAAAATAGTAATAATAAAACATAACAATGGCATATTAAATAAGATTTTTTTTTTTAAATGGAATACCTCCCCTTTTGTTTGCAACCTTTTGAAGTTAAAGATGGATCACTACCTTCCGACATCCAAGACTGCTATTAACACAGAGGAGGGGGCGTGTCTGCCTCTGTTGCACCGAAACAACAGTAGAGCATTATGGAGTTTGTAGTATATGTGGGGAATGCTGTGTTACAGTGCTGCCACTGTATAAAACAGGTGGGCCAGCTCTAACATTAATTCAAAATTGCCTCGCGGGCCAAATATAACTACACTGCTGGCCAAATCTGTTCCGTGGACCAGAGTTTGACACCTATGGGTTATATGAATAGAGGCAAATTGCAGCATCTCATTCTTTCTCTTTTTGTATTTACTTTCCTTTATAACTGCTGGCCAATGACTGAAGAGCTCTTCTGTCACGTGGTTTTGTTTTCAAATTTTGAAACAGAACACAAATCTCCAGGAGACCCCAGTCTGAACACAGACAAAACGCAAGGTTTAGGACTCGATCTGGAACAAATGAAGTGCATCCAGTCTGAAACAAATCCTTTTTCCAGTCTGAATACACCCTAAGAAACATGAAAAGAAGTTTTAAATATTTTTTGATTCGCACGAATCACTCCAAATTTACATTAATTGCAAAACAGTCAGAGTTACGGTAGTTTAAATATCATGACTTATTTCGCTGTCTGCACTAACGTCTTTGATTTCCAAGGATGAAAAATTTATCCAGTCTTGAGATGTAAGCGGATAAAATATACTAACCCTTGTCTTATCTTGTGAAGTCTAAGTCCAGCCTTACATTGACGTGTTATCACTCCCATGACAAATGTGGATGAAGGTGGATGGGATTTCATGTCTACCATAGACATCAGTGAAAATCAAATATCTTAAAAAAAAAAATTTGTGGACTGTCTTGTGAGGCCCAGAAGACCCCACTCCCAACATCAACATACTCAGGATAGGACAATGGTAAAAACTCTCAAAGTGGCTTTACGTGCATTAAGTCTTTCCCAAGAGGAAAAATGTTACTTAATTTCTGCTTAAATGTGTTTAATGTTGGGTAGTTTTACATTGGAGTAAATGGTGACTGATATGTTTGTATACCAGCCGAACTTACTTGACTCAAACCAAGTATGAATCCACACAAACAGTTGTTTCTTATGACGCCACCATACTTTTCACTTAAATTCCAATAACCAGAGCAGTGGTTGCTATAAGGAAATGGCAACTACAAGTAAAGTCACTGGGAGACAGAACCAACCTTAGTCCAGATCACATATGCACCATGCTGAACTTCTGCTTGATGACACCCTATTTTAAATACAACAATTTTACAGACAGAAACTATGTGCTACGGGCTCACCTGTGTCCCCTATTGTTACCAACCTCTACTTGGAGGACAAAGAAACCAAAGCACTACAATCTTTCACAGGGACCTCACGGACTTACTGGTATAGATATGTGGATGATACCTGAGTTAAAATCAAATCACATGAAGTAGAAACGTCCTCTCTTGAAGACGTTTCACTTTTCTTCCAAGAGGCTTCATCAGTTCTAGTAAACTGGTGGAGAGTCATAGGGATTTATACTCGAGGTCAGCTGGTTGTTCACACCTTCAGAGTCATTGCAAACTTTTACAGACCACATCAACATGGTGGAGAGCAACATCAAGATAATGCTAAAGAAGGTGATCTGTACCATCCATATTAGGGAAGACAGGAACATCAGTATTGAAATATACATGAAACCCATGCAGACTGATAGTATTAACTTTGATTCTCATCCCCCACCGAACCACAAACTGAGGGTTATAGAACCCTAAATCACTGAGCTGTGAATTTTCCCACAAAAGGACAAAAACAAATCAATGAATCACTCAGGTATTGTGGCTATAACAACTGGCCTTTAGCTAAATTCACCAAAATACCCAACAGGAGCACTTCTTGAATAAACAGGGAAGATCACAAGCAGTGCAGAAACAAGGTTATTCTATTTGTGTTTGGACCTGTCACGGTCCTGAGACCTTGCTCATCAGGACAGGTTTCAGCGATCCACTTGCACTTGAAAGACAAGGATCACTACTTTGACTTTGATTGGTAGTAATCTGCACATTGTAGAAAGAGAGGATTGTTGGTTTGAGAAGAGTCAAAGAGGCCATTTATGTTAAAAAGGAACAGCCTTCACTCAACGGTAGGTCTATGCCATTACCTATCTTCTAATTACAGTAAAGCTCTTTCAACAGTCAGCCAAGATATCTTCCCACTTAACTACACATGCAGTCATGACTACATGATAACAACAGCCTCTCCCAGGTGATTACAATGACTAAAGGTGTCAACATCCATTTGACTACGAGTATAAATACTTGTGACTCTCCACTGGTTCACTAGAACTGATGAAGCTTCTTGGATGAGAAGTGAAACAACTTCAGAAAACAGAAAAGGAAAGACACTCCCCTGTACATGTGGATATTGTGACCTCCTTCAAGTTCCTGGGAGCATTACTTGGGCTGCCAACACAACAGCACTGGTCGAAATGGTACAGAAACAGCTTCACTTCCTTCTGGTACTATGGATAAATCACCTGTAGGAGAAGCTGTGTGTGTCATTCTACCAAATCTACCAGATCTTTCTTGTCCGCAGTCTTGCTGCAGACAAGAAAGACCTGCAGAGGGTGACCAGGACTGCTGAAAAGATCATTTGTTGCCCTCTGACCCCACCCCCCAGCTTACACTGCCTGGGAAAGCCAGAAAGAATACTAACTGCTTTAACCTTGGCTATCACTTGCTCATGCCTCTGCTGTCAGGAAGGAGATATAGATCCCACAAAGCCCACATCAACAGACTCAAAAACAGTTTTGACCCATAGACCGTCAAGCCCCGAAATTGAGCATACCAAACAATCCCATGAAATTTCTCTCTCTCTCTCTATATATATATATATATATATTTATATATATATATATATGTGTGTGTGTGTGTGTGTGTGTATCTATACTATTTCCTTGCACTGTTTATTTTTTGTGATTATAGTTATTATTGTTTTTTTACTATGCACCTTAACATGATTGTCGCCTTTAATTTTGTCATTCTTCTGTATGATGACAATAAGGCATTCATTTCTATACTGTTAAAGAAAACATAGAAGTCCAGTTGTCCTTTAGAATAAAACATTGCTTGGACTCTGGTTTGTTTGGTTTGAAACTAACAAGCACAGACAGAATGGATGTGATTGTTGTGATTCTCCACAGAGTGGACCAGCAGAGCTCAGAGACTCCCAGTGGTCCGTCTGTCCAGCAGCATCAAGCACAGCTGGATTCCATCTTTCTGGTCTGTACATGAACAACAACTGCTTTTCCATCATTCTGTCCACATTCATCTCCATGCTGCACTTTGGAGACCAGTGGATTGTCAGTGTGTCCAACGTGGAGCTGATGTTTGGCTCCATCACTTCACTCTGATTGGTTCATTCATCTAGAATTCTGTTGCAGCTGCTGGAGGACAACATTGTCACTTTTGTGAAGGAGGAGCTGAAGAAGATCCAGAAGCTTCTGAGTCAGAGGGAGGATGAGGTGGAGGAGGATGAAGATGAAGAGCAGAGGAGCAGCAGAGAGTCACTGATGAAGATCACAGAGAACTTCCTGAGGAAAATGAAGCAGGAGGAGCTGGCTGATAGACTGCAGAGCAGTAAGAGGATTTCTCTGAAGGTTTCAGCTGCTGAGAAATGAAGATTTACTGATGTCTCAACACATGGAACAACATGGATTCAAACCCTCATCATTCAGGCTGCAGAGAGTTTATTTACTCTGTTTGTTGTCTTCATTCAGGATCTCCTGCTGCAGTTTGTCGATATAAAGTCCAATCTGGTCTGAAGAAGAAGTTCCAGTGTGTGTTTGAGGGAATCGCTAGAGCAGGAAACCCAACCCTTCTGAATGAGATCTACACAGAGCTCTACATCACAGAGGGAGGAACTGGAGAGCTGAATGAAGAACATGAGGTCAGACAGATTGAAGCAGCATCCAGGAAAGCAGACAGAGCAGAAACCAGCATCAGACAAGAAGAGCTCTTTCAACTCCCAGCTGGAAGACAAGAACCAATCAGAACCGTGATGACAAAGGGAGTGGCTGGCATCGGGAAAACAGTCTTAACACAGAAATTCACTCTGGACTGGGCTGAAGGCAAAGCCAACCAAAACATCCACTTCACATTTCCATTCACTTTCAGAGAGCTGAATGTGCTGAAAGAGGAGAAGTTCAGCTTGGTGGGACTTGTTCATCACTTCTTCCCTGAGACCAAAGAAGCAGGAATCTGCAGCTTTGAAGACTTCCAGGTGGTCTTCATCTTTGATGGTCTGGATGAGAGTCGACTTCCTCTGGACTTCCACAAGACTCGGATCCTAAATGACCCTAGAAAGTCCAGCTCAGTGGGTGATCTGCTGACAAACCTCATCAGGGGGAACCTGCTTCCCTCTGCTCGCCTCTGGATAACCACACGACCTGCAGCAGCCAATCAGATCCCTCCTGGATATGTTGACATGGTGACAGAGGTCAGAGGGTTCAATGATCCACAGAAGGAGGAGTACTTCAGGAAGAGATTCAGAGATGAAGATCAGGCCAGCAGGATCATCTCCCACATCAAGAGGTCCCGAAGCCTCCACATCATGTGCCACATCCCAGTCTTCTGCTGGATCACTGCTACAGTTCTGGAGGATCTGCTGAAGAGCAGAGAGGGAGGAGAGCTGCCCAAGAGCCTGACTGAGATGTACATCCACTTCCTGGTGGTTCAGGCCAAAGTCAAGAAGGTCAAGTATGATGGAGGAGCTGAGACAGATCCTCACTGGAGTCCAGAGAACAGGAAGATGATGGAGTCTTTGGGAAAACTGGCTTTTGAGCAGCTGCAGAAAGGAAACCTGATCTTCTATGAATCTGACCTGACAGAGTGTGGCATCGATATCAGAGCAGCCTCAGTGTACTCAGGAGTGTTCACACAGATCTTTAGAGAGGAGAGAGGACTATACCAGGACAAGGTGTTCTGCTTCATCCATCTGAGTGTTCAGGAGTTTCTGGCTGCTCTTCATGTCCACCTGACCTTCATCAACTCAGGACTCAACCTCATGGAGGAACAACCACAGATCTCTCAAGCAAAACTGAGCAGTTCTGTCCAGTTTTATCAGAGTGCCTTGGAGACGGCCTTACGGAGTCCAAACGGACACCTGGACTTGTTCCTCCGCTTCCTCCTGGGTCTTTCTCTGCAGACCAATCAGAATCTTCTACGAGGCCTGCTGACTCAAACAAAAATTAGCTCACAGACCAATCAGGAAACAGTCCAGTTCATCAAGGAGAAGATCAGTGAGGATCTGTCTGCAGAGAAAAGCATCAACCTGTTCCACTGTCTGAATGAACTGAATGATGGTTCTCTAGTGGAGGAGATCCAACAGTTCCTGAGTTTAGGACGTCTCTCTACAGATAAACTGTCTCCTGCTCAGTGGTCTGCTCTGGTCTTCATCTTACTGTCATCAGAAGAAGATCTGAAAGTGTTTGACCTGAAGAAATACTCTGGTTCAGAGGAGGCTCTTCTGAGGCTGCTGCCAGTGATCAAAGCCTCCAACAAAGCTCTGTAAAAACTCTTATTAAAATAATCTTCATTGAACAAATGAATCTGAGTGAAAAACAAATATTTCAATAACTGCTGTGTGACTTTGTTTTCTTCAGACTGAGTGGCTGTAATCTGTCAGAGAGAAGCTGTACAGCTCTGTCCTCAGTTCTCAGCTCTCCGTCTTCCAAACTTAGAGATTTGGATCTGAGTTTCAACAACTTGCAGGATTCCAGAGTGGAGATTCTGTCTGTTGGACTGGAGAGTCCAAAATGTAAACTGGAGACTCTCAGGTAAGCTGTCATTCAACTATTTCCTTTAAGTTTTTCTCTTCATGTGGCCCTACCGTCAGTTTCAGACTCTCAGTCCTGTTGTTAAAACAGACACATACTCAATTCTTGGCTAGAGTGAATAACCTTTGCATGTAATTTACATCAATACCGGGGCTGTATGGTCACAGGAAGAATAAAGAGGGAATGTTGTTGTTTACCTTTTGGCTTTCCCATCAGGGATTGCTACAGTGAGGCAGTTCTCACAGTAGTGATTTGGGAGAGAGTTTTTTTTTATGTATTTGAGGGGGACCCAGTTTGGCATGGCCAAGGGTCTCCCCCAAAGTCTCCCCCAAGGACCCACACTGGATCAAGCTCATTGCAGGCTTTGGGGATTAAACCCAGGTTTCTTTCATGGTAGCCCTTCACCCAGCCTACTGAGCCATCCAGTCACTAAGAATAAGGAGGGAATGAATGACAAGACTTCAGATACTCAAAACTGTGATCTTTTGTGATCACTTTACGCAACCACATTTTCAGATACATGATCACAAGAAGTCTCCATGCCATGAATAGATCACACAATGCTGTTGCTGTAAACCCAGCAGAAAACGGCAGCAGTTTAAACAGGAAACTAACATAAACAATTCAGGTAAAGCTAGCTTGATGTTCACAGATCAAACTTCCGGGATCAATAACTCTTTTAAAAACACTCTACACTGGCAACAGCGGTCTCTATTGGTTTATCATAATGTAAACAACATCATATGAAGACATTTCAATCGAAAATGCAGGTTTGTGTTTAATGTTAAAGTCTCTGTGCTGCCGACAGAAAGACGACTGCTAAATGCTAGCTCCGTAATTTGACTCCTTAGGACCCGAGCTGTCCTTTGATTTCCCTGTTTGATTTATCTGACAAAAGTTTGAAAAAAAAAACCTACTGTGGTAATAAAACCGAAAATGTGATGTCTCAAGAGCTTAAAAAAGAATTACATAATCTTAAAAAATGATGTTTTAATGATATCATCAAATGATGACTTCACATTTGGTTAAAAATGTTCAATAACTCTAAAGATATTAAAGTTAAAGTCCCTAAACTTTCTTATCAAACTAATTATCACTTATGTACCAAGAAAATATATTTTTTTTTCCAAGTTTATTATTGCTCTAGTTTTAAAGCTACTTCACAGAAGAATTCTATTTAAGTTTTAGGTGATAAAAGAAGTTAAATGAAACATAAATAAGGGATAACATAAATCTGTCTATTCAATTTGTTCATGTTTTAAATATGCTACTAAAGTACCAGATCGGGACTCGGTATCGGCAAATCCACAAAATCCAATGACTTTGAATCGGATCATGCCCCAAAAAATCTGATATGGACATCCCTAACCGCCATCACTGCTCCTGAACATACTTTTTTATCTGCTTTCAGGTTGGTGAACTGCAGTTTGACAGAGAAAAGCTGCAAAGATCTGGGTTCAGCTCTGAAGAACAATCCGTCCAGACTGACAGAACTGGACCTGAGTGTGAACAATTTGCAGGATTCTGGATTTCGACATCTGCGTGGTTTTTTGGAGAGTCCAGACTGTAGACTACAGACTCTGAGGTCAGTAAATAAGCTGAACTCTTTGAAGGATGAGAAGAAACTATCAGGTGAAGAACTTTCTGATGTTTCACTAGAAAATATCCTGTCTACAGCTCGTGTCAAAGTCAGGGGCCGGATCTGGCCCTCCGGGTAATTGTATCCAGCCCTCTGGATCATTTTATTTTAAACTTCAGGTATTTACATTTCGTGCCTGCCGCCCGAATCAGGCTGCTGGTAGGCCTTCGTGCCGCAGCGGTTGCTCCCATCATGCCGCCGTGGTCACTCCCATCGTGCCGCCGTGGTCACTCCCATTGTGCCGCAGGGCTTCAATTCGCCTTAGAGTGCGTCTGGACCATTGACTAAAATTGGGGATGACTGCTTCTTAGGGCCAGATCTAGCCAGCCCCTGTTGGGGCAGACAGCAAACAGAATATCGGGGGGGGGGGGAGTTTAGGTGTTCTGAGAGGCTGGAGTGTGAAATCCTCTCAAGCCCCTAAAATGTCCCCCTCTGATGAAAATCATGTTTTTTGAGTTTTTAACATGAATCTGTGGCAAGTGAACAAATGTAATAAGAAATCATTTTGTTTTTTGCATTTCCGAGTAATTCTCGTTTTAAATCTATATCTATCAAATTGTCACAGACAGACTCTGTTTGAATGTACCAAACTAACAGCAGAAACTCTTGAGTTCTGTTTAAAAATTGTGAAAAATCCATAGATTAACAGATCTAACAGAATTATTTTTTTTTATCAGAAGGAGATTGGTTCAAATCCAGCACCTGAAATCCTGTTGTGTAGATTTGGTATTTTCTTGAATCTTTTCTTTCGATTTTTGCTAAATTACTGAAAATACACTATAAATATGAATTAAGAAAACATCAGGATAATTCTTTAAACATCATTATAATGTATTTTCTTTATAGAAATGATTTTATTTTTAAGTAATACATAGTAGTAAATCACTGATGTAAAAATGAGCACGATTTCAAATCATCTGTTGTATGTGGTACTGTTGCCTTTAAAAGTTTCATTTCAGTTTTATTTATTTCTTTGGGACAGCGAACATTAATTTAACCCAGCGACTATTTTTTTTATCAGTTGTCTACGAACAGATATTAAAAAATTATATTAAAAAAAAATAGTAAAGTTTATACTAAGAAGGAGAGTCATCTTAAATTTCAATTGTATGTTAAGGACAACTCCGACTTCCTGTTTTCACTCAGTCGTGCTGTCCGCCTTCATCCATAAACCAGTAAACAAAAATTATTAATTGATATGATGTTCATGTCAATGCAGTTGTCTCATGCGTCTTTCCCCCAACCCGCCTGGTCTCGCCGACGATGCAGACGAGGCACAATTCATCTCAAACACAGCTAATACTTCAGTACTGTTAGCTTCACTGCTACAAAAAGTTAGCTTTAGCAACCAGAAACCTGCACATTTTCAACTTGTTTCTTGCTTTTTCCTACAAACAAAAATAAAGAAAGCAATAGATGGAGGAAAAGAAGGAGTTAGAATTATAATTGAGTCATTTCAGCCATAAACAGCAGAGGAAAACTTGCCCCACCTTGCCCATGCCAAGATCCGGCCTTACTGCTTCTTACCACATGAATCGCGTTCGGTGTGAATGCACCATCAAAATCACAAGACTTGAAGCCACCCACACAAGCAAACCCTAAGAGGTTTTACGTTCGCAAGTCACAGGGATCATCTGTACTCTGTGAATGTTGCAAAAATCTGTAAAAGTTAAAAACAATCAGTAAAGAGGTTTGTACAGGTATAAGCAGCTTATTAGCAGCTATTAGAAAGTAATCTAATCAATGTAAGCAATGATTCTGCGCTTCGTATTGGATGTTTCATGTCTCTGTGTCGTCCGTTAATTTTTGATAATAAACGCCTCTAACTTTATTATCCCTTACATATAACACAGAGCAGCTACTGCTGGAACTCCAGCTGCCATCACTACTTCTGAACACACTTTTTTGTCTGATTTCAGATTTGAGTTATGCAATTTATCCGGGATCAGCTGTGAAACTCTGGTCTCGGCTCTGAAGTCCAACCCGTCCAACCTGACAGAACTGGATCTGAGCCAGAACAAGCTGCGGGGTCCAGGATTTCTTCATCTGTGCTGTTTTCTGAAAAGACAACAATGCAAACTGCAGACTTTGAGGTCAGTGAACAAGCTGAACTCTCTAAGGGATGAGAAGAACATATGAAGCGAGAGTGTTTCCCCCACCATGGAGACCCTCTTGTTTTGTGGCTCTTTTCTTATTTCCTGCCTATTATTCTCAACAGATCTTTGATTCATTTGATTTTATTTCTCCAAAATATCTTAGTTTGGCACTAAAATATCAAAATATACAGAGGATTTTTTTCAAACTGAACAGTAAGTAAAACAAGAGTTCAGATGAATTCCAAATCCAGACTAATACTTGTCAGTAAAAGTTTCAACTGAATTGTAAAATTAACAGCAAGTCGGGTCAGTTTGTGCTTGTCTGGATGCTCCAGTTAACAGTTGTGCTGCTAACAATTTGTCTCAGGCCATGATTACCATGCGAGAGCTGATCATGACATGGAAGGCTGTTTCAAGATCACTACAACTTAGGGAAGGTTTAGCTTTAGCTTAAAGGTGCAAGTAATAAAAGCTCATTTTAACAACATTGTCAATTTGTTTGTCACATTTAAAATAAAGTTGGACTTTTAACCAAGGCTTAATAATAGATGATCGATCTCAGGCTCAGACATCTTGATCAATACTGAGAGATTATAAACATAAATTAAAAATAATGAGGACATTAAATGCTAAAGTCACTGAGATTTTTGCCTAGACAGAGAAATAGGGATTCCGTCCACAAGTAAAGGTTAAATCAGTGTAAACATTGTATGTCCATCCCTGTGTGTTAGAGTGATAGGGAGTGCATTCTCTGTGTCTGTCTGTTGAATCTGGTGTTTTATTTTGGAGTTGTAAAGTTCAAGTAAAAATCCCATCAGTTGTCACACATCTAGGTGTGTGATTTTGTTCTCTGCAGATGATGCATCTCCTTAGAAAGCGGTGAGCAGCAAACACAGCTGCGCTTGGGGACATTTGGTGGTCAAGACTGAGTGTCAAAAAAAGGAGGAATTGGGATTTATTTTTAGTCTTTGGTATAAATTGGCCTGGATTTGAACCTACAACTTTCCAGTCTCAGGGCAGACACTCTTCCACAAGGCCACTGAGGTAGCCTCAATGTATACTGAGCCACAATACATTGTACATTATTCAGTGTAGTGGTCGGACGCCCATCGAAGCAGAGTCGCTTCAGTTTCTGCAGAATGTGACACCTGCTGGTGATGTCACACGCAACTGGAATCTTTCGCCTGGTGCGCAATCTGAGGCAAATCTCGCCATTTAACTTAAATTTATTATAGTACGCAACTACACAGAAAACTCTGTCCTGAAAAATATCTTTTAACACGGAAAATGATGAAAAATAACAGATAGTTTAGAAATTCAGACACAGAGAAATTGAGAGAGCACACAATTAGGTAGAAAAGCAAGTTGCTGGAAAGATATTTCTTTTATTTTATATCTTTCAGCAGTACAGATTTGTTTAATTTTAATTTTATTTTTCACCTTTTATTGCTTAACTTACTTACCCTCCACCTTTCATGTGCCTGGGTGTTTGCTGGCGCAGCAAGAGACTAAAGAAGATCTTCTTCACATTAAAAATGAATGTTGGATACAAGCACTTCGCTTGAGAAAAATAAAAAACCATCACTCAGAATGTTATCGCAGGTTTTGTGCACAGTTCCAAGCAGAACCAGCCAACGTTAGTATGAACAAGACCGCGTGATTGTAGATGTAGATTGCAAACACATTCATACACAGAGATACTTTTCTGTCTGCTTTCAGGTTGATGGACTGCAGTTTGTCAGAGTTCAGCTGTGAAGCTCTGGGCTCAGCTCTGAAGTTCAACCCATCCAATCTGACAGAACTGGACCTGAGTGAGAATGATCTCCAGGATTCAGGAGTTCTTCATCTGTGTGGTTTTCTGGAGAGTCCAGACTGCAGACTGCAGACTCTGAGGTTTGTACAGCTGATCTTCCATGAAGAATGAGAAGAACCCACGCTTCCACCACCCTGGTGTCTCTCTTGGTTTTGTGGCTCTTTTTTACTCACTACTTCTGCTGAACAACAGATCTTTCATTTGTTTGATTTGGATTTGGTTAAATGGAAGAGTTTCTGAACATTTGTCATTTCACTGCTAAAAAAAAAACGCAGCACATCAAAGGTCAGCTAATGAGCAAGCGGTGGGTCATGAACAGCCTTCTGGAGATGAGCAGCACTAAACAGAGGATGTTCTTAATTGATTCTTCAATGGAAGAAAGCTTCTGTCCTAGATACTTCATGCAGCGCCAGATCAGATTCTATCCAGAAAATTAACAGCCCCTTGTTCTCTTCCTGCTCATCAAAATCAAACCTGCAGTCACAGGCAGTGTCAATCAACCGTGAGAAGGTTCCTGCTGCAAGAAGCAGAGCTAAGAGGAAGATGTTGTAGATGACGGTCTGCTTCAAGTTCATGCCAGTCAGATGTGTTCAGAGAGATGCTGCATCATGTCAGAGAAGAGAGCAGCAGCTTCTCACAGCACCAGTTCATCCAACCTGAATCTGTATCTCCTCTTCTTGTCATCCACTCTGTTGATTCAGCGCAGTCACACTAGACTCTCTTCCAAAAATGATGCAGATCTTTCTGGGAACATCTTCAGGATTTACACACATTCTTTCATGCTCTTAATTCTTTGCTGAAACAGGATGACTCACCCTTTGATGTGGGACTCTAGGAAGCTCGAGTAAATGAAGAGAAAAATTAATTTAGTCTTTTAACTCAACCCTTTGATCTGGATTCAGGTTGGAGTTCTGCGGATTTTCAAAAACCACCTGTGCTGCTCTGGTCTCAGCCCTCAAGTCCAACCCATCCCACCTGACAGAACTGGACCTGAGAAACAACGACCTTCATCCTTCAGATGTTCAGCAGCTCCATGATCTGGTGGAGAGTCCAAACTTCAAACTGCAGACTCTGAGGTCAGTAGAGGGTTGGGGTCAGTCCAGCTGCTTCCAGATGTTTTGCCTTACTCAATGAAGCTCTGATAGAGATGGAGAACCTGATTCAGAATTCCTAATCTGTCAAATGGTACACTTATGAAACTGGTGTTTTTTCATGGCAAATTGTCTGTTCATTAAACTTCATTTTAGAATACAAGAAGAGAGCTGTTTTGGTTTTCTAATCAGTAAGAAAACAAAAAAGAAACTTTTCAATGTTACAATTTTGTTGATCGTAAAATACATTTTAAGTATCGACTCCAGTTTTGGACACTGTAGCAAACAGGATTTTCATTGTTTTTTTTCTTTTTTAACACAAGCTGTTTTTCAAATGAAAGTTTGTCAGTCAAATAATTTAATATTCAAATTAATTTTTGAAAATAATTGCAGTTAATCACAAAAAAATGTTCTAGTTTAGTTTACTCTTGTGGAAGTAAAAACAAAGACACAAAAAACACAAACCAAAACTTTGCTGTGCAAAAGTGAACATGTATGCCTCATCTTGATGACATTTCATGTTATCTTTTACAGAGTTGTCGATGTTAAATCACCTCGACTGTCTGAGAAGAAGGACAAAATCAGTCAAAGCAAGGTAAAGTCTGAAGCAGTCCTCTCACAGCTATGGACAATGTGGTCCCTGTTATGCACTCAGACTAGAACATGAGCAGCAGAGTTCTGGGCTAGTTGGAGATGATTGTCTTACCCTGGAATAAAGAGAATAACAGTAATCCAGCTGAAATGTAATGAAAAAACTATTGTCTCAAAATCCTTTAATCTTCACCAACTGCCTCAAAGAAAATAATATGAATTTTACCACTGAGATCAATTTAAAATCACTGTCCTTTCTTTTTTGTTCCATCTTTAAACGCTCAGAGCTGTCCAGTCTTCATGTCTTGTAAGCAAGACCGAAATGGAGGGACTGAGGAACTTTTTTTATGTGGTAAAAATGTTGCACTATCATCAGCATATAGATGAATGGAACCTGTTTTCTGAGAATGAAGTCCAGAGAATAGAAAAAACAAGAAACATTGGGAGCACAAATGTTAAAGGAAAGCATCAAGGAAAAATAGTTCTTGCATTTTTAACCAAACTTTTTAAATTTTATTGTCCTCTACTTTATCACAGTTAGTGAAAAACTGTGAGTTCTTGCAGTTGTTTTCTTGTAATTACATTCTGGCAGGTATAACTTAGAAGCTGTTTGTGTTTCCAGACTAGTTCCTGCTTCACACCTGTGGTGAACTTGGACAGAAATGGAGTTTTGTACAGGTGAGACTCTAAAAGCAGCAGCTCCATCTGTAAAAATCAAAGTGGGTCAGGACAAAAAACATCATCAAAGCCGCTTTTCTGCTGCAGGTTCAAGTTTTCTGGTTCAGGTTTGTTCCAGTGTTCTCTGACTGGCCTGATTTTTAACATCACCCACAACGGCGAGGTGAAATACAGGACTTTGATTTGGGACCCAGACCTCCTGGAGTCATTGCACCTGGAGGCTAGAGGGCCGCTCTTCAGCATAGAGAGTCCTCAGGGCTCCATCAGCCAGCTGCAGCTCCCACACTGTCAACCTGAACCTCGTAAGAGCTTCACTTCAATAGAAAACATTTTCTACACAAATAATGGAGTCCTTTTACACAAAGCTCTGCTTCTCTGTCTTCGCTGATGTAGCCTTTGACAGTCTGTCGGTCCTGCACATCACTGATGATGGAACGAGCCGCCTTCAGCCTGTAATGGTCACAGAATCCCATGTGGTCGTGAACGTCGCACACCTCTCCCTCTTTGGCATCGTTAGCAACTTAATCCGAAATTTAACAACAAAGACCAACGGCCAAGTTCTCCTGTTCCAGGATTCCACCAACAACTTTTTCTCCATTCATGTGGTTATGCTGCCAAGCAACGTCCCTCTAAATCAAGTAATGCGTTTTTATTTTGTATATTTTCTTTCTGTTTAACTATTGAACAATTTATACATCTGAAATAAACCACCAATATCAGATTTGTATTTAAATTTGTGAACGATCTAAGACAGGAAATGAAAATACAGTTCGGCAGGACTTTCATAAAATAAATATTGTACACTTTTCTGTTGAAATTGGTAAGGTTACCTTTTATTATTTATGTTAAATTGTGTTAAACAGTGTTCAGTTCTTTGGTTTAAATCCATTAACCAGAAGTTTTTGTATCACGGTCATGTCCCTGCTACCGTTTTGTCCGACGTCCCTGTGAAAAGGGTCTATCGAAAGTCTGCACTTCGATTATGTCAATGGGCAAAGACATGGCACTGCAATGATAGATATTATGTTAGATTCAGGCTGAATCTCAAGAAGCTTTTTCAGTAGTAGACCTTTCAGTCAGTCATTGGTGACAACCTTATATAAGCCCTCTGATCCTGGTCTTCTACTCTTTTAACTTCATAGCAATGTCATTCATGGACATGTCCTACTAACTTATGGTGCAACAAACACCATACCGTTCAAACACCATTAAAACTTGAACTCCTATAAAGCATTTCTGCTATTTCCAGAATGAAAAAGGAAACTTAACGAAATAGAGTTTGTAGCTGCCAAACTGACATTAACTGGCTGGGAAACGAATGAAATGCTTCCGGAATGTTCTTGAAATGATTTTTAAATAAAATTGTGCACTCCTTAATTTTCCAAAATGCTAAGGTGATTACAGTAAGTTCCGGTAAATCACATGATTTTGTCCTTATGATTTTCCCATTGCAATATATAGTATGGTACAGTACAACATGAAAAAGAGCAGAATATTGTTAGATTTTGATCCAGTTTGTATTGTGGTTCACAGTATAGACTGTGCAGTATGAAAACAGCAGAATAATATCTGATTTTATCCAGTTTCCATTTTTATGGGCATATTTATTTTCATCAAATGCTTCCATTTTAGCCTGAAACTCATCCAGATGCAAGTCTTAAAAAATGAAGAAACTCTGTAAATATGAGTTTAAAAAAAAAGACACTAATAAGGCTTTTAATTGTTACTTGTTCAAACTATTTTGAAAAAGCACTGAATACTGATTGCAGGTCACAATTGTAGCTGTCATTTCGTAACCAAAGCGGTTAGAGGTATTTCAGTTGGTTTCTTTCTTTTTTGTTTAATTTAATATAAATTTTGAGGATTTACGAAATCTCACAAACAAAGGTGAATGTCCTCATAGAGACCACATCTGCTCTTAATTAAGGGCTGCTGAAAACTAATAGAATTCTCTATACTTTAGGTTAAGGAGTTTCACAGTGACTCAAAATTCATCAAGGTCCCCTCTCACTGCGTCTTCTACAAAGACCAGACTTACAGCTGTCACAGTGACCCCGAAGGCTTTAAAATACAACCTCCAGTTAGTACTTCCCTTTCACTCTGTTTGGACAACATTTCAACATTTTTGTAAAAAACATAATGTTTTGTAATTCTTCTATTTTTTTTTTTTTTTAGAAAGCTGAAGTATCAGCAAACTATGGACCAAACTATCATCCATTGTTTTCTATGCGTTTGCCGTTGAGAACGGAGGAAGTGACTGTGATCATCAAGGATCAGGAAGATCAGGTCATATGGATGTACACACTCCACCAGTCAGGTAAAGACAATGAAACTTTGTGTCTGCAACATGCAACCCAGCACTAGGACTTCATCTGATGACAGAAGTTCAGTTAGATTTAATGTAAATGAAGGTTTAGATGTTTTCTCAAAGAAAACATGAAATTAATTCAGTCAATCCAGTTTGTCCTCAAATCTTTTTTTTCTCTTAAAAAATGTAATAACTTCTAGAACGTCAGAGGGCCAAGGCCAATCATCATTGGGCATCAAGTCCAGTCCAGTTGATATTTTCCAGCCAATCAGAACAGCTTAAAGTACTTTGTGGGTCCCCCCTCTAATGAGATCTAAAGCAGGAGCCAATTGTTGATTCGGACCACCGGATGACATCAAAAAGAGTTCACAAACACAATGATTGGATTATTTGCCAATTTATCAGACCTAGAAATAAAATATCCATCTCAGTCTGTTCAACCCATTTCCACCACAGTGGAATAGTAGGGCTGATGATGATGCCATCATGAAATGTCAAAATAAAGCAGAGGGGGGTCAAAGTTCAGGGTCAGGGTCCTACATCTTTATCAAATACCTGCTACTGTAGCTTCTTGTTGGCAGAACAGAAGATTTGGGTTTCTGAAAGACCAGCAGGAATGCCGGCCCTCTGGGCCTGGAGACTGACACCCAATGGCAAGTGACAAAGCAACACAATCTCTTTCCCAAGTCGTCACATTTTGACGCAAGATTAAGGACCCCTCTGCGTCATAATTGTATGTTTTAGGTATCCCCAACTCCCTGTTTTCTAGCCACAAACTGGTACTGGTCCGTTACCAGGACGTAGAATGCACCGGTACCCTGACCATAACCTGGTACTGGATGCGGATCTGTACTGAACACATATTGGTACCAATACTTGACGCGTTCCGGTTGGTAAAGAAACTAAGCTCAGCAGATAAAAAATCTCATCAAGCTCATTGCACATCAAATCTTGAGGTTGTCCAGCAGTGCCATCAGCTCAGAACTGGCAGAAACCACTGGGACCTGAGTTCATTCATCTACGGTCTGGAGAAGTTCAGTCAGAAGTGTCTTCATGGAAGAGCTGCAATAAAAAAAACAAACCTGACTTGGAAATAAGTCCAAGAGACTCCAGTCTGCAGGAAATCCCCTGAACTTAAGTGCAGAGGAATGACAGCAGCCGCTCTGGACTGATGAATCAAAGTGAGAAAAACCCTTCATCAAAGCGCTGGAGACCTGAACAGGACACAGTGAAGCATGGGGGTGTTCCTTGTTTTGGTCAGGATGATTGTGTTCTCATCACTGAAGAATACAGGCAGATACTTACCCATTATGCAACATGATGAAGGAGTTGTAAAACACAAAAATACCATCAGCGTAAAGAAGAACAGTGAGTTCTAGATGTGATGGAGTGGCCTCCACAGAGCCTTGGATTCCATGATGAGACTAAAGGATGTGAGAAAACCAACATCCACTGCAGAACTGTGGTTAGTTTTTTTTAAGATGTTTGAAAGGCAAATGATGGAAATGCCACATATTGATTCGGTTTGGATTCTTCTTTTGTTCTTTCACAGCATTTTGATTGATCACTAAAAATGAATAGTTTAAATTGATCATTTCCTCTATTTCCATACGTACGCTCGCTATAGGATATATAACAGGTTGGCCTTTTTTGTGTTTTGACAGAGATGACGGAACATGAACAGAAGGACCACTCATTCACCACAGAGAAGCTCCGGGAGATCAGACCTGGGTTCGTTACAAAAGTGTCAGATGGCACTTTGAACACGCTGCTCCTTAAGCTGCATCAGTGCAATGTCATCACTTCAGAGGAGGACGAGAGCATCGGAGCGACAAACCAAAGATCAGTAAAAGCCAGGCGACTGTTTGACACTGTGACCAACAAAGGAGTAAAAGCAACTTCCCTCCTAATGAAAAACCTCAAAGACGAGGACACATTTCTGTATCGAGAACTTGGTTTAATGTGAGGCATCGATCAATGAAAAGTAATCTGTTGTTTGAACATTTAAAATCTGTGTCCGGTCTCTTTTCGTGCAACCTGTGGATGGTTTGATTCCATGCTCAACTGTCATTAAGTGACTTAATTATCTTACTAAGCTCTGATTCATAATAACAGATCATCTACTGTGTGTTAAGCTATGTGTCATGTTTCCAGTGTGTTCAAAGGGAATTTTTGATTTTGTTTGCTAACTTGAGCTGTGATTTTGTACATAGCTTCCTGTCAGAGTTTACAGAGATGTTTCTCCTCATTTCTTCTGGCTTCATGTGTTTTATGTCTTAAACTTTATGATTACAAACATCTACAAACATCATCCAACTTTCAAAAACGTTTACAGAGTAGATGATTTCACCTTCATCAGATGTGACTTTGGGACGCCCATCAGCTCATGATGGAGACACATCCATTTGTGTATTCAATTTAACCTTTATCGACAACCAGGAAGCTTCCAGGTTTTTAATACTTTGTATGTTACACACCATAGTTTTTTTTGTACTATTATAATGTTTTCTGTCTGCTTTTAAATTTTCTTCTGGAGTCTGAAGTTTTTCTTGAAAGAAAAAAAGCTTTTTTTTGTTTGATATTTTCTGTAACTGTAAGTCTAATAAGTCAATACAGTAAGGAGGAAAATGGCAACAGAAAAAACACTTCAGTGAGGTCTCTACTTTTAACTATTTTGGAGAAATGAGGAGACATCTAGTGGCTTTTTCTTTTAAAGTCCCCCATCAACAATTGTTTTTATTTTTTTTTAAACATTCCCAATGGGGTTTTAATTAGGACTGAAGTTTTTAACAAAAATTCCACATTCTAAATGTCTTAAAAAGCAATTTTTCTCTTGATCTGAAGCCTTCTTTTCCAAAAAAAATGCCTCTATGTGGGCGTGGCTTATGGTGCTGAGCTGCGTAACCCTGCCCTTTAACCCCTCAGACATGCTAGTGAGACACACACTTTGATAAGCCCATGAAAAAATAAAATGAAACATGATCATTTAGGCTGCATTGCAGCAGCGGGCAGCACTAGCCTGGGTTCATAACTGATTTCATGCTAGCACATGCTGATTGTTGAATTCACTTGAACAGAAAATCTAATGAAATGCCAGAAAATACAGAGAGGGTCTAATAAATCCAATCCATTTTTTCCTCAGATTCCTTGGGAAAATAATGAAAGCTAACATCAGTATGGCGTTTCACTGAATTACAATCCTTCAATGCACAGAAGTGGGACGTTATATCATCTTTTCCGGCCCCTACAGCTGCATCTGGGTTAGCTAGCTACTGTGACGTATGAAAGTTTCAGGAATTCAAACTATTTTTCTTGGGCACTTTGATTGACACAGAAACACTTGGAAATGCAAACATGAAATCATTTCATATATTTTTTCTCTTTCAAAAGAAAAATGCCACACATACAGGTTAAAAACTAAAAAAAAAAACATGATTTTCATTGGAGTGGGACTTCAAGAACTGCATTTGAACTTGATGCTGTCTGACATTTATGTATCCATAAACACTACCGGTTATGTGTTAATGTTTATGTCTACCTCATGCTATCTTTCAGTCACAAACACTGGTTATATTTTAGCTTTTCTATTCATACTATTAAACCTACTATAAGATATATGAGGTTCTTTCTTGACCCTCTTCACTGCAGTTTCCATGTGTGTGTGTGAATACGAGTGAAGGAAACAAACAATATTTCAGTTCACCATTAGCTAGAATTGCAGACAGTGAAAAATATTCAAATAACAGCTGTTCTAATGGGTGATTTCATTTTTTTAGATTAATGTGATTATTTTAAAAAGGTGGAAAATTACTTCAGTGTCTATCTAATCTCAGAACAAAGTTCTTTAACTCTCCTAAAAAATACTTTTATGTTCATATCATTGAATAAATATTTCTTTAAAGTCAATTAAGTACATCGTATTGAAGGTTACATGCTGTTTTGGAACCAGAAGTGGAAAATATCAGCTTCATGGGGGGGTGCCGTTTTTTGATTGGCACATGATGATGATCGTGGAGGATTCTGGGAACAGAGCTGTAATGTTTAGCATGTTTCCTCTGTTTTAGCATTAGCATGAACTCTTAATTTTGGTTTTTGTTATGCTGTAAACTGATCTAAAACACTCTGACCTTGCAGAAAGCCACACTGAGGGAAAGAGTCCACGCTTCTGACTGATGTTCACTTCCACTTTATTCTCCAAAGTAAAAATTTTGAGCAAATACTGAAAACTAAAAGAACAGATACACAGTTCTAATCTCTACTAGAAAACAAGACAGAAACACCAGACTGTTTTCATGGTTTTAAACAACAGAACCATGCTAAACCCAATTCTACAGAATTCAACAGAATTCTATTCACAGGTTCATGCTAAAGAATAATATTGCGAAAAAGTTCAACATTTATGTCAACCAATTCAAACAGTGAAACTCATATTTGATAGAATCATTATGCATACATTGAAACGTGTTAATATTTTGTTTCATGTGGCTAATAGATGATTGTAAACCCCAAAATATATCTTAAAAAACTGGAATCTATTAGAATAATAAAAAGAACACACATTAGACTTCAGAAAACTGCTTATTTCTAAACCATTTAAAGGCTCAGTAAAACCTGCCATTTATCAAAATAAAACAAGGGGTTAAGATATTTTAAATCAAATGTAATTGTTTTGCATAAAATTATATTTTCTATTTTTATAGAAGAAAAATTTTACCTTTTCCACCTTCTTATATCAACTCCTAATGTTTTTTACTGTACAAATTGTCTTACTATAAGTTTTCCAGAGTTGGAGTTACACTAAATCCTTTATTTCATTGTTTGACAAGAAATAGACAGCTCATGTATGAGTTTTCATATGGTTTTTGAGAGAATATAAATGAATAAAACTTTTGTCACATTCTTTACAAGTAAAAGGACGCTCTCCTGTGTGATTTCGCATGTGCAGTTTGAGACTATATTTAACACCAAAACTTTTGTTACATTCTTTACAAGAAAAAGGCTTCTCACCCGTATGGGTTCTCATGTGTCTGTTGAGATAATATACTTCACTAAAACGTTTATCGCATTCTTTACAAGCAAAGGGCTTCTCTCCTGTGTGAGTTCTCATGTGTACTGTGAGATTAGACTTGTAACCAAAACTTTTGTCACATTCTTTACAAGGAAATAAAGTTTTATGCTCTGTGTGGACTCTTTCATGTGAGTGGAGCTGAGTTGCTCTATAAAACTTTCTGTCGCATTCTTTACAGGAAAAGGGCTTTTCCCCTGTGTGATATCTCATGTGTACATTGAGTTTAGATGAATGAGCAAAACGTCTGTCACATTCTTTACAGGAAAATGGCTTCTCTCCTGTATGAATTCTCATGTGTACTTTGAGATTTGATTGTCGACTAAAACTTTTATCACATCCTTTACAGGAAAATGGCTTCTCTCCTGTATGAGTTCTCATGTGTGTTTTGAGATAAGACTTTTGACCAAAACTTTTATCACATTCTTTGCAACAAAATGGCTTATCTTCTGAGTGAGTTCTCATATGTTTTTTGAGATGATATTTTATACTAAAACTTCTGCCACATTCTTTACAAGAAAAACACTTATCTACTGTATGGGTTTTTCTGTGCAATCTGAACTGAGACAAGTTACAGAAGCCTTTACCGCATTTTTTACAGACATAAAGTTTTTCACTTTGATTTCCGTCTTTATCCTGACTATCAGCTACATTAAAACTCCGCTGCTCTGATTCACAGAGTTCATTTTCCTCATAAGCAGGAATCTCCATCAAGGTTTCAGTATCCTGCTTCAGATCAAAATGCTGTTCATCCTGACTAAACAAGATCTCCTCTGGCTCCTCTTTAACCAGTGAAGGTTCTGGTTCCCCCCATACCTCGTCAGTCTGTGGAGGTTCTAGTTCTTTCAGCTCCTCTTTAATATATAGAGGGCCTGGTTCCTGAAGTTCTTTTGTGGCATATAGAGGGTCTGGTTCTTGCAGTTCCTCTTTAGTCTGTGGAGGTTCTGGATCTCCATGCTCCTCTTTAATATGTAGAGGGTCTGGTTCTTGCAGTTCCTCTTTAGTCTGTGGAGGTTCTGGATCTCCCTGCTCATCTTTAATATGTAGAGGGTCTGGTTCTTGCAGGTTCTCTTTAGTCTGTGGAGGTTCTGGATGTCCCTGCTCATCTTTAATATGTAGAGGGTCTGGTTCTTGCAGTTCCCTTGTAGTCTGTGGAGGTTCTGGATGTCCCTGCTCATCTTTAATATGTAGAGGGTCTGGTTCCTGCACTTCCCTTGTAGTCTGTGGAGGTTCTGGTTCCTCCTGGTCCACTCTGGAGTTCCTGTGCTGGTTGCAGAGATCTTCCTCTTCAGTTAACCAATGCTGGGGGAGGACTGCAGGCAAACAAACATAAGAAGGAGCCCTTACATACTTCAGAAATACTTTGTGTATTGTCAAAAAATCAATTCAATTTTTTAGAATCTGCACGATATATATGTTTAGTTTAAAAAAAAGTAACTTCTTAAACACTTAAAGAAACTCCTAAGTTTTTAAAAATATTATGCACCGATACACTTTACACAAGGAGGGTGGTGGCCGTTGATCTTCTGTCCCTTGAGGGGGGAGGCTAAAGCTGCTCAGCGCTGGTCGTTGTGTTCATTGGACAATAGCCTCCTTGGCCTGGTAATCCTCTCTCCACGTGGGGAGGGGGATCCATGAAAACTCTTACTGTGCCATGAGACGAGGATTACATTACATTACACACAAACAGTTCCTCCCATATTCCAAACTATCAGGATTCTGTGCCTTAGATTGGTTTTCAATTGTCCTCTTGGTTTTGTGTTATTCCCCTATCAGCCGCCGCCCCCCCCGCCTTAAGACCACAACTCTAAAGTAGTCTACAACTACTTTAATAGTCGATCAGGTGTTACTTTATATTATATGGAGTCAAAGTGTAGTAAAGTGGAAAGTCATAATGGCATTCAGCTAGCTTTGATGGACTATTTTGGCCTTTATGAAGGATTCTTTGGCTATTTTGGAGCGGCATGCTAGCAATTTTGGCTAATTTAATTTTTTTTGTTTTGTTTTTAAGGATATTTCGGAGTTTAGCTAATATTTCAGCTGCATTTCAGCTATTTGGCATTTAACTAATATTTTAGCTGGCTATCGGCTTCAGCTTTTTTCAGCAATCAGCTTCAGCATTATTTGCTATCATTTTCAGCATCTTCAGCTATCGTCTCTAGGTTCTTCAACGGCCAAATTCAGCTTACAGCATTCACACTAGCATTCTTGCAGGTAATGCTATACAGTATATCTAGTTTTCAGTTGGTTTAAAGCTAATGATGGTTATAATGTGTGTTTTACCTCCAGTTTGCGCATGACCCGATTAGTCGACCAATCTGAAAAAATAATAACTGGTTTTGGTTTAGAACTTCAGGATGAATCTTGATGTTGAGGCTTTAAATTGTTGTTTTGCAACCCAAAATTCTAATGGAATAAATACCATGGCAATAACATTTTATTACCTAAATGTCATTTGCAATCAGCGTGAATAACTGCCCTCATGCAGGCTTGAGGGTAATACTGTAATTTCATCCTCACGTACAGTGGTCCTAAAATATTTTTTGTCCATATCAATGGGTCGCCCTGTTCAAGAGTCAAGTTGACTTCCAACATTTTTTTTCACTAGGAATTTTTTTTCTAGAAAATTGATCCTTCACATTGAAATAATGCCACAATCTGTTCTAAACAAAAAAGTTTGAAAATACTTCTAGATTTTTTTCACAGAAGCTAAAGATTCCATAAAAGAATGTTGATTATTTATAAAAGTTGTTTTGTGAATTTTCTTTAGCAGAATTGCAGGGTTTCTTTTTCAAAGAACTCATTTATAGCACATACAAAGTAAAAAAAAGACAGAACTACGGGCTCATAACTATTGTGGTTCAACTGTTATAACATAAAATATAGTATTAGTAAGAGATTATTTAAATAATTTATAAATTAACTAATTAACATTAATTAACATTTAACTTTTCTTGTAAAAAATATTAGACAGCTCGTCATGGCTCCTTAATATTAATATGCGTAGATGTATTTGAGAACTTCAATTTAATTACAGACATTAATCCATGCACCAGGTTTTACTGGGAACTTGATTGAGTGCATTACCCAATCTATACCATGGTCATTTATGAAAGAGATAATATTAAATTATTTATTAATACTTTAATCTCGTTAATTTTTAGGTTTAAATAGCTTTTCACAAAAGGCTGACCATTTGATAAGCAGTGTGATGTGTTGCCATGATAATGGCTACCAAGTCTGCAGCAACCTAACTGCCTCAGCGAAAGAACATAGTTTATAAGCTTAACTTAATAACTTACCTGTTATTTATGTCCAGATGAGGAAGCAAAAGTTTGTTTAAAAAAAAAACAAAGTTGCAACTTTTAAACTGCTCCGTTTCTGTGGTGTTCTCCTTCATCTGTCTCTATTCCTCCTAAATACTTTTTCATCTTTCTTTCTCATCTTTCTCACCTTTCCAGCAACATGAAGATCAGAGAAATCTATATGATTGATTGATTGGTTTATTTCAAGCATAGATTGAAAATACAGGACAAAACACACAATTATTTCAAACTCATTACAGAGATATTTTTTTTCACATACCTGCCTAGTACTTCTTGTTCTTATTCTGTGTTTTACTTATGTTTTACTGTGAAGCACTTTGTGATTTTTATCTTGAAAGGTGCTATATAAATAAAGATTATTATTATTATTGTGGTTGCTCATCAATATGGCCGTAAATGATCAGAGTTCGCCTATAGCGAAATAATACAGATTAAACTGCGTTCGACAGTAGAAAGGAATGACAACATAAAAAGGAGGGATTTGTTTAAGAAAGAGGAGGAAGAGGAGAACCGAAGAGTGATAGAAGCTTACGACTGCTGAGTTTACCGCTTCAAGATGGCGGACCGGAATCCTCCAACAAAAGCAGCCATCGGCCCTCTAGTCTAGAACTCGGACCCGAATGTTCTGGAAGATGAAGAAGAAGTGACATACCTGTGCGGTGGAGCTGAAGCTGTGGTTTCCAGCAGATATCCAGCAGTCTGCGCTGACGACAGAGCTCCTGCTCGTACTGGACGATGGTTCCTTCACAGAGTCTGCAGATTTCTTCAGCAGCAGCAGCTAGTCGCTCGCTGATCAACTCTCTCAGAGACTGAAGGGAAGACATGGTTCCTGCAGCTCCAACAAACACCAAAGTCATCTACGTTATCTTTACGTCCAACACTTGTTCACTCACTTACGACACTTTAGCTAAAGGGGATTGTTCGGAACCGAACCACGCGTCACTGCATCTCTCGAAAACCGCACAAACGTTCTGCCGAAACTTTACCACCTTCTGAACACAAGCTAACGCTGCTAGCAATGCTAACCTGCTAGGGCCGCGTTCTGTTTACTTCCGGGTCACGATAAGAACGTCATCGAAATAAAAAACGTAGTCGCTTAAAAAAAAAAAAAAAAAAAAACTACACGTTTAATATAAAACTTTTATTCAGGAAGTTATGAATTTGACAAGAAATTCCTAAAACAAGTAACAGTTTTTCATATAAGATTCAAAAGTGAATATGATGTTGTTGAAGCCTCTGAACTACAATGTAAGAAAGACAAAAAATAGCATAGTTGCGTACAGATCTTTAGAATAAAAAGAAATGAAAAACTTTGTTTTAATGCTGAGATCTATCAGAGACTGAAGATGTATTTTCTTTTCTGTTTCTTGAATGGCTGTTAAAAGGCTGTAAAAAGAAGCCTACAGTGAAGAAAGCAAGTATACCGGAGTCACATAAATGTTAAATTATCTTTAATGCATGAAGAGAAAGGCTGAAAACTAAGGTGCTTTTGTGAATAGAAGATATAACTACGGTGGATAAAAAGTATCAAATTCAATGTTTATAAATGCTTTTATGCAAAAGCCCCTTCACACTTTTCATTTTACTTTAACATTACATTTTAGCAGGGAATTCAAAGCTAAAAAGAGAAGATCACTAGGAATTGCAAGCAATATAATGAAATAAAGTAATGAAATAAACACATTGATTTGATTTATCATAAATATCCTTATTGGAGTTTGATTAGTATAAACTCAAATGATTGATTAAATTTCTACAAGAGTTCTGCTAACTATGATCTAGACCTGGAAACAATTCACAAGGGACCAAACCAAAGAAGATGAATGGTTTCTTCACATTAAGAGAGAAGTTCTTCCATTGCTGTCTGTGACCATGAAGGGACTTGAGCCCTCATTCTTCTGATCTGAAGTCATTAGGCCACATGGTCTGTGAGAACACTCAGATTCAGATGCAGGTGGACAACAGGGTCATCTAAGCTGAAGAAGAGGCAGAGCTTCTGCTGCTTCACAGATGAAGGTAGAGGAGGAGAGAGACTGTACTGGAGCTCTGGACCAAACCCAGCGATGGACTCCCAACATATTAGGCTGTTTCCAGCCCTGTTTCATCTGAAGTAGCTCCAGGCTAAAGGCTTCATTTTTATTAGGACTACAAGAGTTGTGGTCTTAAGGCGTGTAGATAAAGACACATCTACAACTTTAATTACTCAAACATGCTGGATCACATTTGGAAAAAAAATGTGGTGTGGTAGGGATTTCTGTGGGGTTTGTTTTAACAATAATGAGATGAGAACTTGGGGTATTTTGAGATTGTCTATGCTGAGTTAATGAAAAACTGCTATTGTTTGTATTGGTTATTTTCGTATACTTTATTGACGGTCCCTGCTTGTCTCTGTAGCTTCACATCAAGGCAAACTCCAATTGTGACCCTTTTTCTACAACACCGCAAACAAAATAAATAAACATTTCATACTGGTCATTTGAACCTATTGTGACAAATACATAAAACATGATCCGTTTTATGCGTCTCGATGACACGGACACATTGTGGCTTTTCAACTTCTAATTGCACATCATCTTATAGTTTTCATAAGCAGATCGTGTTAGTTAGTGTGCAGTTCTTTGCTTGTAGTTGCTAAACATATTGGAACAAAAATCACGAAAAAGATTTGAGCAAAGATCATCCTTTTTTAATGAAATTATAATTATTCTTTTATTAATTAAACACAATTGTGAAATTATTACTGTATTTTTAGGATTTTGGCTTCTTGAAATAACCGGTACTTCCCGTGGAGGCACTCAGCCCACTTGTCTATATGGTCAATGGTCCTGTGTTTATATTCCTTCAAAACGAGATCAACATCAATCATCTTATTCTGTTGGAGATTAACACATTACTATTCCTAACACATTAGTATAAAGTGTTGCATACTGCCACACAGCCGCTTTTCTGCTGAGCGGTGGATCCGCTGAATTTATGTTGATTGTGATAGAAGTTACGGCAGGGGCCCGTTTCAAGAAGCAGGTTCAACAAATTTAGAGTTGAAACCTGAACTTCGAGTCACTGGACTCAAAATTCCCGAACTTAGAGTTTTCGGTTTCAGAACAGCTGAAAATGTTTGGTTCAAACAACTTGAAGTTGTTAGAACCAGAATCAGGTGCGAGCGTCGCGACCATTAAAAGCCCTGATCAATGGAGCAAAGACAGCACGATTCACCATGGCAACGGGAACACACTTCCGAGTTTTGTGGCCACTTCCGGCGACGGAAATTGATAAATTCCTACAAGCATATGAAACTATAAGAAGATTTTCAGCAAGAAAAGAAACCCAGCTGCAGCGATAAAACAGAGAGAAAACATCTGCAGAGTTACTGCATACGTCTACATTTGAATCATTTCAAATAACGAATAAATAATATCAGGAAGGTTATTTTGTCACTTGTAAAGTAAGGAATGGTTCTTGATCTGTTAATAATTTAACCAGTCATCTCCGTATCGCATGAATGACCGTTTTCCTTACCCCCCACCCCCACCACCACATACACACACGGATATCACTGCACGCTAAAATGAAACACTGTAGCTGCCTGAGATATATTAAAAATAAGCATTTATTTAAATGTAATTCTCAAGACTTAAAAAATTTTAGCTGATAAGTAGTTTTTTATTATATAAAAAAGTTTTGTGCCAGGCAAGGGATTTGAACCTGGGACGTCAGAAGCGGAGGCAGCATTGCTGACAACTGAGCTAATACTTATTGTGTGATGTTTGTTGTATACGAGTTCAAAGCCCCTACCAGTTTTTGAGATTCAATTATTTCGATTTTTAAGAGCTTCAAATGATGAAAACAAAAATCACTATTAATAGCAAATCCCTGGAATAACTCACTATTTATAATGTCGCTCAAATAAAAATGAATCGGGGAAACTGCATCAATCGACTCGTGTCCTCAAATCCTCTCCCGACATAAATAACATTTCCTCTGGATTAATCCAGCCTCCTCTCTACATGATCCTCTATGAATGGTCATGTCATTTTGGTTTCTGCGTGGTGGAAACGTGACGTCTCTAATGTGAATGTTCTCTAAATATTAATGAAGAACTCATATTTGAACATCTTTCACTTTAAAAAGGGGCGGAGACCAAAGAGAACTCTAAGTTTCCTGAAGAAAACCTGCTCCAGACCAGGTTTCGTTCACAGACTCAGTTGCCACAGTGATTGATTCTGAGTTCAGCTTAACCCGCTTCTTGAAACGGGCTTGGTTTCGCCCACTTTCACGGGTTTGAGTTATCTCTCTTTCTGAAACCGAAAACTCTGAGTTCTGCTGAATTTGGAGTTCGCGAACTCAGAGTTCCAACAAAACCTGCTTCTTGAAACGGGCCCCAGGTCTCCAAGGACAAAAAATAGTATGTTTAGAACTGGGGTGTGGCGAACTTTTGATTCTGGACTTCCGGTTCCGGCTAATGACGCCCGGGCGCCATTTTGTTGTCTGCAGTCAGCTCGTCTTTGAGGACGAGGCGCTAGCAGCGTTAGCTATTTTTCGGATAACGATGGTGATTCATGCGGGTGTCTGTGAGGTTTGTGGACAGAAATGTCGATACGTGGCTCGTGTCGGAACTCTCAGTATTTCTTAAAGTGTCGTAAATGAATGATTAAGTGTTGAACGCAAAGACAATCGTGAGACTAGCAGATGATCGGAGCTGCTGCTGTTCAGAGGACTTTGGTGTTTGTTGAAGCTGCAGGAACCATGTCTTCAGAACCTCAGGAAGATTCTGACACAGAACAACTTTCTGCTGCTGAAGGAACCATCGTCCAGAACGGGGAGGAGCTCTGTGGTTCCAGCTGGAACCCGCAGCTTCAGCTGCATGTTGTCGGTATGTTTACTGAATCCACGCCCCGACAGCGTTGCTCCAATATTGTTCATCGCCTTTGGTTCACTACTAATGTTAGCTTGGGGTGAAGTTACCTTAGATATTAGACAGACATTCAACAGAAACTCGGTCTAGTGCAGCTGCAACGGTATTGCTGTATTTACGATAAACACAGGCACACAGGAGACTACTGAAGCTGCCGTGTACCGACTTCCTCTTTTCAAAATAAAATGTAGGAGAGTTAAAGCCCAGACACTGATTAAATATGTTAATAAGTTAATATTTACAAATAAAAAAAAATCTTAAAATGATTAACAGAGATTAAATGTAAAATCCAAACGTGTATCTCATGTAGCCAGCGGAGTACTATGATCCAATACTGAATTTAAGTAAATCGATCACATGAACTGAAAGCTATTGAGCTGAAATGTTAATGTTCACTCGTAAAAAAAATATTAAAAATACTAAGATATATTAAACCTTAAACTAAGAGGTGTATCTCATCTAGCTAGTAGATAGTAGTATGATGCAGCATCGATTCTGAGTCATTTGGTTACAAGACCTGGAAAGTATTGAGCTAAATGCTATTATTTACATTTAATTTTGAATAGTTTTTAAATCAAGAGGCATACCTTGTGTAGTGAGGGGAAAACTTTGATCCAATACCAATTTTAAGCCAATTGATCAAGTGACTTGGAAGCTATTGAGCTAAAATACTAATATCTATATATAAAAATACATCAAAATATTGATGTAGAAGGCCCTTGTTCAAATCCTGGCTGGGGGATCAGAAACACCAACTGGGACCTTTCTGTGTGGAGTTTGCATGTTCTCCCCGTGCGTGGGTTCTCACCGGGTACTCCGGCTTCCTCCCACCATCCAAAAACATGCTTCATAGGTTAATTGGTTACTCTAAATTGCCCCTAGGTATGAATGTGAGAGTGACTGTGTGTGATTGTGGCCCTGCGACAGACTGGCGACCTGTCCAGGGTAAACTCTGCCTTCGCCCATCAGCAGCCGGGATAGGCTCCAGCATCCCCGTGATCCCGAAAGGGACAAAGCGGCTAAGAAAAATGAATGAATGAATGGTCATTTTACTGTGTCTGCTAAGCCATCCCTTTTTTTTTTAATATCATGCCAATATGGCGCCGCTCTCTACGTATCTTGGACAATAGTAAAAAGCCTGCGTGTCATTTGTCACCTCTATGGGTTTCAAGCTAATGGGAGAGAGTGTAAGCAAAAGGATGATGGGAAATAAGAAGGTTATTATTTTCGCACACATTGGATCTGATGCCATCATTCTGTTTTTAACCCTTCCGTTCTCTTTGGGGTTCCGATGACTCCAACCATATATTGATGTGTGATTCCTTCCATGACAAATGTGAACAAAGGACAGAATTTATGCCTGCCATGGACATTAGTGAAACTCAAAAATCAAAGAGAAAAAAAGTTCAGTGCACTGTCTTGTGGGGTCCATATGATCCCACTTGTAATGTAAACAAGCCAAGGAGAGCGGAAGGGTTAATTTATTATGATCTTCCCACACATGACCGGTTAATCTCAACCGATGTTGTAGAACAATGCAGTAAAGCAAACAAGAAGCCTCCACTTCCAAATCTAATTATACAAAGCAAAAATGACCCAAAACGTATTTTTAAGACAACAGACTAATAAACTAAAACACATTCTAGGAGGGCGTCCATGACAGCATCAGATGTTACATGTGAGAGTTTCACAGACCACTTTTTGAGTCAAATCATTACTATTAGGTTCACTGACTCTATAATAGAACTGGACAGAGCAGGCTTGACGTCACCCATAGAAAATGCCTTACTTCTGGCTCTAGCGAAATCAAGCTGTTTCAGTCGCCATTTTTCTGCTATACAGATGATTGGTCCGAGTTGTTCTGAGATATCGCTTCTATGCAGGGGTGAAAGTAAGCCGGAACGGTCCGGAGCGGCGTTCCGGTAAATGATTTGAAGACGGAACGCCGTTCCGGCTGGAGAGATCAGCTGTGCGGCCAGTTTTCACTATATAACACATGACAGAAGCCGCGGTCGCTCTTATGGAAGAACAATAAGAAAATTGACCTTCGAGCTGAAAGCAGGCAGCGCGTTATTTGGACGTTTGCATTGTTTTTGCGGCGCATCAGACAGTTATTAAAATCCGCCTCTCTCTCTCTCTCTCTCTCCTGGTCTGCGCTCTCTTGCGTGCGCCAAGTCTGGCTTGCGTCCCGAGCGCTGCGGACCCCCGACTTTCTGAGCAGCAGGCGCACCAGAGAACTGCAGCTCTGCAGCTGATGATACTAATAATAAATAATTAAATTATTTAAATGAAAAAATAAACAAAAAAGATGCAGAGAAAAGTGAATCATATTTTTAAGAGGACGATCCAAAAGTGAGGATGACGATGTGCAGAACAAATCTTCTATAGGAGATGATGAAGAAAAGAAAAGGAGAGATGGAAGTTGAATGGAAAATGCCATTGAGACACCAGGTCCATCAACCACAGATGAATCTGGACAACTGACAATAAGTTCTGTTTAAAGTCCCCCTCCAAAAAAAAGAAAAACTATTTTTTGAGTTTTTAACATGCCTGTGTGTCATTTTTCTTCTGAAAGAGAATAAATGTAATCATTTTGTTTTTGCATTTCCTTTTAATCTCTGTTAATCAAACTGTCACAGACAGACTCTGTGTGAATGAATGATGTTCTTTCCATCACAACAGCTCTGCTGCACATGCACTAAACCCTCATCTGGTCCGGCTAGTGTGTCTAGTTCAGGTTCTGGAGAAGAGAAGATGCTATCTTCACATTGACTGCAGTCGTTCACATTTCTGTGGTCCAATCAGCATCACTGGATTTTTGGTTTGAGTTTTATCCAATACTGACGGTAGCAGGGCTGAGAAAGCTGGAAAATCTCCACCAGACTCCACGGAGCTTCTTGATGTGACCACGGAAATGTGAACAGCGGCTCATTTAACCGCAGCTGTAAAGGATCTGTGAAAGTTCGCTCCATGAAGTTCTTCTTTGTCCGAACTGATGTCCAGCTCAAAACAAAACTGCTAGACATTATTGTGGTGCAGCGGTGAAGACTCAGAGCCACTATAATCAGACAGGGGAGGGTCCAAGACGTAGCAGGTCAGCTTCGCTCAGCTCCAGAAGCCACGCCCCCACAGAAGAGTTTTCACAGACCAACATTAAAAAATGACTTTTTAAGACGTTAAGGGTCTGGGATTTTGGTTAAAAACAACATAAACATAAATAAAACACTACTGAGAACTTATTCTTTTTAAATAAAAGTAAAAATTACCATATGGGGACTTGTAAAGGTAAAGTAAAGGTATTGGACTGTGTGTGTGTGTGTGTGTGTGGGGGGGGGGGGGGGGGGGGGGCATAGTACTGGCAAAACAAAAAATCTACTTTCACCCCTGCTTCTATGGCATCTACTGTTACCATCCAGAAATATGATTGTTTGAAGTCCACTGAAATTAGGCTCAGGAAAATCTGTCAATCAAAATTGTGAAGTTTGAGCCAACGAGCACCACATGCTTTTACTGAGGCACCTGATTGGTCATTGAGTGATTTGGTATAAAAGAAAAAAACATTGTGAAAAAGACAGGATTATCAAGAACATGTTTTTTAAAACAAGGTATTAGGGCAAAAATAGTATAATAAATATAATGGATGATAATTTATTAATGTCAGAAAGTTTGGAAACTGTAGCATTAGTTCCTTTTGAACTTTAGAACTTTGACTAATTATGATCCATGTTTAAAAAATTCTTTAAAAAAAAAAGTGGTTTTCTTAAAAAAAAAAAATACTTGTTGTAGTGTGACATTTAGTCATGTAAGAAAGTTTAGTGACCGTAGAATATTTTGAATCTCCAGAACATTTGAACGTTTTTGATCAGACAGGATGATATTTCGGTTAATATTGAAAGCAAGGACTATCTTCCAGAATCATTGTTGTTGCATGGATATGATGAGTTTTATGACTAGATCATATGACTATAACAATTTATTTGTTTTTGAGAGATTCTTTCTCTCTTTTTCTTCAATTCTCCTTCGTCTGAAGCCTGCACTCTAGCTGCCTCATTGCCACCTCTCTGTCAGTTCTGCCTGTTCTTAATGAAAAGAAACAAGACCCTGATATTTTAATATTTTATACCCTTACTTTTTATCATTCAAATGCCTTATTTGGTCATTGTTTAAGTTAAGACAAAACGCAAGAGACACTTGCTGAGGGTTTAAACATTTATTCAGAGATTTTTAGCCTCTTAGTCTGAACATGTGAATGCTAACTTGCTAACTTTACCGAACAATTTAACCTCCCGCTCCCACTGCTGCTGTATTCTGCTGCACTTTAATGATACACAGACCTCTACTAGAGTATTTATCTGAAATGACACAGGTTAAAATAAAAATGGTGGACGCGAATTGCGTGCCGTTTGATCAGAAAATGAATTTAAATGATGCACATTATGTGGTGGGGGTAGGGAATTCACGGTACTCATGTGTGCAAGTGATCAGGATCTGTTGCACCCCTAACCGACATGCTTTTTTTTTTTATTCGCATGAGCACATCCGGAGACCCACTTATCACCATTTATGCCTCCTATTGCATTATGCTGCACTGGCCCGATACTGCAATGAGGGCAAATTTGTGGTGTATTGTGCAGGGCTAAAAAAACACAATTAAATAGTTTCTTTGATAAGGTGTTGGACCTACGAAAGACTGAAAGATGAACATCACCTCTTAGGGTTGTTACTTATAATGAGGACTATTGAGTTATTAAGCTAAATTTGTGCAGATGCTGACTGAGATTATCTAGATTCATATTGGCGTTTTATTAAATAGGGTTGTTTTATAACACAAAGTCCTTCTAAAAGTATAAAATGTGTTCTGTTTGTGTTTCTGCAGTCCTCCCTCAGCTTGTAACTGAAGAGGAAGATCTCTACAGCCAGCAGAGGATTTTTGGAGTGAAACAGGAGGAACAAGAACCTCCACATATTAAAGAGGAGCAGGAGGAACAAGAACCTCCACATATTAAAGAGGAGCAGGAGGAACCAGAACCATCACAGATTAAAGAAGAACTAGAATCTCCACAGATTAAAGAGGAACGAGAAGAGTTCTGCATCAGTCAAGATGAGGATCAACTTCATCTGAAGCAGGAGACTAAAACCTTGATGGAGATTTCCACTTTTGAGGAAAATGAGCACAATGAAGGAGATCTAAACAATCAGCAGAATTTTAATGTAACTTATAGTCAGGATGAAGAAGGAAGCCAACATGAAGAACTAACAATAGACAAAGAGGCAGATGCACAGAACAGAGATCAGAGGAAGAGAAGAGACAGAATTCATGTCCAAAGTGTGGCCAGCTCTCACATGTCAGAAAGTCAATGTGACTCTGATGTCAGAAAAAACACCAAGAAAGCAACTTTAGTTAAGAAACGCAAACAATCTCCACACAAAAAAATGTTTTCTTCTATAAAGTCTGGTGAACGCTCAGGAATTGTTAGTAATCTCTCTCCCTACTCAAAAACTGAGTGTGATGGCAGGCTTTATTTCTGTCCAGAATGCGGTAAAAGTTTTGGTTACTGGTCTGAGTTCAGAATTCACAAAATAACTCACACAGGAGAGAAGCCTTTTTCTTGTAAAGAATGTGATAAAAGTTTTACTGCTTCATATGATCTCAAAGTACACTTGAGAACTCACACTGGAGAGAAGCCTTTTTCTTGTAAAGAATGCAATTTTAGTTGTAGTCGTGCATCTAATCTCAAATCCCACATGAGAACTCACACAGGAGAAAAGCCTTTTTCCTGTACAAAATGTGATAAGACTTTTACTCAATTATATAGTGTCAAAGCCCACATGAGAACTCATACAGGAGAAAAGCCTTCTACTTGTAAAGAATGTGATAAAAGTTTTAGTGGAATGTCTAGTCTCAAAAGACACATGAGAACTCACACTGGAGAGAAGCCCTTTTTTTGTAAAGATTGTGATACAAGTTTTAGTCGTGCATCTTATCTCAAATCACACATGAGAACTCACACAGGAGAAAAGCCTTTTTCTTGTACAGAATGTGGTACAAGTTTTAGTCGTGGATCTAGTCTTAAAATACACATGAGAACTCACACAGGAGAAAAGCCCTTTTCTTGTACAGAATGTGAAAAAAGTTATAGTCGTGGATGTAGTCTTAAAATACACATAAGAACTCACACAGGAGAAAGGCCCTTTTCTTGTACAGAATGTGAAAAAAGTTATAGCAGTGCATCTCATCTCAAAACACACATGAGAACTCATACAGAAGAGAAGACATTTTCTCATAAAGAATGTGATACAAGATTTAGTCAAATATCTTGTCTCAAATCACACATTAGAACTCGTGTGATTTAATAGAAAAAAATGTTTTAGTCATAAAAGAATTAAAAGAAAATTCTCAACTTAAGGGAAATTTGGGGTTGAATCAGAATCAGCTTTAAATGAATGAAAAACAATTGTAAGTTTAAAGAAAAGGAAAATATAAAATCAATTTTAAATTCAAAAGTAGATTTTGTCAACTTGAAGGAAATATTGAAAAAAGTTTTAACTTGAAGCTCAATTTACAAACGCTTATAAATGGGGTCAGGTAATTGTCAAAAAAGAAACATGTTAATAGAGAAATGTGTGCACACTTAAAAAAAAAATAATGACAACATGTCATGTTAACATTTGACATGTCTGTTCTATATCTTTTCTTTATTCTGAGTAAGATTTTTATTTAAATGAATTACAACATTTTCATTTCTAGATTAATGTCAAGAATACATCAAATATCATCAAGTCATAAAACATTGATTCAACTAAGTGCACATTTGTACTGACTACAACTAAAGATATAACGTTAGGGGAGAAGGGTATCTCCAAATTGGAAAACGATCAGGCAGTCAAGGAAAGTTTATGCTTACTTCCCTTTTTTGTGGCCGTGGTGCAGTAGTAGAGCGGTCAACCTCTAATCGGAAGATTGCAGGTTTGATTGTGTTAAAGTATCCTTGACACTGAGACCCACACTGCCTCTGGTGGAAGGTTGGCGCCAGTGTTCGACAGCAGAGCCACCATCAACGTGTGAAGGTGTGTGTGAATGGGTCTGTGATTGTAAAGCAAAGGAGGGTAAAAAAGCACTATGTAAGTATACAACATTTACTATTTATTAATTTGTTATTGTTATGTAAATATGTATCATTGAGACTATACACATAATATAGCCACCAACATTTATGTCGCAACAGTGACGTCCTGATGATGTATTATCAATAAAAAGGAGCAAAAAAATTACACCACATTTAGGAATGTCTAGATGAAGCTAAAACAGAACAACTCCTTTTTATATACATATACAAACTAAAAAACATCAGAAAAACAAAGAAAGATAAATGTTCTCATCCTACTGATGTTTTTCTCTTTTTAGTTAGCCTGCCCTACTTTAGCAGAGTTAGCTTTTTTTTCTTCTAATTTTCTTTTATCGTTCCTTAGTCAAATCAATATTGGAAAATACCATATACACACGTGGACAAAATTGTTGGTACCCATCAGTTAAAGAAGGAAAAACCCACAATTCTCACAGAAATCACTTGAAACTCACAAAAGTAACAATAAATTAAAATTCATTGAAAATTAAACAATCAAAATCAGCCATTACTTGTGAATTGTTGATTAACATAATTATTTAAAAAAACAAACCAATGAAACAGGCCTGGACAAAAACGATGGTACCCGCAACTTAATCATTTGTTGCACAACCTTTTGAGGCAATCACTGCAATTAAAAGATTTCTGCATTTGTCAATGAGCGTTCTGCTGCTGTGAACAGGTATTTTGGCCCACTCCTCATGAAAAGTTGATTATCTATAATCATCTGAATATATTCCAGGGCCCCGGCACCAATCAATACAGAAAATCCTCCTGACGATGATGAGCCGAACACACCCCAGAGCTCTGGCACTGATCAATGCAAAGGACTTTCCCAGATTAAAATCATTATCAGGAGGAAAAATCATCGACACTAGTCAATGCAAAAAAAAAAAAAAATTTAAATATTCTAATTAAAAAAGACCATTTGTGCAGATTGTATTCATCAAAGAATGATTATAATAAAAAATGTAAAAAGTACTTAATGATTACGTGGTGCATCTTAAAATACAGACATGTTCCGCTGCGAGCAAACGGGGCTTGTTTCATTGATCGCGCGCACAATTACGTAAGTTTGAACGAGGTTTATTGAGCGCCTTCTGGCTCCATTCTCATTACGTTAGTAGTAGCGTGTTATCTGAGTATAGCGGTCAACAAAAATTGTTCAAACCCAGCTCACCCGCTCCAACTGGCTCCAACAGGTGAACTTATTTCCTAATCTCTGCTGTCACCTCAAGTGACACACCCACTGTAAACATTAAACATCTCAATAATAGTTTTGGCACCTACAAAGTAGAAAAAAAAAACCCAATAAATCAAAAACATGTGCAGAATCAGTGATACATTACAGTTTAGGGACAACCTTAAGGCAAATGTGTGGAAACACTGAATTTTGTAAACACGTGACCATACCGTGTGCATGGTAGAAAGATTTTATAATGTTCTGTTTGTATTATTTTGATGTGGAAAAACAACAGTGGACTGAACTTTATGAAACTTGGATTTGGCAGTAATTCTTGTTTACTTGTTTGTTTGTTCACATATTTAACATTTGATAATGTTGGAAGAAATACAGAGAATCTGGAGAACTTCACCTACACTTCAGTACCAGGTATTTATAAATTACACTGGCTGAAGGTTTGGCTAAAGATGTCCTGCATAAATCTTATGCCATTGAATCGGATGGTTTAAAATAAAGCAAAATCTAAAGTAAATCAAATTGACAACTACAAATATCAAATCGTTGTTAAAAATGAATCATTACGCCCCCAATGTGTACAGAGCCGTATGCTGATGCCCTCCATACCAAAGCACATTGATGTAGTAATTCTGTTAAAAGAAGTCAGTAGAAAACAAAGAAATAAACAGTTTTCTGATGTGTGCTGCAAACATCTTTCTTCTTCTGATTTGATATTTTTTAATCTTCTAAGACACTTTTTAAGGTTTTCAACATCTATAAACTGCAATTATCAAGATCCATTGAATAAAGGATTTATATATTTCAATGTATTTATAATTATTCTATACAAAAAGATTTATATATTTCAATGTATGTATAATTATTCTTTACAATGAGTCTCAATTTTTGATAAAACATGTCAAACTTTAAAAAAAAAAATTCTTATGGATGAACCAGTAAATAAAAATGTGTTGTATTTGATTATCATAGTTTAGACTTCATCTTTTAAATGGTTTCATTTTGGTTGTAACTTATACTGATACAATGTGTGTGGCGTCTAAGCCTGTGTTACCATGACAACACTGGCATTTTGGGGTACATCTTTAATTGTAACACTTTTTATGTGATTGGTGAACATTTCATTGTAGTTTTTGAAAAATATTGATCGCAGTTTATATTTTTTTGGGTCATGTGAGCAAGTAATTTATTTTCTTCCAAAAAGGGTGAATAAAGAGTCAGGCTGGTGTTCCAGTCTTGTATTCATGCAATTCGTGTTTTTTATAGTAGATACTTATACAGTGTTTCTCTGTTCTTTTTAGTTGTCAGTGTTTTGTTCCAATCTTTCCTGTGAAGAATAAAGTGGACGTGAACATCAGTCAGAAGTGTGGAGTCTTTCCCACAGTGTGGCTTTCTGCTGTTTGTTGCTTCTCTGCAGGTTCCAAAGTTCTGACTGCTGAGCTCTGGACTGAGCTCAGATCACAGAGCTCCATCAGGAGGAGTGAAGAAGACTGAAGTCAACAAACTGCTTCTCTGTGCTTTTCTCATCAATCTGACTGCAGCAGCAATCTCAACAGAAACCCTTGAACTTCGTTGTGGTTTAGTTGATTCTCTTAAAGTTCCAAATATTATCTTGGGAAATGCGCCCAGCATTTGCAGCTTTAAGAATTTATGTTTTTCTGTTTTCATCTTTTATACAGATTAGTCTTTTCAAAGTAAGCCTGAAGAAATGTAACCAGAATGTTGTGATTCTAAATAGTCATAAAGTTAACAAGGCATTTTTTTTCCTTCCCTATAAAAGATTGTTAGGTGTTATTGATTTGCCTCTTTAGTTAAATCTATTTTCACTCATTTGATGCTTTTATTTTTTTCATAGATCCAAAGTAAAAAAGAAAGAGCTTTAATTCTTCATCAAAACAGCTCTTCCTCTGCGCGTCTCCTCTTCCTCTGGACATGGTTTTAGTTTTGAAGGAGACAACTTTGAGATGAAGGAAGATGGTGAGATTAAAATAGGAATGTCCGATGAGGAACATCACGTAATAGTAGAATAATAGTAGAATGACGTGAAGTAGCGCAGGTTCTCACAGTTCTGGGAAGAAAGCAGAGGCTGAGGATTCCGGGTCTCAAACCACAGAGAAGCAGATCAGAACTTGGAGAAGACTGGGGAAAAAATGTGGACATTTGGGGGAGCTTCATCTTTGATGTAGATCAGGGGTCCCCAAACTTTATCTAACAGAAATAGTGTAACAATCACAAGGTTTGTCTAAACGTAAACATTTATGTTTTTCCAGAGTGCTACACATAACCAAATTTTAATAATCCCTTTCTGTAATCTTCAAAAAAAAAATTTAACTCATAAATAAGTTTTCCATTCCCATCATATTCCCTTTAAGGCTTGGGGAAGCCTCAAAGGGAATTCTGACTCTCCTCAGTCGTTTGGATCTTTTGGCTCTCAGGAGACTCTTTTGGTCGTTTTGTTGTATGAACTTACCACTAACTATATACAGCAGCATTCCCCCCTTATTTGTGGGGGTTAGGGATCGGAGACCTCCACGAAAACAGAAAACCTCCAGTTTCCGTCTCACACCCTCACCCCCCAGCCAAAGAATGTTTGTTACTGAACCCTATTCATCAGAAACACTTCTGATCATGCTTTGTAAAGGTTTAATAAAGAACATTGGAGTATTACTCATCAAAAAAAGTAGTAATTTTTTTATATCCAGAACAATAGACTGTATACTTTGCATTAGGAACGTCACTCTGTCTCTCTTTGCTTTTAAAAAGCGTGTGCTTACTCCATCAGTTAAGTGCGAGTTTTCTTGTTTTGTCCAGAGTAAACCCCTGTTCTGGATGATAATAATCCTCTGCAATTATCAGCATATTTTTGAGCGGAATAAAAAGTCACAATCTGTGTGGCCAGATTACAAAAAAAAACATGGGTCTCCGATACATTGGGGAGGGGGTCTGAACTTGAAATGTACTACATTCCCTTAATTTGTAAGTTCCCTCTTGAGTAGTAAACAGTTTTTCAATAATGGAAGAAATGTTTTAATTGCTGGCCATACACAAGTTGTGCTGTTTGGAATTTTAGAAGATCTTACAATTAAAGGATTCATCCTCTCACTGAATGGTGCAAATGTCTTAGCATTTCCTCTCATATAATTATTAGGATAAGGGTGAAGGCTGACGATAAAGGAGGTATTTTTTTAATAGTATGAACTTTCTTTCTGGTTAGTCTTTCCAAGAAAACTGAAGTTTTTGTCTCTATGATCAAATGTTTGACAGCAACTGCTTTAGTGAGGCTGTAGAATAAAGTTGTGGATTGTTGGGATTTTTCTCTGATTTTGTATGGACATTAAACAGATGTTTAATTTTTATTTCAAACATTTTCAAGCAAAAAATTGTTTCTATTTTATTGAATAAACTGTGTCTTAATTTCAAATCAGAGACATAAAAGTTTTTAATTTTCAGTCAACGACATTCTTTAGATGTTCTTCATTCATGAATTTGATTTATAACATCCATTTTTAAAAGCGTTAGAACCCCAAAATGTGTTCATTCTTCATGCTAATTGGACAGAAATGAAGAAATCTATGCTGCAGATCTCACGGTTTCCAGTAGAAGGCAACACAGATGCTTCGGTCTTTGGCTCAATTAGAATTTTTCCCTTCTCCCCTCTCCTACATTTAGCCCTCCAAAAGAAGAGTTATGGAAAAATATTTTCTCCGAATTCAGACGTCACTTCCACTCGATGTCACCAATAGTCGCTGGTCAGCTTCGCTAGTGCAGAGCTTCCATAACAACAGCGATTTTATAACTTTTAAAAGGTCATGTTAAAACAAAAAGACATTACTTATACATAAATTTAAACTTCTGTGCTGCTTCAGAGTGCATCTACGTAACGAAAAGCTTCCTCCTCATGGCACAGTGCGACCCAAAACCCCCTCACGAAAGAGGGCTCTGTATCCCTCTGCTTGGAGGGTAGGCCCTTAAAAAGCTATTTTGGACAACCCTAGCACTACATTTGCCTCTACAAATGGAGGGTTTGAAGAGCTTCAGAGCTGCTTCTTCTCAGCCGACTTTCTTTGGCTCTCTGGCTCTGATGCTGCTGATTGCAAACCAGCAGCTGCAGAAAAACTCTGCAGATACTCACAGAGAGGCAGGATGGAGGCAGCAGATGCTGCTGTAGACTGGGGGAAGAGCATAGAGATGACTGCAGCTGATGAAGGTCAGAGGGAGGAGCTTCATCAGGATGAAGGGGCTGCTTGGATTCTGGCTTGATGTCTGATCCTAAAATCAAGAGACTTAAACAGACCAGAACCTTAAACTTTTGGAAAAAGTCCAACAGGAAGTTCATTATGTTTACGTCTCTGCTAGATTTTTATTTTCAAGTGTATCCGCAATTGATATCATAATGACCTTTAATCTTGTCATTAGTGGTTGCATTTACCTTCCAAGCAAAGATGGTCTTAACCTCGTGAATCTACAAGTTTTCACTTTGATCCAATGTAAGTTTTGACACAAATAATTCAGACAAATTATCCAACGTGTGTTGAAATAAGGTTTTTGACTGTAAATGATCTGATCAGAAGACCAGAAGAAGCATGACTTCCATGGTGAGCTGCGACAGCTCCTTGCGAGTCCCATCACTGACAAACGTCCGGATGAGATCTGGATCATCTGCACAGCTCAGGTATACGGAGTTCCATTCATGTCAATGCTAGTTTTAGTGGATCTCAGTCAGACTATATCAAATTTGAAACATTCGACCGCGCTGTAATACAAGTGTAAAACAGAATGAAGAAAACATAAATCTCAAACAGTGTTGAATTAAAAGTGCATTTATTAGATCCAAAAAGGCTACAGGAATTTAACAGAAAGCTTTTAGTCTGAACCTTTAGTGCAGTTCTGAAAACTCCCTTCTCCCTCCTGCTTCAATGCAGTTAGTGTTGTTGCAGCTGCATCAAAGTGATTCTCTGTCATTCTTCACTAAGATCCAATCTATTCATTCATGTCCTCTGGAGAAAACAGGATTTATGCTCAGAAAGTTACTACTGCTTTCAGACGTTCCAGTAAATTACGAGATTCAACTGGATTTAGATGAAAATGCTTTAAAAACTGTAGCTAAAAATGGTGACAGTACGAAAAAAAACAGAGTTTTACTCTATGGTTGCCATGGTCTCTTTTTCTTCTCAGAAAAGTGTAAAGACATCTTATTGAGGTCAGCAGGCTGCTGAACATCTGAATCCAACTGATGTTTCAGATCAACACTCCAAGTTAGAATGAGAAGATGAAGTGCAGTTTTCCATCAGTCCACCGGGGGAGCTACAGCGCAATAACTGTCCACTTGATCCTGAGAGAGACAGTGGAGCTGATCTCAGATCAGTTCATGCTGCAGCTCTGACACTCATCTCCACTTCCTCTGATTCCTCCATCACTCTGCTCTCCACCTCCAAGGAAAAACATCTCAGCATATAAGTTGGTGATCCTCTATTTGTGCTCCACCAGAAGGAACATCAGACTCATCACTTCTACCACCTGCAGAGAGATAGCAGAAACAGAGAAATGAAGGAGTGTCTCTATCTGATCCTGGTGTGTCAGTCAGTGATGCAGCTCAGCAGCAGAAAGAGCAGCAGGAGCTTCAGTTCTGTTTAGAGCAGCAGCTTCCTGTCATCTTCACCTGTTGGAGCTTCTGCTGCTCTGATTGGCTGACGGTTGTCCTGAAGCCTGTCATCATTCTCCTCAGAGCTTCACTGAGAAGCTGTAGCTTCACAGGAAACTCTGCATCTTTGCTCTCAGACTAACTTTAGGACCAAACATCTGGAAGCAGCTGGACTGACTCCAACCCTCTACTGACCTCAGAGACTGCAGTTTGAAGTTTGGACTCTTGACCAGATCCTGGAGCTGCTGAACATCTAAATAATGCAGGTTGTTGTGGCTCAGGTCCATTTCTATCAGGTGGGTTGTGTTGGACTTCAGAGCTGAGACCAGAGCAGCACAGCTATGTTTTGTCAAACTGCAGTTCTTCAACCTGAATCAAGAACAAGAAGTTTCATTTAAACACAAACTTCATATTTTTCATCAGTTCAATTCTTCTAAAGAGTTCAGAGCTGAAGAAGATCAGAAAGTTTGGAAAAAGTCCAAAGATGTGAATCAACAGCAGCAGATCAGAAGAGTCCAGCAGAAGCAGAGAAGAAGAACATTCAGGACAACATGCAGCTGCTTCAGTAAAGAAGTCCAGATGTGTGAAAGTCAAACATCAGCCTGTGGCTGCATCTAAACCAACTGATGTTTCTGCTCAATCAGCAGAAAAAGTCCACTTCCTCTTTCTGCCCTTCTCTTCTCCTAACAACACTGAGTCATGGGTGAATTTCAGCACAGTGGTGATGGGAATTCTTCATGTTGTTATTAGAATGCGTCTGAACTTTCAGAAAACCTAAACCTTTGTCTATAGATCAGTTTAATCTTCAGAAAGAAGCTTTCCTTTGATCTGCAATGAAAACAATGAAGAAGAGGGAACATCTGCAGACTTTCATGGAAAATGAAACGATCAGTCATAAAGGAAGCTGACATTTGAAATGAAGAAGATGGAAAGAAACATTCACACATGAGATCTTCTGCTGCAGCAAATGGACTAAGGCTCAGAAGAAGAAAACAGCTTTTAGCATGAAGATGGTCAGCATGCAGCAGGAGAACATCAGCCTCATGCCTGCAGTTTAGTGTCAACACAACTTTATCATCATATTGATCCAAAAACAACTGAAAGTATAGAGTCTTGACCTCAGAGTCTCCAGTCTGCAGTCTGGACTCTTCAGAAAACCACACAGATGAAGAACTCCTGAATCCCGCAGCTTGTTGTTCCAACTCAGGTCCAGTTCTGTAAGATTGGACGGACTGTTCTTCAGAGCTGAGACCAGAGCTTTACAGCTGATCTCTGACAAAATGCAGTCCACCGACCTGAAATAAGACATAAAAGTGTGTTAAGGAGTAGTAATGGCAGCTGGAGGTCCACGATGAAATGGTCATTTCAGTCAGGTGAGAGATGCCTTGCGATATGGTCTGATAGATTACATTTTCAGTGTAAAATGTGGGCTAAAAAACTAAAGGTCACTTTGAACAGACCCTTTTAACGTGATGTCAGACAAAAATGGCGACGTTGTCGTCTGTGTGTAAAATTACTTACAGACTGGGAAAGCTGACAGTTGAACACTATTTAAAATAGTTCTAAGTAAATAATAAAAGATGATCTAATTAACTGTAAGTGAAAATTGTACAATATTTATCTTAGAAATGTCCTACCTAACTGTTGTGGTGGAAAAATAGTTGGATCCGATGGAATAAAGGAATGTTGTCAAATGGTTTTAAGAATGTTTATTAAAACAGAGCAGAGAAAAGTACACGTCTTGCGAGCATGCAGAAGAGGTCTGCAGAGCTCTGCCTGTGATGAAGATACAGAGCCCTCTTTCGTGAGGGGGTTTTGGGTCGCACTGTGCCATGAGGGAGAAGTGCTTTTCGTTACGTAGATGCACTCTGAAGCAGCACAGAAGTTTACATTTACATGTAAGTAATGTCTTTTTGTTTTAACATGACCTTTTAAAAGTTATAAAATCGCTGTTGTTATGGAAGCTCTGCACTAGCGTAGCTGACCAGCGACTATTGGTGACATCGAGTGGAAGTGACGTCTGAATTCGGAGAAAATATTTTTCCATAACTCTTCTTTTGGAGGGCTAAATGTAGGAGAGGGGAGAAGGGAAAAATTCTAATTGAGCCAAAGACAGAAGCATCTGTGTTGCCTTCTACTGGAAACCGTGAGATCTGCAGCATAGATTTCTTCATTTCTGTCCAACCAGCATGAAGAATGAACACATTTTGGGTTTCTAACGCTTTTAAAAATGGATGTTATAAATCAAATTCATGAATGAAAAACATCTAAAGAATGTTGTTGACTGAAAATTAAAAACCTTTATGTCTCTGATTTAAATTAAGCCACAGTTTATTCAATAAAGTAGAAACAAGATTTAGCTGGAAAATGTTTGCATTTTATACAGTCATACAAACAACTTCCATCAGGACCTTAAGACAGGGACGTAAGCGCCATATCTAACATGGACAGGATGTTCTAATGAAGTCAAAATGTTAACACGCTGTGATAGGATGCCCTGACAAGAACCAAACTAATCCTGTGACTTCTAACTGTGTGCAAAAGTCACTCAATAAATGTCATGAATGAAAACTAAGGAGGAAATGTAAAATTTGGAAAATTGCAAACACCTGAAGTTTACACCTAATGAACATCTTTCAAAATATCATGCTGATCTGGCGAAGCATGCAAGAATTCGACGCAAAAAGAAACAGATCCACAGCACGTGGATTCTGAACTCCAGAATCTTTGTCAAACCACTCGGACCACCAGACCTAACGAAGCCTTTGGAAGTAAAATCCATGAAAGACTTTGAGAACTATGGGATTACACAAATTTGAATCTTTAATTCAAGCAAAATGTGAACTAAAAAAACCCAAGGATGTGAACTCTGACCTGATTCTGAGCTGCAGAACTCGAGCACAATTCCCTTGAAATGAGACCTTCACAGTCTCTCAGTCATAACAACGAACGTTTAGCCTTGAACTTGTTCCTAAACTGTGATGTAGCACTAATTCTGCACAAATTTCTGAGCTGTTTTATTCTTTCAACTTATTATTTTTATGTTATTATAATCATTCTTTGATTAACAGAATCTGCACAAATGGCATTTTTAATGAATTTTTTATTCTTTTTTCTTCTTTCCATTAGCTAATGATAATGATTTTTACTTATTACTTTTTCTATTTTTATAATCATTCTTTGACAAATACAATCTGCACTAACTTTTTTAATGATAAAATTTTTATTTTTACTGCATTAGCAAATGAAGATGATTATCTATTACTTTTTGTATTATCATAATTCTTTGAAAACAATCTGCACAAAGTGTCTTTTTTTTATTGAGAATATTAGATTATTGTTACTGATTAATGTAAATGATTTGTCATGGATGCTTTGAAATTTGATCACATCAATGCTATTAATGATCCTTAATAGCCTGAATCTATTAATATTTGACATTAAGTCCTGAACCAGATATTGATATCTGGTTCAGCTGGGGTGGGATTATATAAAACCGCTTCCTTCCACTCCCTTTCAAGCGATCTACTTGTGATTTGTTAAGTGATATGTTATTTCATGTATTATGACCTGATTGCTTGAAATAAACCATTTCATTCATTCATTCATGTTGGTGAAAAGATTCTCCTTGGTCATGTGTCTTAAATAAATCTGCTTCTTAAAGTGACTGCTCTGCCTGCGAAACTGAAACTTTCAAACTAGCAATGAGAAAAAAAATGGAAGCTAAAATAAAATGAAAGAAAACTTCAGCATCATAGAGGCCAGTCTGTGAACATTTTGTGACATTAAAGCATTCAATGTTTTAAAATAGATTGAAGATACTGATTGACAAGTTCATGATTGAAACAGATATATTTAATATCAATCAACACAACTCAATAAATTCAAATGATAAAAGAAAACTTTACCAATCCTTATTTTTTGAAGCAAAGCTGTAGAAATAAAATCTCCCGGTGAAACATCAGAAAGTTTGTACCCTGATATATTGTTCTCAAATTACAAGGAGTTCAGTTCATTTACTGACCTCAATGTCTGTAGTTTGCATTCTGGATTCTCCAGAAAACCACACAGAAGATGAAATCCTGAATCCTGGATGTGGTTCCCACTCAGGTCCAGTTCTGTCAGAATGGATGGATTGTTCTTCAGAGTTGTGCCCAGATCTTTACAGCTGATCTCAGACAAACAGCAGTACTCCAACCTGAAATCAGAGAGAAAAGTGTGCTCAGGGGCAATGATGGCATCTGCAGTCCCATAAATTTGGTAGATTCAATGAGGTGGGACCTGTCCTGGTGAGAGAGAGGCATATTTTCATTTGAAACATTAGGCTGAAAAATTGTGATGACCTGTACATAAAAATGCATTACCCCTAGGGGGCACTGCTTAGCATTTCTTTGTGGATTACAGCTCAAGCTTTAACACTATTCTCTCACACAAGCTGGTATCCATATTGGAGGAACTGGGACTGCCCTGTTCAACCTGCCTATGGATCTGCAGCTTCCTTTACATTTGCAGACAGAGTCGGAGTAGATCATCACACATTCACAGCTCTAAGCCTCAGCACCGGTTCCCCCTAAAGTTGTGTACCGAGCCCTCTGCTCTACTCCCTATACACACACAACCGCACTCCTTTGCATCCCAGCAACAACAGTCTGCCCACAGCAAGGATGTCTAACTCAGTTGCTTAGGGGCCCAAAGTCCAAAACATGTCGTAGGTCACGGGCTGAACTGGATAAACACTTCTTTCACACAGCCCATAACTAACTTTTTGAATCCCTAAAAATAGAACTTTTTTTAACATAACTATGAACAAAAACAAATAGGAATATTATTCCAGAATAAATAAACTTCAACTTTAAATAACTTTCAATATTTTACTCTCCATAATAAATATTTTTTCAAAATTATACTTTGGATATAAAACACTAAAAATATATTTACTTTTACACAATTCTAATTATGAAATATTATAACTATAAATATCTCAAAATATTTTGATCTCCATAAAATATATCCAGTTAAAATTTTACAAATATGAGCTGCCAAACAAAACAAAAAAAAAAGCCTTGAAATAAAAATAAAACTTGTGGTTTTTAGCACAAACAATTCAAATCATTCAGTTTTCTTTTGGGTTTTTTCTTTCGGTCTATTTTACCTCATACCATTGGTTGTTAACCCTATTATGGGGTCTAGATGACCCCATCCTTACATTGATGTGTTATCCCTCCCATGACAAAGGTGGACAGGACTTCATGTCCACTACAGGCACCAGTGAAGTTAAGAAATCCTTGGAAAAATATTTCTGTGTGCTGTCTTGTGTGGCCCAGATGACCCCACTTTTAATGTAAACATGTCTAGGATAGCACAAGAGGTTACTGGAGAACACACTCTGCCTACTCACATCATTTGAGCAGGTGACAAGGGAGATAAGTATATCTAATTAATCTGCAGCAGATGTTATTCATTACTTGCAGCAGCACTCACTCGTCTTCTAAGAAAGAAGCTGAAACATGTTTTTGTCAGGCTTGCATGTAACCCGTTCTGCATTGTGAATGTGTTACAACGATCACTTTATTGATGTGGAGAAAAATCACAAGGTGAATGTGTGTATTTTGGAAAAAATACAGATAAACATTACAAAAGAAAAACTTTTCATAAAAAGTGATCAAATTGCCCTTTGGTTGTTTAATCCTATTTAGATCAAGGGCTCCTAATTTCAATTTCAACCTTAAATGTGCAACAATAAGCGAAGTTTGTCAAGTTGTAGTTTATTTGAGTTCAAGTTGGTTTCAGTTCTAGTTGTTGTTGTAGAAAGTTGTAGAAATCTAAATTTCTATTACTGTTATAGCTATTGAAACTGACTGAAGGTTTTTAAATCCCTATATTGCTTTGACCAACAAAAAAAATAAAAGCACAATAATGCTTTACAATATTTCAGTAGATGAAAAATAAAGCAACAAAAATCCTACAACTCAAGGTAATTTATCAAAAATAACAGCATAAACTCAGTTATTCTAAAAACCTGAGTCTTTTATCCTGACAGTTTCCTTCGTAGAGTTTGACAGTCCAGCAGAAAAGTTTGTCCTTAGTTCACTGCTTTTTGCAAGTGAAATGAGGGTAAATCCTACTAGTTTAGGTCATTCAGGAAATGTCAAGAAGACATTCCAATTAAAGCAGAGAGAAGAAGGAAATGATGAGGTAGTATCAATCTCATGTATGCAGTCAGTACATTGTCATCATATTGATCTGAAAAAATCAAAAGTCTGACCTCAGAGTCTGCAGTCTGCATTCTGGACTCTCCAGAAAACCACACAGAGGAAGAAGTCTGAAATCCTGCAGGTTCTTATTGTAGCTCAGGTCCAGTTCTTTCAGATTGGATGGGTTGTTCTTCAGAGCTGAGCCCAGAGCTTTACAGCTGATCTCAGACAAACTGCAGCTTCTCAACCTGAAATCAGACACAAAAGTCTAGCAATGATGGCAGCTAGAGTTCCAGAAACTTGGTAAATTCAGTCAGGTGGGACCTGCCCTGATGAGACACCAAGAGATTTTCACTTGAAATTTTGGCCTGAAAAATCATGACAACCTTAAAATAAGAGTGTGTGTGCCTAAAGTCCCTCTATGGCCATTTTTTGTATTTAAAAAAAATGTCCTCAGCAGTGTTTTAATTACGACTATGACGTTTTTAACCAAAAACCCACAACCTAAATGTCTTAAAAGCAATTTTTATGTTGATCTGAAGCTTCCGTCCAAAAAATATTCTCGGGGTGGGGGGGGGGGGTTGGGGGGGACACCCTTCGCATTTCCGTGGAAGCTCCTCGGAGTCAAGTGGAAAATTTTCCAGCATTCTCAGTCCTGCCAAAGTAATTATTGTATGAAACTCACACAAAAAAATCCAGTGACGGCTGATTTAACCACGGAAATGTGAACGGCGGCTCATTTCACTGCAGTCAATGGGATGATTATATTCTCTGCTCTGGAAACCTGATCTCGGGATGCTTGTTGGGCCAGATGATGAGTGGCTTTGCGCATGTGCAGTAGAGTACAGCAATTTTGACGTAATAACTGCTCATTAATTTAAATAGAGATTTTCAGCAACAGTTTGACAGACAGCGATGTAAAAGGAGAAATACTCTGAAATGCAAAAACAAAATTATTTCTTACTACATTTGTTTTCTTTCATTAGAAAAATGACACACATACATGTTAAAAACTCAAAAGACATGATTTTCATCGGAGAGGGACTTTAATACATTCTAAAGGATTTTGACCTAAAATTATGATGTCAAAATAAAATGGAATAGATTTGAAATTACTTTCATTGATAGCAAATGGATGAGAGATTGAAATGTCATTTGTCATCATGAACTCTTGTGACTGCCTCCGTATAAATAAAAGGAATAAAACAAAGGAGTGCCTCAGAGTCACAGCAAGTGCCGTCAGCAGCGCTGATTAGGGTAGAGTGGGGAGTGGAGCGACTCAGTTGTCATTTTGTAGTCATGTCTTCAGTCAGACGTGTGTATTCATCATATTGATCAGAACACAACTGAAACATGAAGTCTGACCTCAGAGTCTGCAGTCTGCAGTCTGGACTCTCCAGAAAACCACACACATGAAGAAGTCTTGAATCCTGCAGGTTGTTCCTACTAAGGTCCAGTTCTGTCAGATTGGACGGGTTGTTCCTCAGAGCTGAACCCAGAACTTCACAGCTGATCTCTGACAAACTGCAGTCCTCCAACCTGAAAGCAAACAGAAAATGTGTTCATGAGTAGTGATGACAGCTGGAGTCCCAGGAATTTGGCAAATGACCTGTCTTGATAAGAAACAGACAGATTGCATTTTCTGTTTTAATTTTGGCCTGAAAAATAGTAAATGTGAACAAAAATACATTATACCTGGGTGTGGGGGGTGTTAATATCTTTAGGATTTGTACCCTGAAACATAATGTCAAATTAAAATTTAACAGATTTAATTTTTTTTAAATAAAGTTGAAATAGAAAATAAAGTGTAATTTAATTTATACTCAGGAAATAATTACTAAATAAATGTTTAACATTTATGTCAGAAATGCTGATTGAAATTGTAAAATGCATTTCAATTTGAATTATGGATACAAAAATTCAAATGATTTTGCTTTGATTCTAAAAATGTTAATCATCTTAAATCCTATATTGTAAAATGCATTTTAAAATGACAGGATCAAATTGCAAGGTGAATTGTTCATTGAGTACTAAAAAATCACTTTGAATAATGGGTAAAAAAAATCCATAGGAAAATCTTTATCCCATTTGAATGAATCAAACACAAAATCAAGGGAACAAAGAAATTATAAACCCCCTACACATATATGTATTTTAAAGATGATGAAGACTTGAGAAAATTAAGTTGCTAATTCATGAAAACTTGTAAAAGAGACATTCAAGAATTTTCCAACAGCTAACCTAAATTGGACAGAATCCTGCTAAGAAATCTTAGCACAGAATATCCTTCTTTGTATTAAAAAAATGCAGTTGAAAGATCAACCCTTCAGATCTACCATTTATAAGCCAAACAACAAAAACACACAACTGCTTCCAAAAAAGCAATTATAAGCTCCCATTTAACTGCCTGGTGGGAATTTCTCAATTCAAGTATTCACATTTAGCTCATTCTTGAATGTGCATCTCATCCGGTGTGAATATAGCATAAAAAAAAGCTGACAGCAGAAAATGAGTGCTGAATAAGCTCTCAGAGAACACAAACCAATTTCTGTGTCTTTACATGATTCCAGAGAAAACTTGATGACAAAGTTGTCCAATGACTCTGTGATGAGTATAGTAGACGGGGCTCGTTCTGATGGAAATTCTCAGGTATCAGCCAAATCTCATGGAATCATGAAGGGTTACAGATCTAAGAATATGAGTCTCCCAAGTAAATCAGAGACAATTCCCACAGCAGCAAACATAGCATTGACGATGCCAACTACAGCTCCTGAGCCAACCTCATCAGCGCCTGAAATGGTGAATATCATTTATTTTGGCGATTAGGCCCTTTGGCCGACAATCCGTAAAGTAGTTACAATGTCTCGAGGTCTGAACTGTTTTCAGAGTACTGTGGCTAGACATGGTGATCAGAATGTCAGCACCTCAAAGCCTGATAAGTTGAGTGCATTGTTATCCCCAGAGCAGAGTAGTGAGGTAGAGGTTGATTTCGTGAGCGATGTAGGTGTTCAAGGTTGATCTAAATTACACAGGCCATAATGACCTTTCTGAAGGTTCAAATGGTGAAAGGGGTGGTGAGAGTGAGTGGTTTAATCAGAATAGGTAAGGAGTATAGGTAAGTTTTGGGAAAATACAAGATAAACTTAGGTTTGTTTGGTTGTTTGGTTGGTCATTTGGTACTGGGCCACAGAGAAAGTATTTTTCAGTTAACACTATTTCTGTTTTATTATTATCTGATTCTGAAGGAAGTTTTATTTTCTCCAACACATCCATATATGACTCACATTTCAAATAGATGAAAACGTCCTGTGTCACATATCTCCAATGCACTTGCTTTTAAAGGCAACATTTTTTTTCTGACAGTTAAATGGAATGTTTCAAACTGGCCATTTGAAAAACAGATTTTATGAAACAATGGAAGCTAAAATGAAATGGACTAACTTCAGCCTCAAACAGGCAGGTCTATGAATATTTTTTCTGACATAAAGCCGATTCTGTGTTTTAAAATGGTTTGAAGATAAAGATTTATAGACTCATGATTGAAACAGTTCAGGTCCACATCATAACAAAATCAATTTAATTGATAAAGAAAATATGAACCAAGCACATTTTTTAAACACAGCTGTAGACAGAAAACCTTCCAGTGAAACATCAGAAAGTTCTTCACCTGAAACCTTCTTCTCATCCTTCAGGGAGTTCAGCTCATTTACTGACCTCAGAGTCTGCAGTCTGCAGTCTGGACTCTCCAGAAAACCACACACATGAAGAAGTCTTGAATCCTGCAGGTTGTTCTTGCTCAAGTTCAGTTCTGTCAGTCTGGACGGGTTGTTTTTCAGAGCTGAACCCAGAACTTCACAGCTGATCTCTGACAAACTGCAGTCCTCCAACCTGAAATCAGACAGAAAAGTGTGTTCAGGAGCGGTGATGACAGCTGGAGGTCTAACAACCAAACAAACAGCTTTACCAAATTAACCAGATCAATTATTGAAACAGATCAATCTCATATGAATTATCATGACACTATCAACTCAAATGAGGAAGAAAAATTAACAAAAAATATCTTTCTTTTTTTTTACTCTTTTTGATCAGTTCACAGTAAAACATTATTTTCTAAACCTGAACTGAGCCCCATAAAGACTCAATGGTGGGACTGAGAGTAGAGACTGAAACTTTGCTGACTCAGCAGGAAGAAGACAGTTTGAGTAAAGGTCCAAAGTCTCAGCATCAGTTCGTCACTGACTGTAGCTAGAAGAAGACTGGAATGTTGTTCTGGAGGATCTAAAGCAATGGACCATGTTTTGATTCTGTTAAAGACTCACGAAAAGAACTTCCAAAGAGGTTTAATTCTGTCTTTTGAAGGATAAAGAATATCTTTGTCAGGATTTGACTTTTCTGGTGTTGCTTCTCTGCCAGAAGGAAAATCTGTGTTTGAAGGACCTTCGTGACCTGAACTGCTGCTGGACTAGTTCAGATAGTTTAACGTAATTTTATGTGAGAGAAATGAAAAAAGAATGCAATATTTGAGTATTTGAAGATCACAAACATACCAAGAGTTCATTCTGGCTTTAAGTGGAATCTTCAGTTAGAGATCAGATTTCTACAGCTGTGACAGCATCAATGTTTCCACTGGAACAGCTGAAGTTTACATGAGGTTCAACACAGATTCAGATGAAGACTGAAGGACAGAAAAGAAAACAGCATTCAGTTGTTCATGGAAAGATTCTGCAGACACTAAACACTCTGGTTCCTTTCAAACCCCAAGAACCAAAATTATATTTAGAAAGTTGGTGAAATGTTGGATTTCAAAGTGTTTTGTTCTCCTTTGAAAACATTTACTGACATCTCTAAACTGTAAAGGAGCCTTGAAAAATATCAGGATCCATGGGGTCCAACACATCTGAATTTAGCAGTTCAGATGTACCAGTTCTGGAGCTTCTAAAGAACCTGTGTGTGTTTGCACATAAACGTTCCAAGTCTGTAACTAGTCATTTTGTTGTCTGGTGTTTTATTACATTACTGACATGGTTTGTCAGGAGATCAAATAGAATCTAATTTCAAATCTCATCGGTGGATTCTGATGGAGTCCACTGTGTCCACCTCTCCCAAAGTTCCTTTCCTTTGATCCCAGAAATCTCTTAGGATATTCTTCAGTTTGTAATCTGGTCTACAGTCCTGCTGCAGTCATGTTCTGACTGATCCGCTCAGAATCAGCCTTTTAGTGGCTGATTCCATCTAGCAGCGGCTGCAGAGTGGTACTAACCCCAGGGCTTGTCGGGTCACACGTTTATTGTTTTGATTGTATCTGACTGGACTTCAGAAAATATTTAGTTTATACATTCAGTTCCTCTAAATAAAAGTTTCGAGGAACTGCCCCCTCTTTCTTTAGCCAGGTAGCCCCGCTACTAATGTCTATCTAACCCTTTCTCCAAACAGAATCTGGAAAAATAGTTACTGACCTGAGAGTCTCCAGTTTACAGTGTGAACTGTTTAGTCCAGGAGACAGGAGCTCCACTCCTGAATCCTGCAGGTTGTTGGTACTCAGATCCAGATTTCTGAGTCTGGAGGACGGAGAGCTGAGAGCTGAGGACAGAGCTGCACAGCTTCTCTCTGACAGATTACAGCCACTCAGTCTGAAGGAAAAAACATTGCAGATATTGAATCTTTAATTTTATTTGCTAAAATTAGTAAATAGTTATTTGACAGCTGACCTGAGAGTCTCCAGTTTACAGTGTGGACTCTCTAGTCCAGCAGACAGAAGCTTCACTCCTGAATCCTGCAGCTTGTTGAAACTCAGATCCAGATCTCTGAGCCTGGAGGACTGAGAGCTGAGAGCTGAGGACAGAGCTGCACAGCTTCTCTCTGACAGATTACAGTCACTAAGTCTAAAGAAAACAAAGACAGACAGCAATTATTGAAACTTTTGTTTTTCCCTCAAATTCATTTGTTTGCTGAAGATGATTTTCATTAGAGTTCTTACAGAGCTTTGTTGGAGGCTTTGATCACTGGCAGCAGCCTCAGAAGAGCCTCCTCTGAACCAGAGAATTTCTTCAGGTTAAACTCTTCCAGATCTTCTGATGACAGTAAGATGAAGACCAGAGCAGACCACTGAGCAGGAGACAGTTTATCTGTAGAGAGACGTCCTGACCTCAGGGACTGTTGGATCTCCTCCACTAGAGAACCATCATTCAGTTCATTCAGACAGTGGAACAGGTTGATGCTTTTCTCTGCAGACAGATCCTCACTGATCTTCTCCTTGATGAATTGGACCGTTTTCCAGTTGGTCTGTGTGCTACTTCCTGTCTGAGTCAGACCTCGTAGGAGACTCTGATTAGTCTTCAGCGAAAGACCCAGGAGGAAACGAAGGAACAAGTCCAGGTGTCCGTTTGGACTCTGTAAGGCCGTATTTACAGCACTCTGATAGAAATGGACTAAATCGCTTAGTTTACGTGGGTTGACCTGAGATTCTTCTCCCTCCATGAGGTTGAGTCCAGAGGTGATGAAGGTCCGGTGGACATGAAGAGCAGCCAGAAACTCCTGAACACTCAGATGGATGAAGCAGAACACCTTGTCCTGGTACAGGCCTCTCTCCTCTCTAAAGATCTGTGTGAACACTCCTGAGTACACTGAGGCTATTCTGATATCGATGCCACACTCTGTCAGGTCGGATTCATAGAAGATCAGGTTTCCTTTCTGCAGCTGCTCAAAAGCCAGTTTTCCCAGAGACTCCATCATCTTCCTGCTCTCTGGACTCCAGTGAGGATCTGTCTCAGCTCCTCCATCATACTTGACCTTCTTGACTTTGGCCTGAACCACCAGGAAGTGGATGTACATCTCAGTCAGGCTCTTGGGCAGCTCTCCTCCCTCTCTGCTCTTCAGCAGATCCTCCAGAACTGTAGCAGTGATCCAGCAGAAGACTGGGATGTGGCACATGATGTGGAGGCTTCGGGATCTCTTGATGTGGGAGATGATCCTGCTGGCCTGCTCTTCATCTCTGAATCTCTTCCTGAAGTACTCCTCCTTCTGTGGATCATTGAACCCTCTGACCTCTGTCACCATGTCAACACAGTCAGCAGGGATCTGATTGGCTGCTGCTGGTCTTGTGGTTATCCAGAGGCGAGCAGAGGGAAGCAGGTTCCCCCTGATGAGGTTTGTCAGCAGATCACCCACTGAGGTGGACTTTCTAGGGTCATTTAGGATCCGAGTCTTGTGGAAGTCCAGAGAAAGTCGACTCTCATCCAGACCATCAAAGATGAAGACAACCTGGAAGTCTTCAAAGCGGCAGATTCCTGCTTCTTTGGTTTCAGGGAAGAAGTGATGAACAAGTTCCACCAAGCTGAACTTCTCCTCTTTCAGCACATTCAGCTCTCTGAAAGTGAATGGAAATGTGAAGTGGATGTTCTGGTTGGCTTTGCCTTCAGCCCAGTCCAGAGTGAACTTCTGTGTTAAGACTGTTTTCCCAATGCCAGCCACTCCCTTTGTCATCACGGTTCTGATTGGTTGTTGTCTTCCAGCTGGGAGTTGAAAGAGCTCTTCTTGTCTGATGCTGGTTTCTGCTCTGTCTGCTCTCCTGGATGCTGCTTCAATCTGTCTGACCTCATGTTCTTCATTCAGCTCTCCAGTTCCTCCCTCTGTGATGTAGAGCTCTGTGTAGATCTCATTCAGAAGGGTTGGGTTTCCTGCTTTAGCCATTCCCTCAAACACACACTGGAACTTCTTCTTCAGACCAGATTGGACTTTATGTCGACAAACTGCAGCAGGAGATCCTGAATGAAGACAACAAACAGAGTAAATCAACTCTCTGCAGCCTGAATGATGAGGGTTTGAATCCATGTTGTTCCATGTGTTGAGACATCAGTAAATCTTCATTTCTCAGCAGCTGAAACCTTCAGAGAAATCCTCTTACTGCTCTGCAGTCGATCAGCCAGCTCCTCCTGCTTCATTCTCCTCAGGAAGTTCTCTGTGATCTTCATCAGTGACTCTCTGCTGCTCCTCTGCTCTTCATCTTCATCCTCCTCCTCATCCTCCCTCTGACTCAGAAGCTTCTGGATCTTCTTCAGCTCCTCCTTCACAAAAGTGACAATGTTGTCCTCCAGCAGCTGCAACAGAATTCTAGTTGAATGAGCCAATCAGAGTGAAGTGATGGAGCCAAACATCAGCTCCATGTTGGACACACTGACAATCCACTGGTCTCCAAAGTGCAGCATGGAGATGACTGTGGACAGAATGATGGAAAAGCAGTTGTTGTTCATGTACAGACCAGAAAGATGGAATCCAGCTGTGTTTGATGCTGCTGGACAGACGGACCACTGGGAGTCTCTGAGCTCTGCTGGTCCACTCTGTGGAGAATCACAACAATCACATCCATTCTGTCTGTGTACACAGATACTAAAACCAGGTGAAGGTTCATAAAGTTGGATGTGGATGTGAACAGTGAAGCAGATGATTCCCTTTTTCCCCTGTAGGAAAACTTTACTGGTCATGCTGATCCACTAATAAATAACTACTCAATCTTCACATGTTTGCAACTTTCACTTTGACAAAATCCCAGTAGCTCCTACCAAGCATTTCTTAATTTGTAGATCCCTGCTGAAGTGCCCTAGAGCAAACTCATTTAGTTTGGTGTATGGTTCAGACTGGTTGTACTGGGCAGCTCCCAGTGTGAATATTTTTTACTGTGAGATGCAGCCATAAGACTCAGTGAGGAGGAAGATCAGATCTGAAGCAGCTGATCCAGAACCACAGAGCTTAAAAGAACTCACAAACTTCCAGAAAGACTCACTTCTCTGCAGCTTTTCAAAGTAGAGTTCATAAGTGAAATCATAAAGACCACACCTGCTGGACCAATCAATGTCCTACAGACTCTCAGAAAACTCCTTTCACATTAATTCTTTCACTTTGCTGTGTTTGTGGAAAAGCTCCAACATTCACTGCTGTACAAATGAAGATAGAAATGTATGTGAGGAAGAACATTTCAGTACATTTCACCTCTGTGTACCAGGAGACAATTATTTAAAGTCAATAAATTCATTCTTTGACCGGGCACTCCTAAAGGACACACAGCTAAATTCCGATTCTGAGTCTCTGACGGATCCTGATAGAAAAACATTTGATTTATTAGGTGAATTTCTTTCATGATGGTGTTTGATGAGTTCTTTTTGATTTGAATAATCTTAGATCATGAATGAAGTTTTCAGAACAGTAATATTTCCACTCAAACATTCATTCTGATTCACAGATGAATCACAGTTACTGTCAACTGGATTCAAACTGTCTCTTATGTTTGTATCTAATCACCAGCATTTAGAGAAGAAGTTCATCTTTAGTAGTTTGTTGAAGCAGAAGACAAGAAGAGCAAACTGTATAACCTGATGATCTTTGATTAGAACCAGACTTTCTATTTGAAGTCTGAATAAAGTCAAACTTCATTCATCGATTTTTCATCTTTCCTGTTGCTCATGTTCACTCTGAATGTGATGTGTATGGCAACATGAAGACCTTAATCAAACATCTCCCAACAATCTGAAATGTTTGCATTCTTTTCAGACATTGGAAACAAATGCAAACTTCAGATCTGAATCCAAGGAGTCTGCAGTGATCCTTCTCATCAGACTGTAGCTCCTGTCCATAAGAGTCAACGTGGTTTCTTCTCCAACATCTCTGATCTCAGAGACTCTCAGAAAATCAACTGAAATGATCACACATAATGATCCAAGAGAGTCTGATCAGAGAGATCAAGAACTGAATCAGAACTCAAGTCATTCATCTGAAAAATATTGATCATCTGAACTATTATCCAGACTCCTTTAACTCTGACAAACACTTACTGTTCCACTGTTGAACTGATGGACTTGAAGTTTATAGGTAAATCCTTTGAAGTATCACTCCTGAAGGACTCACAGCTGGATTCAGATCCAGATCTCCCTTTGATCCTGAAGGAAAAACATTTGTTTTATTAAAAACTATTTTCTTCAGTTATGAAGGTTCATCAGATTTTATTCCATGTTAAATTAATGAACTCAGATTATGAACAGACTGATCTGCAGTGAGACAGTCAATTAAAATGCCCCCCCTTCTGACAACTGTGTGACACTGCAGAGAGTTCTTTCAGTCAAATCCATAACATGCATCTGACAAACATTCAATTGTGTTAAGTACTTGAGTAAATGGAATTCATTACTTTACTTATGTAATTTTTTGGCTACTTTTTACTTGTACCGAATATCAAAAATATAAGCAACTTTTACTCTCTACTCTACATTTTTGATTGAATATTTGTACTCTTTACTCCACTACATTTGAAAGGACACTTACCATTACTCGTCACATTGTGATTGTGCACATCTTTATCTGTGTGTGTGTAAGGCTAACCAGGACGTAATAAAACGTTGCAGTACCAAAACAGACCAGAGAGTCTGGTGCTTAGAATGAGCAATTCCCCATGAGTCCAATTTTTAAATCGTCCTGAAAACCCTCCCACCTCTTCTGAAGTTGTCATTAAGGCATCTGCTGCTTGTGAGCATCTTTTTTTAGCTGTGCTGGCCTCTCCAACACTGCACACCCACCCCGAAAAAAATAAAATAAAATTGAGAGGTGAATCTTATCTAAGTCAGCCCTATATTTTGATTTACTAGGTTTAACTATTTTTTAAAATTGTTTGTGCCTTTTTTGAACAGTTGAGTGTGACTGAGACCGACTTTTTCACCTTTTTTTAAAATCAATTTTTGTTTAATTCATGCATTCATTAATTTTTGATAAATGAAAATAAAACATCATAAGCAGTTCATTGTTCTTTACATTTCTTGTTCATCATTTAGTCTATACTCAGTAAAAGGCTTAAGTTCTTTTTTAAAAAAGTACTTTTTTTAACCTCTACTCAAGTATTATTGGAATTTGTGATTTGTAACTTGTAACGGAGTAATTTTTCAGAAAAGTATTTGTACTTTTACTCAAGTATGGTTTTCAGGTATTCTTTACAACTCTGCAAAAACTTACTGTTTCACTCCAGAACTGATGTCTTTGAAGTTTATAGGTAAATCCTTGGAGATGTCACTCCTGTTGGAGACCCAGCTGGATCCAGATCCAGATCCAGATCCAGGTTGGTTCCTGTGTAGAATGGTGGTTGCTGGTGTGAGTGCTGAGCTCTGACATGGAGAAGAGTCCTGGACAGTTAGAGATGTTCATCTCACCTCTGAGCTTTGCTCTGGCTCTCATCTTCCCCACACAGAGTGCTTTTAGAGGGAGGGGCTCCCTTTCCTGTCTGTCCTCGCAGATCATGCTGCATTAGAATCATGATCAGCTCAACACACACTGCCTTGTCACTTTTTAGGAAATCCTCATTTTTCTTGTCACTTTTTACTTTGATTGAGGGCTTTTCGCCACAACAATATGAGTTGAATCTTTGTGGAGCTGCATTTTGGAACAGATTCAAAATGTTTCTGATAAGTTCTTTCTTCTTGTATGAGCTATGATTCAGCAGAGTCTTGGTATTGCAGTGGCTCAGGACTCTCAGTGGATCTCTGATCAATCAACTTCTCTGTTCTGATGTTTTTCTTGGACTAAAACTAAACATCTGGATGAACTCTGAATAGTTTCCACACTGACCTTTGACCTGTTATCCTTCATGTCCAGAAGCCAGTAGAGCCGCTCTGAAGAAAATCAGTGGAAGGAGTTGAAATCCAAACATTTTGTAGCAGTATCAAAGGAACATCAGAGCAGAATCAACAGAAAATGATCAATGCTGTTCAGATGAGAGCCTCTCATTTCATCTGATGAAGATCAAACATGGCAGACATCAAGCTGCAGTTCTTGTTCCACCCAGCAGTAACTGAAGAGCCCAAAAGCCTCAGTCTATTTGTAGACGAACTCATGGTCTCCATCTGCAGAGGTGAAGACCATCACTTTTTTTCTTTGTTTAGTTGACAATTGAAAAAAGAAGCAAAGAAAGAAAAATCACAATCAGATCAAATGGGATTGAAAAAAGCTGAAGCTCAGATGATTGCTCCTCCTTTAAACTCATCCAAATCATTTCATCCCAAATTGATCTAGAATTCCAAACAAATGTTGGATCAATAGAATCTGATCTTATTCAGGATTCTTTAGGATTCCAACCAAGACTCCCAGCTGATTCCTCCCATTCCAGAACTTCTTCTGAAACCCAAACTTCCACATTCTTTTCACCCAAGTTGTCCCATCAACTCACCGCTCTGACAGGAATGCATCTGTTCTTTCTTTGACTTCTTCCTCTGAAGTTTCTGAACAGCTTTGTGTCCCTCAAGTCCAACCGGGTCCGGTTTCAGAGCGGTTCTGAATGCAGCAGGAAGCAGATTCCTGTGGACTTTGAACATGAAGGACACGGTCTGATCCTGAAGGAGATCATAAAGTTGAATCATCTGATCTGCAGTCAACAGTTAATTGGTTGATCTGTAATCATTGACTGAACTTTATTCAATTTTATTGTTTTTCTTCTGTAAAACATCAACTTTCTGTTCATGTTTTTCTAAACCTCTCAATACAGATGTAGGTTTAAGGTAATTGGGTCAAAAATAAAATGATGTTTTGTTTCAAAGATGTTTGCCATTTAAGTATATATATATATTTTACTAGGATTTACATTTTTTAAATAATTTTTAAGTCAGTTTAATTTTTTTTTTTTACAAGAATTTGTTTTCTATGTTTTATTATCATGCCTCTTTTTCTCTTATTTTCTTTTGACCCCAAACTCCTCAATCAGGATTCCTGAAGTGTCTTTGAAAGTCAGACGTTTGAGAATCTCTATCAGGGTTTGTGTTCATTAAAAAGCCCCTTAGGATTTCTGGAGGGAAAATTTTCTAATCTGGTTCTGGATTCTTCAGCCTGATGAAGGTCTGATAGACAAACTCTGCAGGAAGAAACCAGCTGTGTTTGCAGGTTTGGACTCTTTTTAGTGAAGAGAACAGAGATGTTCAAAGGTCAGCTGCACATTTCTGTGACTGCAGACCTTCACCTGCTGACACGCCCACAGGACACCTGAGCAGAAGCTCCGCCCCCCAGCAGAGTCTTTGTGGGAGCCTTCACTCTGCACACGCTCATATGAGCAGAACCTCAGCTGCTCTGCTTTCTCTCTGCTGCTCCTTCAGGAGGAGGAGGAGGCATCATAGACAGCTTGGATGTTCTGAGGATTGGACTCTTTAGTTTGTTTTTCAGGGACTTTTCTTGGTTCTGGTTGAGTTCTGGTTTGAGTTCTGTCAGTCACACAAGCTTCAAACTAGCCATCCACGACTACTTTCCAGACTGTTCATGATCCTCAGCATTTAGAAGTGTCTGCTATCTGAAGGAAATGAACTTTTTTTGTTTCCTGAAGAGATCAAATGAGACAGAGATCATTTCCTGCAATGAAAACAAACATCATGAACTGAGGAAAACAGAGGAACAAACAGATAATAAAATCTGGCCTTTCTACTGTTTCAAACTGTATCAGCTCCAGAAACTTTAACTGCAGGAACTCTGACCAACAGTTCACTAATTCAGTTCTACTATTATGGGATGTTCCTCTGATGAATCGTCTGACATTCCTGTTTTAATCTCACCATATTACGTCATCTCAAGGTCATCTCCTAAAAAACTAAAACGATGCTCAGAGGAAGAGGAGACGTGCAGATGAAGAGCTGCAATATTATATTTCAAAATAAAAGTTCTTCCTTTTTCACTTTGTCTGGATCCATGAAAAATGTTTCCATTGAAATATGAAAGCATAAAATGAGTAATAATAAATGTAATTTAATAGTGGTCATATATGTAAAACTATTTTGTCCTAGAAAAAAAACTTTCTTCTGATGTCTGTCCTCCGCTCCCTTGGATAAAGAACACGGATAAACAGGCGATCCTGATCAGGTTTGTGAAATGAAGCAAAAGATAGCTCTGATGAAACAACTGAAAGGTACATCTGTGTTTCTTTATGGCCATTTATCCAAATATCATGCTGATCTGGCCAAGCACACAAGAATTCTACGCAAAAGGAAACATATCCATTCAACATGGGTCCAGAACTCCAGAATCTTTGTCAAACCACTCGGACTACAAGACCTTACGAAGCCTCTGGAAATAAAATCCATTGAAGACTTTGAGAACTGTTGGATAACACAAAGTTGAACATTTAATTCAAGAAAATTGTGAAATGTGAACTAAAAAAACCCAAGGATGTTAACTCTGACCTGATTCTGAGCTGAAGAACTTGAGCACAATTCCCTTGAAATGAGACCTTCACAGTCTCTCAGTCAAAACAACGAAGGTGGTTTACAAGATGGTTTACGTGGCCTTAAACTTGTTCTAAACTGTGATGTAGCACTGATTCTGCTCCAATTCCTGATCTTTTTCTTTTCAACTTATTTTTTGTGTTATAATCATTCTTTGATGAATACAATCTGCATAAATTGTATTATTTTTTGACTAATGAAGATGTTTTTTTCTTCTTACTTTTTGTATCTTTATAATCATTCTTTGACACATACAATCTGCACCAATTGTCTTTTTTTAATGAGAATATTTAGATTTTTTTCTGCAATAGCGAATGAAGATGATTCACTTATTACTTTTTGTATTATAATTTTTTGAATACAATCTGTACTGTCTCTTTTTCAATGAGAATGTTAGATTATTGTAACCGATGAATATAAATGATTTGTTGTGGATGCTTTGAATTTTGATTACACCAATGCTAGTAATGATCCTTAATAACCTGAATCTAGTCCTGAACCGGATAGTGATAATTCATGTAGAGAAAATGGTGTGGTTGAGCCGGGGTGGGATTATACAAGTTTGCTTCCTTCCACTCCCTTTCAAGCGATCTACTTGTGATTCATTATGTGATGTTATAAAGCTGCAAACACTGAGCTTATCTTCCAAGACAAAATCTGGAGCATAAAGAGAAATAAAAAAAAAAGATAGAATAAACATCAAAGCTGCCCTCAGACTGATGAGAAAACAGGAGAAGCAGTTTGCTTCAGTCTTCTTCACAGCCTCTGATAGAACTCTTCCAGCACCACGCTGACCTGCTGCTGGACGGATGTGTTTGCCTTATACATCCTCAACAGCAGAGCACAGTTGGTCTTTTAATCTTGCACGCCTATGTAGTTCTGTGAGTGGAAAGAAAGATCAGCTATCCAGCTTTGGAACCTGCAGAGAACCAACAAACAGCAGAAAGCCACACTGTGGGAAAGACTCCACACTTCTGACTGATGTTCACGTCCACTTTATTCTTCACAGGAAAGATTGGAACAGAACACTGACAACTAAAAGAACAGAGAAACACTTCTAATCTCTGATAGAAAACAGGATCACAACAACACAAACACTAATCTGTTTTCTTTATCTTCCTCTTCCTTACACATTTTTGGACAAATCTTTACCTCTTAGACTCACCAATATACCAATTGATGACATTTTTTTTAAAGAAATAATGAAATACTCTCCCTGGACACATAAAACTAGTAATAAGTAGATGTATACAATATATTACCAAAAGTATTGGCTCACATAGGAACTGAAGAGCCATCCCATTCCTGAACCATAGAGTTCGATATGATGTTGGTCAAACTTTTGCAGATATTAGAGCTTCAACTCCTCTGGGAAGGCTCTCCACAACATTGAGGAGTGTGTTTATAGGAATGTTTAACCATCCTTCCAAGAGCATATTGGTCAGGTCACACAGATGTTGGTGGAGAAGGCCTGGATCTCAGTCTCTGCTCTAATTCATCCTAAAGGTGTTCTATCAGGTTAAGGTCAGGACTCTGTCCAGGCTAGTCCAGTTCATCCACACCAATCTTTGTCATCTGTTCTTATTGACATGGATTTCTGCACTGGTGCACAGTCATGTTCCACAATTCAATTCAATTTTATTTATCCAATCAGCCTCAACGGGCTTCACACCAGCATTGTCCAAAATCATAAAATGTAAACAATGACCGATTGCTAAACTTTGCTAAACAGACTAAATTAAACTAGGCATCCCTGCCCTTAGACCAGGGGTGTCAAAAATATGGTCCACTGGTAAAATCTGGAAAAAGTTTTTAAAAAAAAAAGTAAAATACCTAAGATAGGGATAGGCAACTCCAGGCCTCTAGGATTCGCTGTGTCCGCATGATTTCCAGATATCCAAGCCCAACTCAAGACTGATTACCTGGTTCACGTGTGTCCAGCTGGTTAAAACATGCCAACATACATGATGGTATTTTGGAAAAATGCAGGATTACGCCCCTTGAGTTTCCTATCCCTGGCGTACACTATTTCTGCGTAAAATGGTGTTATAATGTGGCAGGTAGATTTTTTTAAATCTTCCAGCCAACTTGGTCAATGACTCAAAAATTACATTTTGCCTCGTGTGTGGAGGTATTTTTAGTTATTTAAAATCAAACAAAAGCCAGAGTAACATAACTGAAAATTGTGGAGAAGCTATGCTCCTTCTAAAACTGGAAATACCACTAATCTTTTTATCACCTGAAGCAGGGCCAGCGAGCATGCTCAATCTCAGACTGAAATAAATGATAATTCTGGAGCAAAAACAACAAAGTTCAGACCTGCACAGCAGCAACAGTCTTAACTATGTGAATAATTTTTGAGAATTTGTTTTTAGTTCTAAGCTTATTTACAGGATGTTTAGAAAAATCGAAATTATGTATTTGCCCGGTAAAACGTGATAACATTCAAATTAAAAAGAAATAATGCTGTTTTAAATTGAACTAATCAAGCAGTTTAGTGCTCTGCTTTTATTCGTTTTTCTTTGAAACCTTATATACAAAACATCTATATCGACCAGCCCAAGCCCTGATCATATTAATATTATGAAGAAAAGAAATATTCGATCCCTGATTGGGATGCAACATCAGATTCTGATGGAGTCTGAAACTATGCAATTGGGAATTACTACTGAAAAATAAAATTTGAATCTCTACTAAACTTGTCAGCAGAGGACTGCTTGAAGTGTTTTAGAATTGTTTGTTTTTACTGACTCATGCTGAGAAGCCATTTAAAGGCTCAGAAAATTTTTTGTGTTTGGCATTAAATAGAGTAGGATGTGACCCCAGGAGCTTGAAACATTAAATTTAATTCTGAATTAATTTCTCCTCATGCAAACCGATATTGTGTTGGGTCTAAGTTTTCTGCAGAGCTCTCAATTTATTACATTTTTGACAAAAAAAAAAGGCGTTTAACTTGTGTGAATTTTTGTGTCTTCAAGATTAGGTGCTTGACTAAAACTTGTATCACATTCTTCACTAGGAAAAGGCTCTTCTCCTAGGTGAGTTCTCATGTGTGCTTTGAGATTAGAACTTTGACTAAAACTCTTACCACATTCTTTACAAAAAAAAGGCCTCTCCCCAGTGTGAGTTCTCATGTGCATTGTGAGGCTAGAGTTTTGACTAAAACGTCTATCACATTCTTTACAAGAAAAAGGCTTTTCTCCTGTGTGTGTTCTTATGTGTGTTTTGAGATGAGTTATGTTACTGAAACTGGTATTACACATTTTACATAAAAACGGCTTCTCTCCTGTGTGAGTTCTCATGTGTGTTCTGAGAGTGGATATTTGACTAAAACATTTATAACATGTTTCACAACAGAAAGGCTTTTCTCCTGTATGAGTTCTCATATGCGTTTTGAGATTTGACATATGACTAAACCTTTTATCACATTCTTTACAAGAAAAAGGCTTTTCTCCCGTGTGACTTCTCATGTGAATTTTGAACTTCGACCAGCAATCAAAACCTTTACCACATTCTTCACAGATGAAGGGTATTTTATCAGACTCAGTTCTCATGCAAAGTGACACACTGGGTGCAACTCTTGACTTTGCAAATGAAAGTCTCTTTTCTTTTGGAGATTCTATGTGTTTCTCAAACAAAGTTTCCTTCTTGAAGGACCACTGACTTTCTGATATGGGAGCGCTGTCCACATTTTGGACTTGAATTCTGTCTCCTCTCTTTCTCTGATCTCTGCTCCATGGGTCTGTAGTTGATGTTGATTCTTCATGTTGGTTTCCTTCTTCACCGTGAATATCAGTTAGATTAAAAGTCTGCTGATTGTTTAGATCTGCTTCACTGTACTCATTTCCTTCATAAGTGAAAATCTCAATCAAGGTATCCGTCTCCTGCTTTAGATCAAGCTGCTCTTCAATCTGACTGATGCAGAGCTCTTCTTGCTCCTCTTTGATCTGAAGAGGTTCTGATTCTCCCTGCTCCATTTCAACCTGTGAAGGTTCTGGTTCTTCCTGTTGAACTCTGGAGTTCATCTGCTGATTGGAGAGATCTTCCTCTTTCGTTGCATAATGCTGGGGGAGGACTGCAGGAACACAACCACATGAAAAAGCCCATTAATACTTTAAAATGACAGTGTATCATTAAACACCAAAAAAAAAACAAAAAAAAAAATCGAAGTCAATTTAGTCAAAGTGCTACAGTTTAAAACTTTAATTATAAAAAAAGCCCTTGTGAAGAAAAACTGGTGCCCTAATAGGCAGATCATAATTGGTTCTCCTGCAATTTGATTGGTTGGATGGATTTTAGATAAAATCAATGTAGATCTAACTTGATTGAATGTTGTGCTGATGCTAAAAAGCTGATACACATTTATACAGAGACAGATTGTGGTCCATACCAGCATACTTTTAATGTATGGGGAATGTCTTTGAGTCAAAAGGCTCAAGTACAGAGTTACTGCTGTTTAAGTCCAGGTCGAGTCACAAGTCTCTAAATATTCTGTCAAGTCGAGTCTTAAGTAATCAAAATAAGGACTCATGTCTGATTCAAGACCAAGTCATAGGACTTTAGTCCAGACCTCTGCTTCATGCTGGACTGGGGTCCTGTAGTTTTGAAGGACTGTTTTCCCAGTGAGTTGCAGCTGTTTTCAGTGTGCATGTAGGCTATTTTTTTTCAGTTTCCTGGAATTTCTGGGGAAATTGTTTAATTTGCACATAAATTGTGAAGCACTCTGGACAACTGTATGGCAGGGGAAGAGGTTGTTTTCAGTGTACAATAGCTTATATGATAAATACAATCAGTTGTGATCTTTAACATTTGAAGGACTCCCACGAATGATCTTACCCAAATTAAACTTGTTTTACAAAAGTCAAACAAACCTCTCCAACAGTTGGTGAAAAGGTTGTTAGAAAAGCCACATGTCGAAGTTTAATTCCCAAGAATACATTTAGTGTTACAAAAAGTCTGTTTTGATGGTCTCATTTCAGTGTCACATCAGTGTTGCCTTAAAGTAGGCCACTCAACAATTGGTCAATGTCAACAACTTTGACTAATTGACCATTAAAAAAATTGTTGACACTCATGTTATGAGTGATTTGATTAAAAAAAAAATATATATATATATATATATATATATATATAATATATATATATATAAACACACTGCTCACAAAAATTAAAGGAACACTTTAAAGAAACACATTAGATGCATCAGATGTCTATACAATATCTATACAAATAACAACAGGACAGAGTCTTAGGAACAAAAGGATGACAAGTCTGTTTTCAGAAATTAAGTTTAAGTTTAATTCAAAATGCTTTTCAGTATCTTGTGTGGCCCCCCAGGAGCTTGTATGCATGCTTGACAACGTCGCGGCATGCTCCTAATGAGACGACGAATGGTGTCTTGTGGCATTTCCTCCCAGATCTGTGTGAGGGCATCCCTGAGCTGTTGTACAGTCTGAGGAGCAACCTGGCGGTGCCTAGTGGACCCAAACATAATGTCCCAGAGATGTTCTATTGGGTTAAGTCAGGGGATGGTGAAGGCCATTCAATTGTTTCAATTCCTTCATCCTCCAGGTACTGCCTGCATAGTCTTGCCATGTGAGGCCGGGCATTGTCGTGCATTAGGAGGAAACCAGGACCTACTGCACCAGCTTAGGGTCTGACAGTGCGTTCAAGGATTTCATCTGGATACCTTATGGCAGTCAGAGCACCATTTCCTAGGCAGTAGAGGTCTGTGCGTCCCTCCATGGATATGCCTCCCCAAACCATCACTGACCCACCACCAAACCTGTCATGTTGAACCACGTTGCAGGCAGCAGAACGTTCTCTATGGGGTAAGATAACTGTCAAAAAGAAACGTATTCATAAATAATATTTTGTATTCATAAAAATAAATTTGTATTCATAAATACAAAGTTGTGCATACATTTATATTTTGTGCACAACTTTAAAGAAAAAATATGAATACAACATTTAGTTTTACATTTAACATGTCTCTTTTGTATACGACTTTTCTTCGTTTAAAATACGACTTTCCTTTGTCTTGAATACGAATTTCTCCTCTCTCAAAATACGTCACGGTATCACAGACTTATCCATAGTGCCGGAACATCGATTGATCCAGCTTTGCGTGTCTATTCATTTACAATAAAACATGAATTATATATATATATATATATATATATATATATATTAAAATGACATTGATGCCATAACGGGAACGTTATCTTGAAAACCAAAGCAGTTGAAAATTTAATAAGACATAAAATAAAAAATACATCGATCTCCGACGCATTTTGTGGTTGTCAGCTGATTGTGTAAACAATGTAGCAGCGGATAGTTTATACCCAGAAGAGGTGATAAACAGCCCAAAGGGAGTAGCACACATGCCTGTCCAGTCATTAGGTGGAAAAGAAAATATGTCCGTAAAATTAGTTGAAAATAAGAGAATGATGGCATTAAAAAACAGCTAAGCTAACACGGAGCCAGCTGATCGTTGGTGCTGCATAAACAAACAAAGAAACACAGAAAAAAGTCAGTAGGATCAGAAAGCCCAACTTTCTTTCTGCTTCTGATCTTTCTTTCTTACTAAGGTCGGAGTTATCCGACAGTTAGCCTTCTTTAGCTCCGAGTTAGCTTGGTTGATTGTGTCATTCCCTTCCTTTTTCAAGCGGCTATCTCTATCTGGGTCACGCTGCTGCTAGAGCCTGTTTCGGGTAGTGTTGGGTGAAAGCGAGGGTACATCTAGACTGTCTAGGAGCCGGAGCGGGTGCGCCTGTCCCGCCTGTCCCGGGAATAAACTTCTCGGCGAAGCGGGGATCCCCATGCTAACATGCCGCGGCTGGGCGAGTGGAGAGACAGGGATCCCCCGCCTCGTCTGCCGTTTTCAGTCAGAGCTCTTTTTTTTATCACCACTTCCGGGTCCGTTTTGTTGTTAATATGCTCCGCTGTTGTCAAAAAAAATAAATCAAATATAAAGCGGCAGGACTTGACTGGTAACTTCTATTTTCCCCGCCAGAGCTAGAATATTAAGATCATTTTCATGTCATCGTAGTTTAATGAATGAGTCGCAACGCGCATGCGCATCGATGTTCCGGCACTCGATGGATAAGCCTGTGACCCCGTGACGTATTTTTGAGAGAGGAGAAATTCGTATTCAAGACGAAGGAAAGTCGTATTCTAAACGAAGAAAAGTCGTATTCAAAAGAGACATGATAAATGTAAAACTAAATGTTGTAATTATATATTTTCTGTAAAGTTGTACACAAAATATAAATGTATGCACAACTTTGTTTTTGTGAATACAAATTTATTTATATGAATATAAAATATTATTTATGAATACGTTTCTTTTTGACAGTTATCTTACCCCATATTTCTCCTTGTCTTCTCCAGACTTTCACGTCTATCACAGGTGCTCAGGGTGAACCTGCTCTGGTCTGTGAAAAGTACAGGGCGCCAGTGGCAAACTTGCCAATTCTGGTGTTCTTGAGCAAATACCAGTGGAGCTCCACGGTGCTGGGCAGTGAGCACAGGGCCCACTACAGGACGTGTGGCCCTCAGGCCACCTTCATGAAGTCTGTTCCTGATTGTTTGGGAGACATTCACACCAGTGGCCCTCTGGAGGTCATTCTGTAGGGCACGAGCAGTGCTCAGCCTGTTCCTCCTTACACAGAGGAGCAGGTATCGGTCCTGCTGAGGGGTTGAGGACCTTCTACGGCCCTGTCCAGCTCTCCCAGAATAACCAGCAGTCTCCTGAAATCTCCTCCATGTTCTGGAGATTGTGCTGAGAGACACAAACCTTGCTGCAGCACGTACGGATGTTCCATCCTGGAGAAGTTGGACAACCTGTGCAACTTCTGTAGGGTTAAGGAATGTCCTCATACTACCAGTAGAGATAATTATGCAAGCCAAAATCAGCACGAGTGGAAACCCAGCCAAAAAAGATCAAGAGGGAGAAACTTGAAATGACCTCCACATGTAACACCTATGGAAGTTTTTTTTATGTCATAATTCAAAGTATTATGCATTATTCAATTGACAATTCAGTTTGCAAATTCATCATGCAATTTGAAAATGCATTTTTCAATTTGCAATTCATTATTAATTTCAGACATGCAAAATGACAATTCATTTTGCAATTTACAATTCAATATTAAAATTTAATTAAATTTCAATATTTTGTTTTTTAAAACTCTAATATTGAATTGTAAATTGTCATATTGAATTGTAAATTGCAATTGATTTAGTTTTTATTCAATATTTTGTTTTTTAAAACCCTTATATTGAATTGTAAATTGTCATATTGAATTGTAAATTGCAAAATGCATTTTCATATTAAAAGCCTAATTTGAATATTGAATTGTCTATTGTAAAATGCATTTCAAAATGAAAGGTCAAACTACATATTGAATTGTAAATTGCAAAATGCATTGTCATTTGAATTATGACATCAAAAACCCATGGCAATATGCAATGCAATTGATTTGGTTTTAGTTCAATATTTTGTTTTAAAAAATTGTGATATTGAATTGTAAATTTTAATATTGAATTGTAAATTGCAAGATGAATTGTCATTTTGCATGTCTGAAATTAATAATGAATTGCAAATTGAAAAAATGCATTTTAAAATTGAAAAATGCATTTTCAAACTGAAAAATGCATTTTCAAATTGAAAAATGCATTTTCAAATTGCATGATGAATTTGCAAACTGAATTGTCAATTGAATAATGCATAATACTTTGAATTATGACATAAAAAAACTTCCATAAACACCAGTCCTCTTTGGAGGATTTTCTAATTGTTGCCACCGAGGTGCACCTGTTGTTAATTCCATGACCACCAATTAGTGCTGCCACAAACGATTATTTTAATAGTCGACTAATCATCGATTAATTTTTCCGATTAGTCGACTAATCGGATCATGGACAAAGTGGATGTAAAGAAAATCTGAAATATGATTAGCTTTAAAACAAAAAAATCCTAAATAAACTAAAATCGCTAGCATATAGCTGAAGAAATAGCTAAACTCCAAATTAGCCTAAAAAACTGTAAAAATCCCAAATTAGCCAAAATAGCTAACATACAGCTGAAATATTAGCTAAACTCCAAATTAGCCTAAAAAACTGTAAAAGAAAAATCCCAAATTAGCTAAAATAGTGAAATATTAGCTAAACTCCAAATTAGCCTAAAAAACTGTAAAAAAAATTCCAAATTAGCTAAAATAGCATGTAGCTGAAATAATAGCAAAACTCCAAATTAGCCTAATAAACTGTAAACATTTACAATTAGCAAGCTAACATGTAGCTGAAATATTAGCTAAACTCAAAATTAGCCTAAAAAAACTGTAAAAATTCCAAATTAGCCAAAATAGCTAACATGTAGCTGAAATATTAGCTAAACTCCAAATTAGCCCTAAAAAACTGTAAAAATTCCAAATTAGCCAAAATAGGTAGCATGTAGCTGGAATAATAGAAAAACTTCAAATTAGCCTAAAAAACTGTAAACATTTAGAATTAGCTAGCTAACATGTAAATAAAATATTAGCTAAACTCCAAATTTGCCTACAAAACTGAAAAAATCCTAAATTAGCCAAAAGAGCTAAGATGTAGCTGAAATATTATCTTAATTCCAAATTGGCCTAAAAAACTGAAAAAGCCTAAATTAGCCAAAATAGCTATCATGAAGCTAAAATATTAGCTAAACTCCAAAATAGCCTGAAAACCCTTAATAAATGCCAAAATAGTCTAAAAAGCTAGCAGAAGGTCATTATAACTTTCAACTTTACTACAGTCTGGCTCCATATATTATAAAGTAACGACTAATCGACTATGAAATTAGTTGTCGACTATTTTAATAGTCGATTAGTCATCGATTAGTCGACTAATCGTGGCAGCCCTACCACCAATACAGCTGAAATAGATTAACGAGGCCTTCAGCTGCTTTTCTCATACGCGCACATGGACTCTTTCCTGAGCTAAAACGCACAGGTTGAAGCATGCACACTCATTTCACAACACCCGCGATCTTCTTGCAAAGAATAATAAATTCTTCAAATACAGTATTTCCCTGAAATGCGAGGCATTATTACATTACTATTTACTCAACAGCTGCACTACTATGGCTATTCCCCCATGATGTTCTGTAAGTTTAACTGACACTTTAAACACAAAAAAATACGACTTGACCTTAACCCTTGTGCTATTCTAGTAATGTTTATATTGAAAGTGGGGTCATCTGGATCCCACAATGGGTTTTTTTTATCTTCACTGATGTCCACGGCAGACATAAAATCATGTTTACCTTTGTAATGGGAGGGATCACTGGTCAATATAAAGGTGGGGTCATTTTCATCCATGTTGTCTTTTTAGACTTCACTGCCAATCAGACATCAAAGCTGATAATGGTGGGTCAACTACATTGACTGTATAAGGAACTGGACTGAGCATGCCCCCCTACTTCCGTGTTCCATATAGGAAGTACCACTGGGTTGCAAAAAGGCCAAAGTCCCATTGACTTACATTGAGAAACAGACAGTTATTTCTCAGTCATTTTAAATGTCAGAATAATCATTCTTCCTCTGGTGCTTTCTGCTTAACTTCTTTTTTCTGATCCTAATTTTTTTTTAAAGATTTGAAGAGTTGAAAGTTAACGTGGACGTGCGTTCAGAAAGGCCAGCGTATACAGTCACTGGTTTCAATATGGAAATAGATGATTAGAACTGAGAATGTTTATGTTTCCGGAATATGTGTGGCGACACATCATTTAGCTCGACAAAAAAGAAAATATGTAAGTAAATACAACATTGCCGTTTGCAGTGTTGCGGGAAAGCTACGGAGAGAGAAAGGGACGGGGCGGCGTGTGTGTGATTGTACGTGCACGCGCGCATGTGTGCGAGAGAGAGAGGATGAGAGCGGAAAGAAAAGGAGCGGGCGTTCGGGGAAAGTTGGAGTAAAGCAATGTGCTGTAAAACAAAAGTGAAAATAAATGGTGGATTCCAGCCTCCAACCAGACAGTGAGAGTTTCTGCCTGCAGAACCAAACACCCGCGGGTTTAACCACGAGGACGTTCGTCCGAGGAGCTGCAGCGGAAAGCAGGAAAGGTTAACAGCAGAATCAAATGATGGAATGGTTCTCCCTCAAAGGCTTGAACAATGACTTGTACATTTCTCTCGAGCCGCAGTTATTAAAGTGGAAGCTGTTTACATCCCGCTGTCTCGTGGTAGAGGCGTGGAAATAGGCGGGCACTCACAATAAACTCACCTCAGATTGGTGACAGTACTTCCTATAGATTCCATGACTCAGCTATGACTCACAGAGACTCGGACCAATCGCTGGCGATTGTTTGCAATATGGCGATAGCCGTTTCAGGAAGTGACGGTGAAAGCGGTGGCCTACTTTCGCGAGGAGAGGAGGTAATGCTTTTCCAATGGGAGATCTCATTGCTCGTGATGTCCAGTATTTTTACAGTTTTTAGTATGATAAAATGAGAATAAGTGCTTTAAACTTATTCAAATTTTTTTATAGATCAAAAGTGACAACATTTAACCAACAAACTCAATGTTTGTTTATATTTTTAGCCTTTTTCTTCAAAGCCAAACAGCCTCAGATGGTAGACATCAGACCTAAACACAAAAATACTCAATAAAAAACAAAGCATTGGAGTTCTATGCAAATGTTTTTAGTGTAAAAGCTTTTAACACAAGAAAATGTTAAATAAAATAGGAAAACACAAAATGACAGCTCAGGTTTCACAACTCCTACACAGAAACACTCACACAGTTGCTGTTTACTGCACTCACTGCAGAGGGATTTATCACATCAGACACAGGTTGCAGTCTGAGTTTTTAACACTCGCTGCTAATACAAAGCGGATTCAGTTCTTTCATTATATTAAAAATATTTTTTTTAGAATGTCCTGCCAATTAATTTTGTTGCATTTATCCTCCACGCCTTAAAAGTCCGGTAATCGTCCGTCTTTAAATTAGTCCGTAAACGCATGCAGGCAAAACACGAGACAGTCTGTTAGCATTAGCGTCATGCTAATACTACATCGCAGTCAACAAATCAACTCTTTTAATTAAACTTTCTGTTGCCACTATAAGTCCAGAAAAACTGGAAGTTTTTCTTCCAGTTCTGACTGGCTCCCTTTAAAAATCCCCAGAAGTTCTGCTGTTTTGTGAACCGAAACTAAACGTTACAAGAATATGAGCGGAAGTGACTGTGGGGGTATGGTGTCTTATGAGCTTTAATTTACTCTAAGCGCAGACAAAAGAAGTGAAGAGGACCAAACAATGTACCAAAATGAGAACTTATTATTATTTTTATTTTTTTCTCTAATTCAATGTGTATATGTGTACATTGAGATTTTTATTATGTATACTTTTTTATTATGCATACTTGCTGCTGATAATTTCCCCAAGGGTGCTGTCCCAAAGGGATCAATAAAGCTAAGTCTAAGTCTTTGATCAAATCAGGAACTTGGATTTGTTAGTGATGCGGTAAAATTCACCAAACTAAATATAAACTAAATATAAACCAAAGTCACTCTCATAATGGTATTCCGTATTCACCATGGCAAGGATGCTAGCAATTAACCAAACAGTTTCAATTTCTTTCCCTGGTCACAAGTTTTGCACTGCTTTGAGATTTAGCACCAACTTCCAACTGTAGATAACGGACATCCATTTATAAACAGAAGAGAAAGCAATGGAAGAAAAAGAAGCCCCTCCCTGAAAGTCCAGTGTGAAAACCATTGACTGTATATAGGAGAACTGGACTGAGCATGCCCCCCTACTTCCGTGTTCCATATAGGAAGTACCACTGGGTTGCAAAAAGGCCAAAGTCCCATTGACTTACATTGAGAAACAGACAGTTATTTCTCAGTCATTTAAAATGTCAGAATAATCATTCTTCCTCTGGTGCTTTCTGATTAACTTCTTTTTTCTAATCCTAATTTTTTTTTAAAGATTTTTTTCCATTATCACAAGTTATTTGAGTTATAAATTGACCAATCAGATGGCTCAATAAGCGTTTGTGGGTCTGACGTCGAACGTCTGGGGGGTTTGAGTGACAGATGACGGGTAGCCAATGGGAGCAGACTTCATCAATGCGGTCCGTGAAGACCTTTTAACACCTACTTTACAATTCAACAATGTTCCAATCATTGTCCTTCTATTGTTTTCCTCAATGGAATGCAGCAGTTTAAAACAAGAGGCGCATGCTGTCGCCATCTTTTACTCTGTAGAAATAGATTTAGAGGCTCAACGCGGTTAAACCGGGTGTAAAAAACACACTCGCTTTGCAAACAAAAGAAGTTGAAAGTTAACGCGGACGTGCGTTCAGAAAGACCAGCGTATACAGTCACTGGTTTCAATATCGAAATAGATAATTATAACCGAGAATGTTTATGTTTCCGGAATATGTGTGGAGACACATTATTTAGTTCGACAAAAAAGAAAATATGTAAGTCAACACAACATTTGCAGTGTTGCGGGAAAGCTACGGAGAGAGAAAGGGACGGGGCGGCGCGAGTGTGATTGTACGTGCACGCGCGCATGTGTGTGAGAGAGAGAGGATGAGAGCGGAAAGGAAAGGAGCGGGCGTTCGGGGAAAGTTGGAGTAAAGCAATGTGCTGTAAAACAAAAGTGAAAATAAATGGTGGATTCCAGCCTCCAACCAGACAGTGAGAGTATCTGCCTGCAGAACCAAACACCCGCGGGTTTAACCACGAGGACGTTCGTCCGAGGAGCTGTAGCAGCTCCCCTGCTCCCCCCGACCACGGTCAGGACGAGGAAGCAGGAAAGGTTAACAGCAGAATCAAATGTTGGAATGGTTCTCCCTCAAAGACTTGAACAATGACTTGTACAATTCTCTCGAGCCGCCGTTATTAAAGTGGAAGCTGTTTACATTCCAATGTCTCGTGGTAGAGGCGTGGAAAGAGGCGGAGACTCACAATAAACTCTCTTCAGATTGGTGGAAGGTACTTCCATGACTCACAGAGACTCGGACCAATCGCTGATGATGGTTTGCAAAATGGCGATAGCCGTTTCAGGAAGTGACGGTGAAAGCGGCGGCCTACTTTCGCGAGGAGAGGATGTAATGCATTTCCAATGGGAGACCTTGTTGCTTGTTCTGTCCAGTGTTTTCACAGTCTATGGTGAAAACGATGGGCTAAACATGCATTCAAGAAACTGTATTCAAAGCACATTCTAGAATGCCTGGTATGTATGTAGCTTCTGGCTAACAGTCTAAGGTATTCAAGTCAATAAAGCATACACAACTTATGTGACAATTGCATTGTTTCACTTCCGTCTATGAAAACAATAAGGAGGGGCTTGTTCCAGCGTCTGTGTGAACCATAGGCGTGAATGTTGGTTATTACTTTCAATGTTATTTCAATGTTTGATTCTACAAAAAAAGCCTCACATAAGGTCAATGTTGCTTCAATAATCTTTAGCTTTCTTGAATGTGTTAGTCTGGAACAGAATAGTTCCCACTCAAATCCATTTGAAAGGAATTTGTATATCTTTCTGTAAAAGTGAAAAAGGTTCAATTGTTAAATCTACAAACTTTATATATAAAGTTATCATTCCTTTTTTGTAAATAATTAAAAACTGCATTTTATAAATGATTTGCTTAATAGCCAGAAAAACATGAAATGTCATTTCACTCAACACACTGACCATGATGCTTGCTGCTGAGGTATTTATGGAGGTGAAGCTAATGTCAGAAGAGACAGTTTTTAAAAACTCAAATCACTGACACTGAAGCCAGCCTGAACATTGATGGATCTGGGCCGGTTATACACAAAAACACCCATGTTGGGCTTCCACTCACAAAGGAGGAGCAGTTTGATGAAGATAAAGATGCGTTGGAAGAAGAACAATTTTTCCATAACTAGTTTTCTACTAATCGGTCTTTAATCTGACTCCGTCTTTGGGTTTAAGGTTTGAAATGTACGTTTGGAAATAGAATCTGTCAGTACGTCTGGAATTATAAACACGGATGCATTAAAGAGGTTTGGATGTGATTTTGTTTGACAGAGAAATATGGTGAAAATAACTGAGCAAACTTAGAACCACAGAAAACAAAACAGATTGTACTTTTTTTCTTTTTAATTCATGTTTAAAAAAATGATCTCTAATCTGTTAAAGGGGACTAACTAAGATTATTTGAAGAATGTTATCAGCTGGACTGATCAACAGTGTATTCTGTCTTTTCAACTAGAATTGAAAGAGACAGAAGAGGTTTTTATAGAACTTATCTTGCAATGCCTAGTAATGAAAGGGAAGTTATTTGTATTTTCAAGAATACAGTCAGAATCATTTTCAAGATTCTGACTAAACTTAATAACTGAATCAAACAAATTAAAGGCTGTTTTTCTACATAGAGCATGTTGTTGTTCACCTTTCAGCACACCTTTCAGCACACATGTAACAAACTTTTAAGCATGTGCTTGGTTTAAATATACCTTATTCAAACGTCAATTTTGGTAAATGTAATTATTTAACACTGATTAAAATCAAAGATTAAAAAGAGCTGTCTTCTAACCCTGAAAAAAGCTAAAGGAGCGCTTGTTTACAGCTTCAAGATGGCGGAAAGGTGTTGCGCAAAGATACGTTTCCCCTGCAAGAATTTGTCTCCCCGTCATTAAACAAATCACGTAGCTCTTGGGTTTGTTTTTTTTTTTTTGTTTGTTTGTTTATTTGTTTGTTTTTTTCCAAAATAGCGTAAAAAGAAGATCGGTCTACTAAAACTTGTACCGTAATGTTCTGGAAGATGAAGAAGAAGTGACATACCTATGTGGTGGAGCTGAAGCTGTGGTTTCCAGCAGATATCCAGCAGTCTGCGCTGACGACAGAGCTCCTGCTCGTACTGGACGATGGTTCCTTCACAGAGTCTGCAGATTTCTTCAGCAGCAGCAGCTAGTCGCTCGCTGATCAACTCTCTCAGAGACTGAAGGGAAGACATGGTTCCTGCAGCTCCAACAAACACCAAAGTCCTCTGAACAGCAGCAGCTCCGATCATCTGCTAGTCTCTCAATCACAGCCACGTTGTCTTTACGTTCAACACTTATTCACTCATTTACGACACTTTAGCTAAAGAGGAATTGTTCGGAACCGAACCACGTATCGTCCTTTCTGTCCACAAACCTCAAAAACGTCCGAACTAAACACCACCGTCTTCTGAACACAAGCTAACGCTGCTAGCATGCTAGCAGCTAGCGCCTCGTGCTCCTTAATTTCGGGTCACGTGCAAAAACTTTATTTAAAAGACAAAACATCTAACTGGACCTCTATGCGGTTCAAAAGGCTTCCAGTATTTTTAATTCAAGAAACGATAAAGGACAGAATATCCAAATGAAAAAAATATGTATTTTGAGTAAACTTTATGAGAGCTAATACGATCTCATCACATTATAGCCAAATATAATGTTCAGATTTTATTCCCATTTGTTTACGGTATTTCTAAACTAAATTAATGCAAAAAGAACTTTTTTAAAAAAACGTAACAAGAATGGAATGAGATTATTGTGTGTATCTTCTTCAAAGTCTTGTTTGATAAGAACTTTTTTGAGAAACAAAAACTAGTTTGTTTAACATGAGACAAAATAAACACTGAATAATTTTTTTCATTTGGTTTTCTGCTTCAGCATCTGTGTGATAAACATTCACCAGGATAAAGGAGCTGCTTGGATGTCCATCAGCTCTAAGTGTCTTCATGGCTGCTGCTCTTCTGCTGATGTTTCAGGAGCTGCAGGATGAAGCTCTGATGATCTGTTGAAGCTTTCAAACAAATAAGTCCTTTTGTTCTGTGTAAAGCCAAACAACATAAATCAGATTAATCGATACCTTGTGGAAGCAAAATTACAAAGATAGTTTTCAAATCTCTATAAAAGTTTTTTTTTTTTCTCGCTAATAGTGACAACATTGCTCACTCTTTTAATGAATAGTTTATTGGATCCGCAAAATAATTATCCTCTAGATTTACAGATCATCAGTTTTATCTGAGTAATTTTCTTTTATCTAAAATTTATCAAATAAAACTAAATAATCTTTTGTTAACTGACTGTCTACAATCCCTATAACATATACAACGTAGAGATTACTTTTCAAAAAAACACATATCATCCCTCTTATACCCCTATTCATCACTTAGTTAATCTATTAGTCACTCATTTTCTGCCATGTTAAAAAGAGCTCAGACCACTCAGTCCACCAAGTCTGATGACCCCAATGATGTCTAATTGCAATTCTCCCAACATTTTCCATATTACTTGAAAAAAAAAGCATAATAGCTGATAAAGAGAATTGAAATGTTGTTCAAGTGTCGTCCCTCAGGGGAGTATTTTGGGACATTTTTTTTGTTTTGTTTTGTACATTAACGAATCCGCTCATGTGCTTAATTTTTCTAGTTCTCTTCTATGTGCAGATGACACTGCTGTTTTTTTTTTCACAACACAACAACTTAATTCACTAAAGCAATGTGATCAAATGATTGATCATGAAGTCAGAAACTTCCTAGTTTTCTTGGAAAGACAAACCAGACAGATACTAATTCACTGTGGTGGCCTCTGACATGATAGATTAAAAAGTGAATAACAACATGAAATAAAAAAAGAAACCTTATAAATATAAATATTTATATTTTAAAAAACGTGGATTGATTGAAGTCAGAACTTAGTTAAAGACAAACCAGATTTGATTTGATATTCATCTAGTTAGTAAGAAAGAAAATTAAAAAGAAAAAGTTTTAATTTCATCATATGAAAAAAACGTCAGTTTCTTTAATTTCTCCCAAACAGTTTTTAATGAAAAAGTCTTTGACGACGAAACAGAAACAATGTACAGCATTTAAACCTTTGCCCTATATCAATAATATGTTTGAATGTTGAATGTTTGAATCCCAAAGATCTCATTTGATTTTTTAAAATTTCAATTTTATATTTTTTTTACATTTAATATATATAAACATATATATACATATATATATATATCATAAAAAGACAGTTTTCAAGGTTCTTTTTGCTTCTAAAGTTTCATTATTAAATTTTTGTTTCTCTGTTCACATACTAAATTTCTCCATACATTACTATGGTTGAGGAATACCTAAAGCAAATGTGATGAAGTCCGTTTGGTTTTAGATGCGCTTTAAAGTAATTTAAAATCTTTATTGAAAATAAACACTTTTAAAGAATGTGTAGTGCATCAAAGCCAAACCAATCACTATTATATTTGAACACAAAAAAAAAGAAAGCAGGGGAGGGACATGTGAGTAAGAAATTATAAGTTAACAAATGATAAACAAAGTGCAGTTTTCGAATTAAACAAGAGAAAATAAAGTTACTCATCAAATAAAGAAGTACAAAGTTAAACCGTCTGGTATGTTTTGGGGGTACGGAAACCTTTGATGGTCTTATAAAATGGATGTAGTGGGAGAAGTATTTCTAATTCTGCATTTGTATAAATAAAATTTGATTTGAAGCATAAAATCTAAAGTATTTTTTTATGTTTTTACTGTCAAAACTAAAACGGGTAGTTAAATACTCAAAATGTTTGACACAATGACTGTGATTTTAAATATACTATTTACAAAAGATTTAAAAAAAAGGCACTAATATAGAAAAAGTGGCATACAGATTTGGACAAGTGGTTGCAAAAACCCCAGTTTATATCAATATAATTAAATGTAACTTTGTGCATATATGCTGGGTAAATATTATGGAATACTTTTTTATGTTTTTCTTTGACTTCATTCATTAATACAAAGTTTTTCCAAGTACTAACCAGGCTATATTTCAATTAACATTATCAAATAGAATCCCTTTCTGGGTATGGTGCTTCTTTTTGCACATATTGTTTAACAAATTTGTTCATTATTGCGTTTTTATTTAGGATATCAATTTCTTCTTTGGTCAAAGGAGGGTCTATTTTTTTTTAATGACTTGATAATGTGATGAATTTCTTTTTAAATAAAGTTTTGGTCACGTGACCCGGAAGTAAACAGATCGAGGCGCTAGCAGCGTTAGCTCGTGCTGAGAGGACGGCGGTGTTTCGTTGGTTCGTTCGTGAGGTTTCTACAGAGATGTAGCGATACGTGGTTCGGTTCCGAACCATCCTCTTTAGCTAAAGTGTCGTAAATGAGTGAAGAAGTGTTGAACGTAAAGACAACGTGGCTGTGATTGAGAGACTAGCAGATGATCGGAGCTGCTGCTGTTCAGAGGACTTTGGTGTTTGTTGGAGCTGCAGGAACCATGTCTTCCCTTCAGTCTCTGAGAGAGTTGATCAGCGAGCGACTAGCTGCTGCTGCTGAAGAAATCTGCAGACTCTGTGAAGGAACCATCGTCCAGTACGAGCAGGAGCTCTGTCGTCAGCGCAGACTGCTGGAAAAAGGTTTGTGAAAAAAAAAACTATAAATACACTGGATTTGCCTGGTCTTTCACTTGTGTTGATGTTTACTGCATAACGCAATAATTATTTTATCAAAAAAACAAGCACATTCTAAAACTATTTAATGTACATGTACTCCGTAGTCTTTTATTGGTTTCAGCTTATCAGCTTGCTAGAAACCGGTCACGTGACTTCGTGTTCCAGCATTCACTGGTCGACAGAGAGGGTTGTGAACGAGAAAACAGCGCCTGCTACTGTTATTTTGTCCCAAAAAAAATCTCAAAAAGGATAGTTAGACATCAACTAACTTACCACAGAAAGCTGTTGGGGGGTTTGTGAACTGAAATTTTTGTCTGGAAAATTCCTTAACTTGCACGGAACAGATTTAAACAATTCTAGAAGTAGGTTTAAGACACATATGACCATACAAATGTGGTTATTCGTTCATGGTACAGGTCAATGCTTACTTCAATGAAGGAGAGAATCCCATCATCCTCTTGAACATTCTGTTCCAAGTGAAAGTGAACCAGTAACTGCTTCTGTTGGCCGTATTGGAGCCAGGGTTGCCAGACATAGTCGAGCTTTTCCAGCCTCAAAATCACCAGTTCTAAAAAAAAAAAAAAGTCCAAAAAGTAAATCAGCGAAAGATTAGCTGTAATTAGACCTCTATTATTTATTACTTTACCTTTAGATTTTCATGTTGAAGTCAAAGTTTGAAGCATTTTTAAAGATATTACATCTGCCTTTTTTTTTTTGCCTTTTTTTTTTTTTGCCTGACGTAAAATAACTGACTCCTGTTAAACTTTATTTTCAACCACATAAGATCCATCGTGAGCTCACGTATGCCCTCTGTTATGAGAGAAATGCTGCAATAACATTTTATAAATCCCAAAGCCACTATTTTCATTGCAGTATCTAGTGAACCAATGTGCTCTCTAAAATGTGTTCATGTTCCACGTTTTCCACCAGAGCTGCTCATTCCTGCTCGTCACTCTGCCTGTTCTCCAGATCTACCTGCACTGTTTGCTGCTGGTTACCTGGACCAGGTGTGTTCAATCAATCAATCAGATTGTGGAGATCTGATGGAGCCAATCAGCAGCTAGCAGGAATTGGAGATCTGGAAAACAGTCAGCGTGGTGGTTCTGGAGGACCAGGAATGAACAGCCCTGAAACACTTTTTGAACTCAGAATATTTTTGTTTTTTTCAACAATATTTCTGCCGCTTTGAAAATCATCAGGGATTGCTTGAATCTACAGTGCGTTCCAAATCATTATGCTAATTATAGTTTTCTAAATTCTTAAAGCAAATGACGGTTAGCATCATATTCAAGTCACAACACATTAGTTTGTATTAAATATTACTGAACAAACCTAAAGATTACGGTGTTTTGTTCAAAAATAAAGACCTTCAAATGTTCCACATTAATACTCGCAACAGAGTTCCTCAACATTTGATACATTCTAAAGAACTGAAAATGGTTGGTTGTTGGATTTGCTTCATTAAGAGGTCATATTGACTGACATCAAAAGCTATTTCAATCAAAACATCTTCATAGGTCAAGTTCCTTTTGCACATACGACCCTTATTTTGCAGCAGCTTCTTGCATCTATTGAACTTGTGAATTCATTTATTGAACCCCACCTGGACCACAGCATGGCTGCAGCAGGAGCAAGACCCAAAACTTGTTAAAAAAAAATTTACTTTTCATCGTGAAGGTTTCAGATCAAGTATATTGAATATGATGAAAATTAGTGCTGTACTTTGATCCATTTAATAAGCTACATGACTGGTTAAGATTTGAGATACATAGATTTAACTACAGATTGAACCCCAGTGTTGCTCACCGTGGTTGAAGAGCGCTCAGTGAGTTTCTGTGTTTGCTCAGACACAAAAAATTAGAGGGAACATTGTTCCTGACTATGAAACTTTTTAAAGCAGCTTAACCCTTGTGCTATCCTAGGCATGTTTACATTAAAAGTGGGGTCATCTGGACCCTCAAGGCAGCCCTCTGAACTGTTTTTTCAAGGACTTTTCATCTTCACTGGTGTCTGTTGCAGACATAAAATCCTGCCCATCTTTATCATAGGTGGGATCACACATCAATGAAGGGTGGGGTCATTTGGACGCCATAAGAGAGCACAAGAGTTAAACTGTTGCTGTCAGTCACAACCAGGATAGACACAGCTGAACAATTTGTTTTAATGCTTCCTTTCATTCCAGCTTCATGCGCCATTATGACATCTTCATATTAACTCACTCCTCCAGCCCCCTCCCACACTCATCCAATCACAGTCATCTCTCATACAGAGCATCCATCTGAACTGGGAACACAACAGAATCACAAAACACAATAACACTTGAATAAAGCTGGTCGCTACAATTCACATTGTTTGTGACTTCTTCTCTGTTTGTTGTAGAGCTGCCACGATTAGTCGATGAATCGACGACTAATCAACTATTAAAATAGTCGACTACTGATTTAATACTCGATTAGTTGTTCCACTATTTAATATGTAGTTGAAATGTAGTAAAGTTGAAAGTTATGACATTCTGCTAGCTTTTTAGACTATTTTGGCATTTTTAAAAGATTTTTTAGGCTATTTAGATTTTAGCTAATATTTCAGCTACATACTAGAAGTTTTGGCTACTGTAGGACTTTTTCTGTGTTTCTAGGCTATTTTGGAGTTGAGCTCATATTTTAGCTACATACTAGCTATTTTGGCTAATTTAGGCATTTTTGTTTTTTTAGGTTTTTTTGGAGTTACCTAATATTTCAGCTACAGCCAAAACTGCTAGCATGTGGCTGACATTTTGGCTGAATTCCAAAACACCCTAAGTGTCTAAAAAGAAAAAAACCTTAAGTTAATTAGTTTTTCAGTTTTTTAGGCTAATTTTGCATTTATCTAATATTTTAGCTGGCTATCAGCTATCAACTTCAGCATTTTTGGGTATTTATTGTAGCATCTTAAGCTATCAGTACTAGCATCTTCAGAGGCCAAATTCAGCTTCCAGCATTCACACTAGTATTATTGCAGGTAATGCTATATATCTAGTTTCTAGTTAATGTAAAGCTAATGATGGTTAAGACGTCCGTTTTACATCCAGTTGTGCATGACCTGATTAGTCGACTAATCGGGAAAAAATGATTCGGTGATTAGTCGACTATTAAAATAATCATTTGTGGCAGCACTAGTTTGCATAAGATAATTTTATAAAATAAAACACAAAAGGTTTTTTTTTTTTGTAAAAAAAATGATGTCATATTTTGGCATGCCCATCATCTCGGCACCACAGCACCTCCTTTGGATGCAAAAGTTTCAGACAAGTGTCTTGAGTTATCAGAGTTTTTGTGACAAACCGAAAGAGTCACATGACTGAAAAATTAAATCTGCAAATACATGAAATGGCAAATAAGCAGGAGAACACTACTCTGGAGCCCCCTGCTCCCTGTGCACACCTTGCAGACGCATCATTTAAATCAATTATCCATTCACACAGCCATTCCTGTCAAATTTGTATGCACCTTTTTTTGTTTTAGCAACTGTCAAAGTTGTTGCTTGACTCTTGTCCAATATTGTTACCTGACGTGTGTGGGAGGAGCTACAGTCAAAAGCTTTTCATCACGGAGGATGTGGAAGCTTGTTTACTGACGTTTTTGTAGAGCTAGCCAAAAGTAAATAAACCTCATCTCTCTTTATCTGTGTTTTACGAATTCAAGACAAACTCCTCCCACACCCGACAGGCATGCCAGAGTTTTATACCCTTTTTTGTACTGGGAAGTGACTTTGACACACATTAAAATAAAGTTGGTAGATGCAAATTGGATGTGCAAATTGCGTTCAGTTTGACATTCTGCAAATTAATTGAAACAAATAAGATAGTACAAAAAGACAGTGACATGTAAACAGCACATGGGCTATTGTGCTAGTTGTAGGCTAGAGATGACAAAAATTTTATCTTGTGATCTATTAATATTCCACACAATCCGAACTGTGAGTTTTACGATCACTGTACCGAGAGAATCTCTGAATGATTTCATGAGATATACACGGAGAATCTGTAGCGATCAGGCTAAAAACACTAGCTGGTTGCTCTTCCCACACGCGGCTGGGCTGTTAAGCTTAATGACACACACAGTTTTGGACAGCTGTTGAGCAGCAAATTTGACCCATGAACCGCGTTCAATACAGATCCAGCATTAGGCACACCTTATCGAAAATTTCTAATAATCCAATCTCATGGCAGCACCTCAATGCATTTAGGCGTGCATGCAGGATAAAGAGGTTCTTCTGCAGTTTAAACTGAGGAAAAGAATGGGGCAAAAAGGTGGTTTTAAGTAACTTTGAATGTAGTATGGATGTTGGTGCCAGACAGGCTGGTCTGAGTATTTCAAAAACTGCTGATCTGCTGAGATTTTCATGCACAACCATCTCTAGACTAGGGTTTACAGAGAGTGGTCTCATAAATAGAAAATAAACAATGGCGGTACTGTTAGTACAGTAAAGGTGCCCGATTAGTCAATTGGTCGCGACTACATCAAATATTAAATAAGTCGACGACTAATTTATTAGTAGATGCGTCATTTTTTGTTTTTTACTTGTTTTTATCTGAAAACTTCGGTACGCGCCTTCAAATGCCAGGTTTGCCATTCTCTTTGATACAAATACATAGTAGTGCTAATCCAGGTCAGTAGTGATGTCAATAGAAGTTCTGGGAAGGCTACCATAACAACACGCCAATGGAGCTTCAAAGTGTTTGAAACAAAACAGGAAAAAGATTCCAATCCAAAATCTGCCTGGTAGATCTTGTGTTCCATGGCAGCACCAAGTTGATGCTTGAACACCTGAAGAGGAAGCACATTGGGACTGAATATGAGACCTCTGAAGAGAGATCTTCCTCTAGGAAAGCTAAGCTAACATTAGCGTAAACAAAGAGTAGCCCACCACCCCACCCATCTATGAATGAGAGATCAGGATATTTTATTTTAAAGAAATGAATAAAAGCATCGGTACATGTCTCCGTGTGTAGGTTCATGAAATCATCCAGAGATTGTACCAGTGAAATGCAGCAGCTGTCATGGTGTTCTAACAATTGGTCTCACCCAATGAGATTTTCCTATCGTTTGCATAAACTGATCGATAGCCATCCAAATGTCCTACCTTATCAGAAAATCCTACCTGCTAAATATGAACAAACGGACAGTTTAGATCAGGGGTCTCAAACTCGCGGCCCGCGGGCAATCTGCGGCCCGCGGGATGATAATTTGCGGCCCCCGTCTTCATATGAAAGATTACAGTTAGTGCGGCCCGCAAGGCTGAGATGAATGACAGTTGTTGTGTGCTGAGCTGAACGAACCAATCACAGTAAGGTACATGGCTCTGGAGGGCGGGACATCGGCGGGCTGTCCGAACCTCCTCACTCTTTAATTCATTCCTCCAATCAGCTGGGCGGAGGAGGAGCCATGAAGCTGCTGGAAGAGCTTTCTCACTGAACGGGATTCGCGGGCCCCGCTCCTCTTTCGCCACGTGACAACACGTGATACACAGCCTGCCGCTTGTCAAAAAGCGTGTTCCACGCGACAATTCCGCGCACGCATCAAATATTCCACGGACAAATCTGACCCTCGCGATCTCTTTTTGCTCCTCCACGATCAGAAAAAGTCATCGCGAGAGAGACTGACTACTTCCGCGTGCGTGAGTGATGCCCGCGAGCGAGCAGAATCTTCAAAGGTGTTTTCACACCGGCCGCATGTCTGCGCGGGTTTATGAACGCACGCGCAGCAGGTTGTATCCACAATGGAGCAGCGCGGTCACGCACGCAGTAGAGAGGAGATTCTTCTTCTATGGTGTTTTTTTTTTTTAACGTTCATTAGCGCTGCTGCGACTGTGCATGAAATATTGAACCGGGTTGAAGACTCAGTGCGTGCACGATTTGTGCGCAGAGCTTGAGACCAGATTTAAAAACTTGCGTAGCAGCGTGCTCCAACCTTTAAGTGAGCGCGCTGCTCTTAGATCAGAAATGAAGAAGGTTCTGTAAATACAGACGTTTGAAAACTGAATAAAAATAGTTTCTCTTGTCTAGTGTTTCTCAGGTATTTTCTCTTAGACACCCCCCCCCCTCAGCTGCAAGCATCATTAGTATACGTTAATTTGCTCAAATTAAACGTATATCTCCTCAAAATATCATACTTTTATTATCATTAAAGAATAATAATAATAAAAAAACTTCTAAATAATCAGTTTTATTAATTGTTCTCTTTTTTTTTTTTTTTTTTTTTTTTAGAATACCTCCAAAACTTCCAGACAAAGTAAAAACAATCTTTCCATGTTTCTCTCCACAGTAGTGCTAGGATTCTGTCTTTTCTCAGAGATTCAATTATTTTGCATTGGCTAACTGTAAATTGAGTTTTAGGTTGTTTTTGCTATATTGAATTTATTATCAACTACTATGTAGGATTATGCACAATATTCATCTCTAATGTAAACATGTTTTTATTTGCATTCCCCTCAGGGGGGCGCGCCCCACCATTTGAGAAACACTGATCAGTCAGTCAGTCAATATGTGGTTTCAGTCGTCTGTGTCCGCTATAATGGTCATTGTTATTATATTTTATTAATAAATTGATTTTCTGATTCATTTTTTAAAATTAATTGAATTCATTCATTATTTTGTGTTAAAAATAAAGATATTTGAGAACATTGGAATGTTTTATCAGCGATTTGCTTGTGGAAATCCTGATGCGGCCCGGCCTCACCCAGACTCTGCCTCCAGCGGCCCCCGGCTCAATTGAGTTTGAGACCCCTGGTTTAGATGGTAGGTCGTAAACACAGCAGGATAGGACAGTATAACAGGAGGGGTAGGGCACAATTATTATTCTAGAGTATGTTTAAATCAATGCACAACAACATTGTATATAGTGATGATGAAGTATTTTCCTAGAGCATCTGTCACAATAAAAAGAGTTGGAATATGAGAATGTGAAGTTTATTTCATGATTAACATTTTTTAGGCGCTTTTCAAAACAAGATTGTATTAAAAACATCGCAACTTTCAGCGCAACCCTTCACAAAAGCTGTCGCAACATCAGGCATTTTTTCAGAGAATAGCTGAAAATATATCGTGATATAAAATATTTTATATTGTGATATACATTTATATCCATATCGCCCAGCATGAGTATGAACATGTTATTAGTCATCTAACTATTCATTAAAACGTGCTGAGAAAACCAGGAGAGATTTACTAAAGGGGAGCAGACTGACAGAACTTTTACTTTTCCTAAATTCTGTCTCCAAGGGATTACTTTTAGATGAAAATGTACCAAGACCATCAAAAACATTTGAATGCATGCACAAAACCAGATTTTTCTCTCTTTCTCTGCCTTGCAAAACAAGCTCCTCTTTGCTAGCTGCCTCTTTCACAACCGCACTTTGCGAGACGGCCTGGTGGATCTAACCAATAGAAACCCAAGAAAGCGTAGCTTCGGGAAAATAAAATCTCGATCTTTCTCAAAAATGAATTGTCTAAAACAACAAATTCAAATTAATAGATAAAATTGATTTACCGGCCACCCTTAATTTGTTCTCAAATTTTTGGGATCAGATCACAAATATCCAAGTACTCGGATACTTGTTACACTCCCAATAGGAGTAGGACTTCAAATTTTATTTAGAAAAAGGAAGTAGCAATTTTTAAATTAGATTTTAATTTAATTAAAATGTATTTTTGAGCTTCTAACTGATGGGATTTGATTTTTATTGGTGCTTGACAATATACAAAGTTCTGTAAAAGTATAAAACGGGTCCTTCTTGTTTTTGTCTCCCTATAGTTCTCCCCCAACATAATGTGAGTGAAAAGGAGGATATCTGCAATCAGCAGAGAAACTCCACAGAGGAACCAGAACCTCCACATATTGAAGAAGAGTGAACCAGAACTTCCACAGATTAAAGAGGAGCAGGAGGAACCAGAACCCCCACAGACTGAAGAGGAACAAGGAGGGTTTTTTATCAGTCAAAATGAAGAGCAGTTTGATGTGAAGCAGGAGACTGATATTTTTATGGAAATTCTTACTTATGAGGAAAATGAGCAGAGCGAAACAGATGGAAACAATCAGCAGAGCTTTGATGTAATCGATAGTCAGGAAGAAGAAGGAAACCAACAAGAAGAATCAACATCAACTACAGATGAAGAGACAGAGCCACAGAACAGAGATCAGAGGAAGAGAAGAGCCATAAGTTATGTCCAAAGTGTGGACAGCTCTCACATGTCAGAAAGTCAGTGTGACTCTGACAAAAGAAAAATCCCCAAGAAAGCTAGTTCAGTTAAGAAACACAAACTATTCCCAAAAGAAAAGACACGTAACAATGTGAAGTCTGATAAAAGAGCAAGAGTTGATCGCATTGTTTCAGAACACACAAAAACTGAGTCTGATGAAAGTCCTTATGTCTGTGAAGAATGTGGTAAAGGTTTTGCCTACTGCTCTCAATTATCATCTCAAAAGACACATGATAACTCACACAGGAGAGAAGCCTTTTCCTGTATACAATGTGACAAAAGATTTACTCAAATATCTAGTCTCAAGACACACATGAGAATTCATACAGGAGAGAAGCCTTTTTCATGTAAAGAATGTGATAAAAGATTTAGTGAAATATCTGGTCTCAAAAGACACATAAGAACTCACACAGGAGAGAAGCCATTTTCTTGTAAAAAATGTGACACAAGTTTTAGTCAAATATCTCATCTCAAAAGACACATGACAACTCACACAGGAGAGAAGCCTTTTTCGTGTAAAGAATGTTGTGCATGTTTTAGTCTAGTTTCTCGAGACCCGTCTAGTCTTGAATTACACATGAGAACTCACACGGAAGAGAAGCCTTCATCTAGTCAAACTATTTGATAAATAATTTTCTCCAAACTTATAAAACGCTTGAAAATGCACAGCAGATGACTTGTGCTGAAAAAGACAAAAGGGTTTACTCAGGACAGGGATATGTTATGAAAATTACATTTAAAACATGAAAATGCATGCACAACCATTACAAATGTAACCATTACAATAGTAGCAACCCTTTTTTTTATTTTACTTTGATGAATTTATTTTGCAAAAATCACTCTAAGTTCTGTATAACGTTTTATACTCATGGGGTTCCACCCTCACTCTTCTAGTTAACTCCAACCATTTGTAAGTGTTTTTTGAGTCAGTAAGAAAAAATAGAATCTCAAGGACTTCACACTGCAGTTTGGTGACAAACTTTGTAAAGATCAATGTATTCATCAAAATAGACTCAAGGCATCATTCCATATTTCCAAAGGTACCTAAAAATGACCATTGTGTTACTGTGTTTGAAGAACCAATGCAATCCCCTGAACTGAACTCAACTTAAATACAATTCTATGAACTGTGTTTTAGAGGAAGATGACCTTAGGTCAGCTATCAGAGCAACATGAGCTTTAATTTGATGTAGACAGAGCCACAGGCTGATGGCCTTCATACCACAGTGCACTGGTGCATTCATTCAATTTAAGGGAGGCCTTAGTTAGTGTTTAGAAAAGAAAATTTCTTTCTTTAAATATATCTTTTTAAATTTCCTGAAATAGTCTGAGTTTCTTTAAAAAAAAAAAAAAAAAAAAAACTTTTTAAAAGTTTTTGTCATTTATGGGACACAATCATCAAAATAAAAAAATAAAGGTTTGATGCATTTCAACATATGGTGATTCAATGGAGTGAATTTCACTTTTTGAATTGGATCAACCAAAAAAAAAAAGTTAATTTAATTCTTGTAGATGTAGAAATGTGTTGTTTCAAGTAGCATAGAAATCTTTAGCTCTTTAACGAGTTTCAATACCACTAGTTTCTGTATTAGCGTTTTTTAATCACTTTTCTTTTTCTCTCTTTTTTTCCTAGTCTGGGTTACCATGACAAGACTAAAAATGAATGGGGTGACAATTCATTTTAACAGGGATTCCATTCTTATCCTAGTTTGGGGTTGCTGATGTGTTTCATATTTGATATTTGTTCATTTTGAGTGATTCAGGACATATTTAGTCAAAAATTGAATGTGTGACTCAAGAGACAAATACCTGGTACTGAACAGTGTAGATTCCTTGTATCTCTCATAAGTTAACCTGATAATAAGTTAAATATGTGTACAAACAAGTAAACAAGAATTAATAGCAGATCCATTCATATTCTAGTTTTATAAAGTTTAGTATACTATTGTTTTTTACCATCAAAAGTATGCAAATGGAACATTCTATCAAACGGTGTGATCACGTGTCTTTAGAAAATTTAGTGTTTCCACAAATTGGATTGTAAAGATGTCATGATCATTTTTTTTTTCCTGCCATCACAGCAGTGTTGGTAAAATAAACCTACCATCCAAATGGTATTTTCCAATATTTATGCAGTCGATTTATTTCATTTTGAAACACTGTTAGGTTGATTTGTTTTAATTAAATTCACAACTTGCCTCAGACAAATTGATCTGGATCATTGGACTATAAGTCAATTAATCGTTATTCCACTAATAGAAATGTATACATTTTTAAGTCATACAATTCACTTTTGTCTGTGATCGCTGAAGTTTTCATTATTGTTTCTCACAAAAATATAACTACAGTTTATATTTTTTTGAGTTGTGTGTGAAAATAATTTTCTGAGGGAAATTGTAATTAATAAGGAAGAGGCTTAAGACACAGACTGGTGTTTGTGTTGTTGTGATCCTGTTTTTTATCAGAGATTAGAAGTGTTTCTCTGTTCTTTTTAGTTGTCAGTGTTCTGTTCCAATCTTTCCTGTGAAGAATAAAGTGGACGTGAACATCAGTCAGAAGTGTGGAGTCTTTCCCACAGTGTGGCTTTCTGCTGTTTGTTGCTTCTCTGCAGGTTCCAAAGCTGGACTCCTCAAGTCCAGTTCTGACTGCTGAGCTCTGGACTGAGCTCAGATCACTGATCAGGAGGTGTGAAGAAGACTGAAGTCAACAAACTGCTTCACCAAGGTTTTCTCATTAGAAAGTGCAGCAGTGAGCTTCAGTAGTTCAGAGACTGTTCAGCACCTCTTCTGGATCTGCCCACATACCAGGTCTTTTTGGAAGGACTTCTACAAATTCATCATTGATCATCTCCATAAGGACTTTATTTTAAAATGGGAAAATATTTTGTTCTTTATTTTTTTCAGAAAACAGCTTAAAGAAGACGTATACTTTATAATAAACATATTAATTATTTTGGTAAAATATTTACAGATGCAAGTATAGTACTGAAAATCTATTTTCATTCATTTTATAATGATTTTCTCTGCTTTATGAAACAGCTTTATGTTCCATTTTTCCTTGTTCTATATACTGTTTCATAAGTTTGATAAGTCTTTCATTAATAAATTCAAAAAAATAAAATAAATAAAACCTCTTTTACTGAGACCCCGCCCACCCGTATGAATAGTGCAGCTTTCTAACTTTCTAGTTTTGATGTCCATTACTGTCTGTGTCAGCCTTTATGACCGGGTGATTTAAATTAAAGCGCACTGAAGGAAGAAAAAAACAGTTTGCCAAGGTGACATCAAAGCGTTGTGGTACCGGGTGTACTGGCGCGCTCCGCGTCCCGTTAGTAGACCCGGAGGGGAAGCCGTGAAACATATAATAGATCCGCCAGGTAGTCATATTTTGACCTAGCACCACTGCGGGTCGGGTACCGATCCTGCTGCACGGCCGGTTCCGTGACCGTTGCGGGTCCGGTTCTGCCTCCGGTACCGGGTGTACTGTTGCGCTTTCCCGGGAGCAGAGCCGGGGGTTGGCTGGCTTGATCCAAGAAGGGTACCCCAAAACTTCAAGTTCTGACGTGGAGGAACCTTTAACCATGCGTCGATATGTGACAAGTTGGAAATGAGAATGTGTTGTAGATTCAGGTCTCTGGTAAAAGTAGATTACCACCCCCCCCTGGAATGTTGAATGTTGTAATGTGGAGCAGTGGGGGAGGGACGGCTGAACCAATCACAGAAAGACTGCTGCAGCTTTCCCTCCAAACTTCAGCTTCAGCTTCAGCTCCACCACATAGGTATGTCACTTCTTCTTCATCTTCCAGAACATTCGGATCCAGGTTCTAGTGGACTGGCAAAAAAAACAATGGCGGCATCGTTGTCCATGTGTAAAGTGTCTTCCGGTTTATCGGTTTAGATCGGCAAAGTTGACAACTGAACGCTCTTAAACACAATTTACATTAATAATAAAAGTTAACCTCACCATCTGTATCAGAGAATTGTACAATATTTATCTACAAATGTCCTACCTAACTGTATATTTTTCCTCTCTTAGATGGTTCACAAATCAAAATACAAATGTAAGTAATTCTGCCAGCAGAAAGCTGCACAGATTCTCCCCAAATGCATTTGGAGATCATTTCTCTCTGACCACCCGGTCAAAGTTAGACGAAGGTTAGAAGTACTTCACTGAATGCTGCTTGTTTGATTATGAAGGTAATTAGGACATTTATTCTGAATTTTTTCCTTCTCCCTTCCCCTTCATTTAGCCTTTAGTCAAGAAAAAATAGTGTCTCATATTTCAAACATCACTTTCGTCCATGACGTCACCAATAATCGCCAGTCCGCTAGCTTTAGCACAGAACTTCCGGCGCTCTAATTTACATAACAACAGCAGTTTTATAACTTTAAAAAGGTCATGCTATAACAAAAATTCATTCCTTACATTTAAATTTAAACGTCTGTGCTTCAGAGCACACCTGCATGAAGAAAAGAGCTTCTCAGCGTGATGCGGTTTAGCCTCTAGGGGAAAGACTTAATATCCTTTCGTTTGGAGGGTCAGATTTTTAAATACATTTCCCAGAAATACTTGCACTTAAACTGCCCCTTCAAATGGAAGAGAAAGGAGAAGAGAAGAGCAAAATTTGGATTGGGCCGTAGAGCTGCAAATCTTTTTGGCCAATGCTTTTTTCATTTATTATGAAGTTTAACAAATATACCGCTTTCCTTGGCAGAGGGAGATTGATGCAAGCACAGTTTCTGCTACCGTAACAATGCATCTCAGAGATTATAAAATAATCAACTTTTTTTGTGAAAAACAGTTAAAACTCTTGTCAATAAAGTGTAACTAGTTTCTTGGTGCTTGACAGTACATTGAAGTCCTGTAAACGTATAAAAAGGCTTTTCTTGTGTTTGTGTTTCTGCAGTCCTCCCCCAGCATTGGCTGACTAAAGAGGAAGATCTCTGCAACCACCAGGAACAGAACGATCCAGAACCTCCTCAGATTAAAGAAGACCAGCAGAGAGAACCAGAACCTCCACAGACTGAAGAAGAACAGGGAAAACCAGATCGATCCCTGATTAAAGAGCAGCCAGAGGAACTCTGCATCTGTCAGGATGAAGAGCAGCTGGATCTGAAGCAGGAGACTGAAACCTGGATGGAGATTCCTACTTTGGAGGAACATGTTGACAGTGAAGCAGATGGAAACAATCAGCAGAACTTGAATGGAACTGATAGTCTGGATGAAGAAGGAAACCAACATGAAGAATCAACATCAACTCCAGATGAAGAGACAGAACCACAGAACAGAAATCAGAAGAAGAGAAGAGACAGAAGTCAAGTCCAAAGTGTGGCCAGCTCTCACATGTCAGAAGGTCAGTGGGACTCTGAGCTTCAGATCCACGCTATAGGTACCATATTTCTACACTATAGGCATTTTTAAAGCCTAAACTTTTTTAAAAAAAAAAAAACACCCATGAGCCTAATAACTTGATGTGCCTTTTGTGTGCACCGAGTTCCAAAAAATTAAAAAAATATTCTTGGAGTGCTCTGCTTTACGGTAATCTCGCTGAACACAGGGCCACACACAGTATCACATGTAGTAAGTAAGTACATTTTATTTATAGAGCACCTTTCACAGACAAAATCACAAAGTGCTTTACAGAGTAAAACAATGACAAAAAATAAAACAGATTAAGACAGTAAATAAAACAGTACAGCACAATTAACTAAAAGCTCTTTTAAAAAGCTGTTTTTCTCAAAAGCATCATACACACAGTCAGTGCATTCGTTTACCTCAGCCACTCCTTCGATAGACATCGTTACATTTAAACTTTTGTTTTCTAAGGACTCCCGAGGATGGCGCCGGTGAAGAGACTTGCTTACGAGGCACAATTTAAGCTAAAGGCCATCAGTTATGCGGCTGCAAATGGGAATCGAGCTGCTGCAAAACAATTCAACATCAATGAATCTATGGTTCGGAAGTGGAAGAAACAAGAAAATGAACTGCGGCAAGTTAAAAAGACGAAAAAGAGTTTCCGTGGGAATAAAGCGAGGTGGCCACAGTTGGAAGATCAACTTCAACAATGGATCCTTGAACAACGAACCGCCGGGAGAAGGGTCTCTACGGTCTCCATTCGACAGAGGGCAACAACGATAGCACAAAACATGAAGATTAAAAACTTTCAAGGAGGCCCATCCTGGTGCTTTCGTTTCATGAAAAGGCACCATGTCTCCATCCGCGCAAGGACTGCTGTGGCACAGGAACTGCCAGAGAATTACAAAGAAAAGCTGTCCTTCTTCCGCACCCACTGCAGGGACAAGATTTCCAAAAAAAAGATCCGACCTGAACACATCACCAACATGGACGAGGTCCCTCTCACTTTTGACATCCCTATGAACCACGCTGAGGAGAAAAGAGGAACCATCACTATACCGAAACGCACAACGGGGCACAAGAAGTCGGATTTCACTGTTGTTCTTGGTTGCCACGGCAACGGACAGAAGCTACCGCCTATGGTTATTTTTAAGAGAAAGACGCCACCAAAAGAAAAGTTTCCAGCCGGAGTAATCGTTACGGCCAATGAAAAGGGCTGGATGGACGAGGAGAAAATGGGAGATTGGCTGAGGGAGGTGTATGGGAAGAGGACGCATGGTTGTTTTCACGCATCCCCGTCCCTGTTAATCTGCGACTCAATGCGCGCCCATCACACCGCGACAGTGAAAAACCAAGTGGAGCAAATGAATTCGGACCTCGCCATCATTCCTGGAGGATTAACAAAAGAGCTCCAACCGCTGGACATTGGTGTGAAGAGGGCGTTTAAAGCGAAGCTGCGAGCAGCGTGGGAGCGATGGATGACAGGCGGCGCACACACCTTTACAAAGACTCGCCGGACGAGTTACGCCACCATCTGCAAATGGATCTTGGACGCCTGGGCTGACGTCTCTAATCTAACTGTTGTCCGAGCTTTCGCTAAAGCCGGCATCATCGCTGAACAGTTACATGGCAACGAGACCGACTCCGACAACGATGAGAGGGAACGCTGCATTTTTGATTCAGAAATTGCTCAGCGGTTTCATTCGGACACCGAAGATGAAGACTTTGATGGATTTATAGAGGAATAATAATAAAAAAAGAGTGAGTGGATTGTTGTGTGGTGAAATAAACTTCAACTAAACTCTCTGTCCTGCTATATTACCTTATAATACCTTTGTGTACGAGTTAAATCCAAAAATAGACTCCCAGATTAAGCAGGCGCCTTGTGATACAGCGCCTTACGGTGAGTAAAATACAGTTCAACAATGGCTCTAGTTTGAGCTTCAAACTCTCCAAACATGCAGTCCTGGAAAAGTCTATCTCTTTACCTTCCAGTTTAAAAGACAGAATCCATTGTTGGTCAGTCTTTAAATCAGATTATCTTAGTTAATCCCTCCAACTAACTAAGTCCCTGCTGAATTTAAGCACTCCGGAAAGTCTGCGCTTCCCACTGTATGGCTGCGTGCCGCACAGAGATGTAGGCCAAAACTTTACACACACGTTTTTCCAGTATATTTGATGCCTGTGCGTGATTGCGCTAGAGTCGCTCAAATTCAATAATGCTGAGTTGGCGTAGGCATGAATTGTGCGTGAGGACCAGCGATGAGGTTTTTCTGCTCACGGGGAGGATGACGCAATGACTGTGTTGCACCACTGTTTGGTCTCTGACTCTGCGCAGCCAAATCTCCTTAGAACCCATTGAAAGGCTCTTCAATCGGGTCCTTAAACAGATAAAAAAATTATTTTCATCACTGTCATGTTTTAAATAAATACAAGATTTTAAATGTGATGAATTTCATTAACAGCAGCCATTTAAAGATGTTTTAAAATGTCTAACTGGACTTTGACCTCAACATCTCTCTAGATTTGACTAAAGACGAGAAACTCTTAGACCTGCAGGTAGAGACCGTAAAGTCCCAGTTTGTCTGTTGCACAAAATATTTTCTCAGTGAAAGGAGCCAATCTGAACATCAGTCTACCCAACAATATAAAATCTTTAACTAAAGTGTCCATCTTTAAATAACAAACTAAATTCTGGTTATCATAGAAAAAGCTGTCCAAGCACATTGTGTAAAATACATTATTTGGCTTTTTGAACCGTGTTATACGAGTATGATAGAGTACATTCTTCTGCTTATTTTTAATGGTTATTAATGAATTTTACAGTTTTTAGTGTTTTACTCTTTGTATTTTATTTTCAATGAGTAACTTTTTTCAGTAAAAGCTCCATTAAGGACAGATTTCATGAATTAGCCACGTCCATGAACACTGTGATCCAAGCATCAGATTGTTCTAATGCAAGGAAATATGTTCTTTTGTATTGGTCCCTGTCAAATAAACAATAATAATATTTCTTCTTCTGTGATTGTGGGAGGGTGATACTCCCACCAAAACTTCTTGTTGCGCTTCAAATGACTGTGGGTTGTGGTTATCCTAGTTATTAAAAAAATACAATTTTTTTAAACGACACGACAGCCATACAAAAGTAGCATTGACAATTTTTTGCAGTCTGTTAGTTGATAATAGATAGACTAACTGTTTAGAGCCCAAAATACAAGCTGCTAAAACATTTTAACCACTGTATCACTGTTGTCTTTAAAAAAGGTAAACAAAACTTCACAAGATTTGATATTTAAAACTTTATTTTCGTTTCTCCAGAAAACTTCTGCTGTAAGTTTGTCTTTTTTTTTAATTAACAAGTTTCACTTCTTTCCCAAATTCTTTACAAGTAAAAGGCTTTTCTTCTGAGTGAATTATCACGTGTGCCTGTGTTTGGAAAACGTTGCCTGTCCTAAAACTGAAGTATCTCCAAAAAACAGACATTAAGAGTGTACCTGATCACTGAACACACAGTTCAGATCATGTGAGGTTTTAGACTCACGGTTGCGATCTTGGTTCAAATCAGAGAGAAAAAAGGGATAAAAAAGGGAAGAATACCTAGATTAAAGAAAAAAAAAATGTTTTAAACGTTTTACACAATATCTATTTTTAATCAAACATATATGAAGTACTTCAAAACACACACACATAATACTTTTCTCATTGGGGCCAATTTATAAAAACAAAACGCCTACGTCTTTGATCTCAAGAATTTACATGCATTAAAAAGAAGTACTGAAGATATTCATATAAACAGAAGCGTATCATTGGGCACTGCATCTTTAAAATAAACAAGATGAAACAATGGATGAGAGAATATACAACTTTGAATTCTTCACTGTGTCCCCTGCTGCAATAAACTCCTCCCTCCCTCAGCACGCATACAGCACCTTGGTTTATTTTCTCTGGACAGGAAAATCTTTGAATAACCTCAAAAACTCAGACATGGAAACGTGTTTACAGATGTTTTTTGTGGAACTCTGCAAATTGAATAACTCTGATCTGTAATTATCAGTGTCTTACAAGTTAAACTCTGTCGACCAGCACATTATTTTTAGTTTGCATACCTAAAATCCACTATCATTGTGCATTTCAGAGCAAAAACAACATTTTTTCCCCCAATTGTATTCTTCCTACACACAACAATATTTATAGAGATTGCATAACAGCATTCTTGGACGTCATGAATATTCACACTTGAATTTTGGGAGCTGACCGCAGAATCAGACTCATTATAGCCCTAATAAAATAGCACGATGATAGAAAACATTACATCTCTTAAATATGAGTAAAAATGACCATAACGAAGATGTCTCAGACAGCAAAGATAATAGTTAGACAGCGGGATGCTTCCATTTCAGGTGGTTGCACTGTGCTGTGCTTCCATGAAACGTAAGCTTAAGTATTTCTTTTTCTGTGATTGTGGGAGGGCGATACCCCCACCAAAACTTCTTGTTGCGCCTTATGATCTAAATGACTGTGGGTCGGGGTCATCCTAGTCATTAAAAAAATTAAAACGACACAACTATACGAAAGTAGCATCAACAGTTTTTTGTAGTCTATTAGTTAATTGCTTAGGGCCCTAAATACAAGCTGCTAAAACATTTTCACTATTGTGTTCTTTATAAAAGTTCAAGGTTCTTTCTTTAACCCCCGTACTCTCTTATGGGGTCCAGAAAACCCCACCCTTACATTAATGAATCAGCCCTGCCATGAAAAAGGTGGACAAGGTGTACAAGACTTCATGGCTGTCATTGCACACCAGTAAAGATCAACAATCATTGAAGAAAAAAAAAGTTCAACACACTGTCTTGTAGGGTCCAGATGACCTCTCATTTAATGTAAACAAGCCTAAGAGAGCAGAAGGGTTAGACGGGTATTTAATATTTAAACCTTTATTCTCTTTTCTCCAGAACAACTCTGCTGTAAGTTTGTCTTTTTTTTTAATTGACACTTTTCACTTTTTTACTAAATTCTTTACAAGAATAGGGCTTTTCTCCTGTGTGAGTTCTCATGTGTGCCTTGAGACTATTTGCATGAGCAAATCTTTTATCACATTCTGTACAGTAAAAAGGCTTTTCTCCTGTGTGAGTTCTCATGTGTTCCTTGAGACTAATTGCATGAGCAAATCTTTTATCACATTCTGTACAGTAAAAAGGCTTTTCTCCTGTGTGAGTTCTCATGTGTTCCTTGAGACTAATTGCATGAGCAAATCTTTTATCACATTCTGTACAGTAAAAAGGCTTTTCTCCTGTATGAGTTCTCATTTGTGTTTTGAGATTCATTTTTTGACTAAAACTTTTGTCACAATCTTTACAAGAAAAAGGCTTTTCTCCTGTATGAGTTCTCATGTGTGTTTTGAGACTCTTTTTTTCACTAAAACTTTTGTCACAATCTTTACAAGAAAAAGGCTTTTCTCCTGTGTGAGTTCTCAAGTGTGCCTTGAGACTATCTGCATAAGCAAATCTTTTATCACATTCTGTACAGTAAAAAGGCTTTTCTCCTGTATGAGTTCTCATGTGTGTTTTGAGATTCTTTTCTTGGCTAAAACTTTTGTCACAATCTTTACAAGTAAAAGGCTTTTCTCCTGTGTGAGTTCTTATGTGTTTTTTGAGGTAATAACTTCGACTAAAACTTTTGTCACAATCTTTACAAGAAAAAGGCTTTTCTCCTGTGTGAGTTCTCATGTGTGCCTTGAGAGTATTTGCATGAGCAAGTCTTTTATCACATTCTGTACAGGAAAAAGGCTTTTCTCCTGTGTGAGTTCTCATGTGTGTTTTGAGATTCATTTTTTGACTAAAACTTTTGTCACAATCTTTACAAGAAAAAGGCTTCTCTCCTGTGTGAGTTCTTATGTGTCTTTTGAGACCAGATATTTCACTAAATCTTTTATTACATTCTTTACAAGAAAAAGGCTTTTTTCCTGTGTGAGTTCTCATGTGTACCTTGAGACTATCTGCATAAGCAAATATTTTATCACATTCTGTACAAGAAAAAGGCTTCTCTCCCGTGTGAGTTCTCATGTGTTTTTTGAGTTTACAACTTTGACTAAAGCTTTTATCACATTCTTTACAAGAAAAAGGCTTCTCTCCCGTGTGAGTTCTCATGTGTTTTTTGAGTTTACAACTTTGACTAAAGCTTTTATCACATTCTTTACAAGTAAAATGCTTTTCTCCTCTGTGAGTTAGCATGTGTTTTTTGAGCCAAGACAAAAAACAAAATCTTTTATCACAATCTGTACAAGCTAAAGGTTTTTGTCCTGCATGAATTCTCATGTGATATTTGAGCTGAGACTTTATATTAAAACCTTTACCACATTCTTCACAGACATAGGGTCTTTCATTGGACTCAATTCTCATGTGTGCCATTGTTTTTACTTTACCAGACTTAACATTGGAATATCTCTTTTGAAATTGTTTGCATTCCTTAACCAAAGTTACCTTTCCAGGTTTTTTTCCACCACCTGAGTCACACTGACTTTCTGACATGGGGGAGACGTCCACATTTTGGACATGACTTCTGTCTTTTCTCTTCCTCTGATCTCTCTTCTCTGTAGTTGATGATGGTTCTTTATATTGGTTTCCTTCTTCATCCTGACTATCGGTTACATTAAAGCTCTGCTCATTGTTTAGATTTGCGTCGCTGTTCTCATTTTTTTCATAAGTAGGGATCTCCATGAAAGTCTCAGCCTCCTGCTTCAGATTAAGCTGATCTTCTTCTTGACAGAGGCAAAGTCCTACTTGCTCCTCTTCAATATATGGAGGCTCTGGTTCTTCCTGTTCTTGTTTAATTTTTGGAGGTTCTGGCTCCTCCTGCTCCTCTTTAGTCTGTAGGGGTTCTGATTCTCTGCTGTTTCTCTGCTGGTTGCTGAGATCTTCCTCTTCAGTCACCCAATGCTGGGGGAGGACTGCAGGGACACAAGGAAAAACGGAGTTCCAGCATGTTACTTCAAATTTAATTTAAGCTTTCTTAAGACCGTGGAGATAAAAAATTAAGACCAATTTTTCGCCCCAATTCCCACCCAAATGGACAAGGGAAAAAAAAAACCTAATCAGTAACGGAGTTACATAATGCATTACAGTTCCAATTTCAGTAATTAAATTACAATTACTTGACTAAAGAAAACAATCTTTACTTCATTACTCACATTTTGGTGCAGCAAAACCATTGATGACTCATAAACCAAATTTGTGTAAACATTTGGCTCTAACATTGTCCTTTGGTTAAATGAAGCAAAATTAATAACAACAATACTAAAGATTATATTAATCATGATAAGAGTAGACACAACCGCTAATCCAGAGTTTGAGATTGGTCAAAGTAAAATTCAGAGACTATAAATATGGACAAATTTGTAGAAGATTTGGCAACTGAAGATATTCAATTATTCCCCTTTGTTGAAAACAAAATCAAATATTGAATTGATTGTTGTACTAAAGAACTTGATAAATGCAGACAATTTTAACTTGTATATCTCCATCCTCACTTCTAATATTCCTCTCAAACAATATTCCCTGCATTGCTCTTTTCAAATTAATACAAAAATAAATGTATTCGCTGTATGTTTCACTTCTACCATTGCATTACTCTTTTATCTCCAACTTAACTCAACTCCAAGCGTTAGCTTATGTGCTGAAAGGGAATTGAAAGGAATGAGTCACAGAAACAAAAAATGGTGTCATTAAATGTGGGCTACTAAACATTAGATCAACTTCCTCAAAGTCCCTATTAGTCAATGAATTGATTATTGATAACAAACTTAACTGCTAAGCTCTAACAGAAACCTGGTACAACAGGTGATGATTATGTTCGGCTGAATGAAGCAACCACCCCCTAGCTATCATAACTATCATAAATCCAGGATTTCTAGGAAAGGAGGTGGGTTAGCAGTAATTTCAGAATCATTCTTACTTCCTAACCCTAAAGTTAAACACATTTAACATCACCCAATGCAGAAAGTATAAATCACCCAAACAGAAAGACTTAAAAGCCAGTTTTATTCATAAATATAACAATTAATTAACTATTAATTAATTATTTATCAAATATTTTTCAATTCTTTGATAGTAAAATCTCAAATATTAGACACAAGCTAAATGTGGTTACTCCCACTATCAGCCCAAAGCTGATGTTGTAGAAATGAAGGCATCCATAGAAACGTCTGTAACCTTGGACTGGTCTCCACCTGCTACGCACACAGATGAATACGCAGAGCGGCCGCGAGGAAAAAGGTCTGAGCTGTGTCTGTATTTTTCTAAAGTAAACACAGAGCATGCCGTTTCTGATGTAACATAAATAACATGGATTTGTTATGATGGTCACAGCAGTAACCTGTCCAAACGCCGCGCTAAAATCCACCTGATTCTAGCGGAGAGGTGACCATCCAAAAGAGACGTCTAGCGTTGTTATTGACCTAACAGCTGTGTATGCTAGCGGTACACACGTGGAGCATGGGACTAACGTGTTGATTATAAAATAAAAATGCAGGAAATTTTAAGAAGGGGGGGAGGGGGTGGATGGATACCAGTACTGTAAAAAAAAAATAACGTTTACAATTGAATTATTTTGTACTTTTTTAAAAAATGAAATGACACATAAAAGCTTCATTTTAGTTTGTAAAAACATTTCATTAAACATTTTTAGGGTTTCCACATCAAAAGGAATCCCATTTTTCTAGACAGAATGTTCTGTTTTTGCATGATTTTATGTCTAGTGTGTGATGGAAAATGACAGAATAAAGGTAGTGTACTGACAGCACTTTAACAGGGCAGTGGGGCAAACTGGACCTATAGGTTCCTTCTGGATTGTTGTCTCAACATCTAACACTGAGGGCTATTAAAGTCCACATACCTGTGGGAATCAGGATTCTCAACTGTGGCCACAACTAAGACCAAAGCTCCGAGCATCACAGGAGGCTACCCTAAGGTGCTGTTTACATTACAACGTTTTCGCGTGCGTTCCGACAACTTGGTTATCGTTTGGGCCTCTCGTTTAGACCAGAACGGCGTTTTATGGCCCCCAAAACGACAACTTTGGAGAACGCCTTCCAGAGAGGAGCGTTGCGAAACGTTCCCGTTCCCACAGCCCTCCCATTCTAGTGTGTACGGTCAGGAACGGTGTCAGGGTGTAAAGCGCAGTACTTCTCCTATTGTTCTTTTCCATCCGGTGGGAGTAGGGTTGGGCACCGAAGTCCGGTTCCAAGTAGGAACCGTTATGATTTGCGCGGTTCTACCGAAACCGAAAGATGTGGCTGCAAACGGTGCCGGATTTCGGTTCCAAATTTCATTGAGTTTCATTTGTCTGTGGACATGTCAAATCACTGTGTAGCACTCCCTTCTGATTTTTTACGATTCAGCCTATCTATTTACTTTCTTGTTGTTGTGAGATAGTGTGTCTCCAACTTCTGCATCTCAGCTTGTACGAAGCTGGGGGGGGGGGGGCGTGTGCATGTGAGGAGCAGCGCGCTCTGAGAGGAGCGAGAGAGAGAGAGCGTGCTGCGGAGAGAGAGAAAAAGGAGAGAGAAAGGAAGGGGGGGGGGCGCACGTTAGTGTGCGGAGAGTTGTTCTCGAGTTTGTCTGCAAGTTAAGTAATAAAGTTCAGTCCTCTACATAGCTAAGTGTAATTATTCGGCTTCGCATGATCAAAGAAGGGATGTGAACCCCGGAGGAAAAGCAACCTTCGGCCCTGGAGAAGATCTCCCCTGCTCCTCGACTACGGCTGAGGGGGAAATAGAGCAGGAACGGTTCAACATTGTGCGCACATAGCGCATAGCGGCGTGGCGTGTGCGTGTGAATTACATGTTTCCGTCAGCATTCGTTTTAACCGTGAACGCAATATCATTCAGGAACGTTCTGGTGTGTACCCGATATCATGCTTACCGGGTCAGAGAGCAAAACGCGTTCCCATTCCAGTGTAAACGAGCCCTAAGAGTGAGCCTTTCCCCCATTCCACCCAGACTGGATTAGATCATGTCTCAGAGACAGACCGAAGGGTCTCATTAGCATCTGAATATGGGATTTGTAGCATGTTAAAAAGCAGACTGTTGTGACTGTTGTTGTTCATTTGCCACAGATTTGGAGAGTAACATCTTGTACAAAAATTAAGACTACTAATTTTTTCAAGTTCATCAGCAGGTTATAAGGCAATCTTGATGAGCACTATTTAAATGTCATTAAAAGTTTATTTAATTTGAAAATTATTTTACATGTGCTTTTTTTATTTACATTTTTATGTATCAAAATCCCTTATGAATATTCATGGAATTCTAATTTGTGCTTAGCTTGACAACCATGGTTTACCTGTTCAGTGTGAAAATAAATGTCTGAGATGATGAGATGATACAATGAAAGATGATAAAAATTTCATTTTTTTCTGTAACAGATCACAGAAAATCTGTGTTCTGTACGGATCAGAGGCCACGGTTCGGGACACGTGTGTATCGTGGACCGCTCCAACGTCCACACGCGGACACCTCACGCCAGCCTAATTTAAATCAATTGTCCGTTCACATCGGATGAATTCTCGTCAAATTCATGTAAATCCTCTTTGTTTTGACAGACGCTAAATTAGCTGCTTGACAGTTATCTTGAGTGTGTTCACCTGAAGCTGCGTGTGGGAGGAGCTTTGGTCAAAAACCTTTCTCAACTTCATAATGAAGGACGCGGATCGATAGATATTCAATTCAATGCAATTTTATTTATATAGCCCAAAATCACAAAGAAATTTGCCTCATTGGGTTTCATGCAGGTAATTTTAGCGGCGATATTTCAAGGTCCACAATTCTGTCTTCAGACTCAGATTGTGGAAACATTTGTTCTGAAAGTGACGCTGATTCAGAGGCGCCGGGTGTTTGTGGTTTGAGGACTGTAAAGCCCGATCAATTTGAGCCGGCAGTGCGTAAAGTAAGAGCTCACAATGGCAATGACACTGACAGTGACGCTGAGAATGCCGATTTAAAGTCGTAATTTAATGAGAAAAGAACCAAAGCTGTCAGTTTATCAGAGCCATGCTCGAAGCTGGAAGACGTGGAGCATCTCGTGAAGCTTTATTTACAGATCGGTTTTAAAAAACAAAGAAATTCTGAACCTTTTGGCGTTTTAATAAGAAAAAAAAAAAAAAAAAAAAAATATATATATTATATATATATATATATATATATATATATATTTTTTTTTTATATATATATATATATATTTAAGGGGAGAAGTAAATGTATTAAACACTTTTAAAGCATTTAAAACAACATTTTACCCTTATAGAAAATTTAGAAACATTTTAATAATTTATCAAAACTATTGGATTACTTAAAGTTTTAAAGTGTAAGATAAAACTTTTAACTAGCAGACCACTATTTTTTTTTTTTTAATGTTTGTGACTCTGTTATAAAACATTGGTGAACTGTTTCAATATTTGATTTGTTTGAGGATTTCTTAACATTAGAGAGATTGAACTGAATAATGAATTTATTATAGTTACAAAAAAAAAACAAAAACTCCAGGAGAATGAACCTGATTCTACAGAACCTGTGATGTTAACATTTCGGTTTTTGATGCACACTAATAGACCAGACTCCTCCAACATCAGAACCTGGGCCAGAATGTTTAATATTTTGGAACTCGGTGCACACAAAAGGCACATCAAGTTATTAGGCTCATGGGTGTTTTTTTTTTTTTTTTTAAGTTTAGGCTTTGAAAATGCCTATAGTGTAGAAATATGGTACCTATAGCGTGGATCTGAAGCTCAGAGTCCCACTGACCTTCTGACATATGAGAGCTGGCCACACTTTGGACATGACTTCTGTCTCTTCTCTTCTTCTGATCACTGTTCCGTGCATCTGTCTCTTCATCTGGAGTTGATGTTGATTCTTCATGTTGGTTTCCTTCTTCATCCTGACTATCAGTTCCATTCAAGTTCTGTTGATTGTTTCCATCTGCTTCACTGCCAACATGTTCCTCTAAAGTAGGAATCTCCATCCAGGTTTCAGTCTCCTGCTTCAGATCAAGCTGCTCTTCATCCTGACTGATGCAGAGTTCCTCTGGCTGCTCTTTAATCAGGGATCGATCTGGTTTTCCCTGTTCTTCTTCAGTCTGTGGAGGTTCTGGTTCTCTCTGCTGGTCCTCTTTAATCTGAGGAGGTTCTGGATCGTTCTGTTCCTGGTGGTTGCAGAGATCTTCCTCTTTAGTCAGCCAATGCTGGGGGAGGACTGCAGAAACACAAACACAATAAAAGCCTTTTTATACGTTTACAGGAGTTCAATGTATTGTCAAGCACCAGGAAACTAGTTACATTGTGTTGAAAAGAGTTTTAACTGTTTTTCACAAAAAAAAGTTGATTATTTTATAATCTCTGAGACGCATTGTTACGGTAACAGAAACTGTGCTTGCATCAACCTCTCTCTGCCAAGGAAAGCGATATATATGTTAAACTTCATAATAAATGAAAAAAGCATAGGCTAAAAAAAGATTTGTAGCTCTACAGCCCAATCCAAATTCTTCCCTTTTCCTTTCTCTTCCATTTGAAGGAGCAGTTTAAGTGCAAGTGCTTCAAGGAAATGTATTTTTAAATCTGACCCTCCAAACGAAAGGATATTAAGTCCTTCCCCTAGAGCAGGGGTCTCAAACTCGCGGCCCGCGGGCAATCTGCGGCCCGCAGGATGATAATTTGCGGCCCCCGTCTTCATATGAAAGATTACTGTTAGTGCGGCCCGCAAGGCTGATATGAATGACAGTTGTTGTGTGCTGAGCTGAACGAACCAATCACGGTAAGGTATATGGCTCTGGAGGGCGGGACATCGGCGGGCTGTCCGAGCCTCCTCACTCTTTAATGCATTCCTCCAGTCAGCTGGGTGGAGGAGGAGCCACGAAGCTGCTGGAAGTGCTTTCTCACTGAACGGGATTCGCGGGCCCCGCTCCTCTTTCGCCACGCGAGCAGAAAATCACGAGTGCCAGACGCGTCACGCACGCACTTAGCTGGTGTTTTAAAACCGTTCAATCGCGTGTGGCTGGTATTCTTAGCGCTGCTTAAATCGACTGTCGCGTGCCGAACGAAAAGAAAAAGTCCGGGTTGAAGACTGACTAGCTCGCGCTCTGCGTGATTGGTTGCCGCGCCCAGTTGTGGTGCAGAGCTTCAGACCCTAGATTTAAAACTTACGTTCATTAGCGCTGCTGCACTGGGTGAAATTGGCGCGGAGACTCAGCGTGCGCGATGTGTCAGCTTTGCAGATCGAGCTCGCGGTTGAGCAACGCGCTATTTACGACGCGCGCTCCCGACGCGCGCTCCCGACGCGGAGGCCAGGAATTCTGGTGCGCGCGTTTGCATTGAGCTTTCAGTGAGCGCGCTGCTCTCAGCTCAGAAATGAAGGAGGTTCTGTAAATACAGACATTTGAAACTGAATAAAAATAGTTTTCTCTTGTCTAGTGTTTGTCAGGTATTTTCTCTTTGACACCCCCCCCCCCCCCTTCAGCTGAAAACATCAATAGTATCAGTTAATTTGCTCAAGTTAAAGGTATACTTCCTCAAAATATTGTACTTTTATTATCATTAAAGAATTATAATAATAATAAAAAACTTCTAAATAATCGGTTTTATTAATTGTTCTCTTTCTTTCTTTTTTTAGAATACTTCCAAAACTTCCAGACACAGTAAAAACAATCTTTCCTTGTTTCTCTCCACAGTAATGATGGAATTCTGTCTTTTCTCAGAGATTCAGTTCTTTTACATTGGTTCATTGTAAATTGAGTTTTAGGTTTATTTTGCTATATTGAATTTATTATCAACTACTATGTAGGATTATGCACAATATTCATAACTAATGTAAACATGTTTTTATTCGCATTCCCTCCAGGGGGGCGCGCCCCACCATTTGAGAAACACTAGTGTAGTCATTCAGTCAAAATGTGGTTTCTGCAGTCGTCTGTGTCTGCTGTATGGTCATTGTTATTATTTTAATTATTAATTATTGATTATCTAATTCATTTTTTAAAATTAATTAATTTAATTCATTCATCATTTCGTGTTAAAAATAAAGATATTTGAGAACATTGGAATGTTTTATCAGCGATTTTCTTGTGGAAATCCTGATGCGGCCCGGCCTCACCCAGACTCTGCCTCCAGCGGCCCCCGGCTGAATTGAGTTTGAGACCCCTGCCCTAGAGGCTAAACCGCATCACGCTGATAAGATCTTTTCTTCTTGTAGGTGTACTCTGAAGCACAGACGTTTAAATTTAAATGTAAGGAATGAATTTTTGTTATAGCATGACCTTTTTAAAGTTATAAAACTGCTGTTGTTATGTAAATTGGAGCGCCGGAAGTTCTGTGCTAAAGCTAGCGGACTGGCGATTATTGGTGACGTCATGGACGAAAGTGATGTTTGAAATATGAGACACTAGGCGTGTTTGAGATTATGCAGGCGTGTCGCTGCGTTCTCTGTATGCGGAAGCAAAACGGTTGCACCACTTACCCCGCATGCGCGAACCATACGTCACTTCCGCTCTTCGCCCACTACACGACAGAGTCATTTCCAAACAGTAAAACTCCTTGATCACAAGAATTTATGTTTTTCTCAACAACCAAGAGCTTCTCCTGACTGGATTACTGTGCGAGAAAAAGCCACCGAGTTACTGTTAAAAACGAATTTGGATTACCGGATAAAATAAAGTGTTTCGAAGTGGCGCTGTTTCCTCTTAGCTTAGGGAGTAAACTGCCATCATGTAAAACTGCAGAAGAAGAAAACATTTGTAGTCCGTGATAGTCACTGCAAGATCGTAAGGTTATTATCCTTAACGTGTCATTTTTTCTTTTCGTTTATTCAACAATAAGTGAATTTTTTCATTATAATAAATATTTTTAAGTGCTATATTAACATCATACGAGGCTATTATTGTTGTTACCGTCCGAAGACCATAAAATGCTTTAGCGGAAGTGACGTATGGTTCGCGCATGCGGGATAGCGGTGCAACCGTTTTGCTTTCGCATACAGAAAATGCAGCCACACGCGGCGCTGCGCAGATCGCCTGGATTGCGGTGCATGCTGGTTAGTTTCTGTCACCGACGTCACATGTGCGCCGTCATGAAGTATCGCGAGAAAGGGGCGGGTTCAAGGCGCCTACCTAAGCCAGCGCAGCCAGAAAATAGGTACTGCGCTGGCTGCAAGCCGCCTTGATGACTACAAAACATTGCATTGTGGGAAACGGGGTCCTGAAAGTTTTTGTAGTTTAATGTGAAATAACTGGCGCTAAATGAAGGAAATATGTGTATTTTTTTACTCTTTCTGGAAGGTAGTGAATCACTGGTGAAAAAATATACAAGATTTTAAATAATCTGTGGTTATGTGTGTCATAGTTGTCTTTAAAATGAACTTTAATTTTTATTTTATCTGTTTATTTGGGACTGTGCACATGTAATGAATCCCCCGACTATTATTTTATCTGTTTTACTCTAAGAGATGTAAAAAAATACTATAAAAGACATAACAGCACAGATCATACAAGGAGGAGTGGCGTATTAAAATTCAGCCGAATGTTGAGGACAACCCCCAACTCCTCGTTCTCGTGCAGTCTCGTCGTCCACCTTCATCTCAGGCGCCTTTCTCCGCCCCCTCCAGCAGCAGCTTGGTCTCGCTGACGAAGCAGGCGAGGCGCAAGTCAACTCAAACACGCCTACTGTTTTTTCTTGACTAAAGGCTAAATGAAGGGGATGGGAGAAGGAACATTTTCAGAATAAATGTCCTAATTACCTTCATAATCAAACAAGCAGCATTCAGTGAAGTACTTCTAACCTTCGTCTAACTTTGACCGGGTGGTCAGAGAGAAATGATCTCCTATGCATTTGGGGAGAATCTGTGCAGCTTTCTGCTGGCAGAATTAATGACATTTGTATTTTGATTTCCATCTAAGAGAGGAAACATATAAAGTTAGGTAGGACATTTGTAGATAAATATTGTACAATTCTCTGATACAGATGGTGAGGTTAACTTTTATTATTAATGTAAAATTGTGTTTAAGAGTGCTTAGTTGTCAACTTTGCCGATCTAAACCGATAAACCGGAAGACACTTTATACATGGACTACGATGTCGCCATTTTTTTTTTTTTGCCAGTCCACTAGAACCTGGACCAGAATGTTCTGGAAGATGAAGAAGAAGTGACATACCTATGTGGTGGAGCTGAAGCTGTGGTTTCCAGCAGATATCCAGCAGTCTGCGCTGACGACAGAGCTCCTGCTCGTACTGGACGATGGTTCCTTCACAGAGTCTGCAGATTTCTTCAGCAGCAGCAGCTAGTCGCTCGCTGATCAACTCTCTCAGAGACTGAAGGGAAGACATGGTTCCTGCAGCTCCAACAAACACCAAAGTCCTCTGAACAGCAGCAGCTCCGATCATCTGCTAGTCTCTCAATCACAGCAAAAAGGTCCAAACAGAAACTTTTCTCCTGCTTTCAGATGGTTTGGTTCCTGTGATCCTGCAGGAGTCAGTTCTGCTCAGCCTGCAGACAAACAGAAAAGACTCTGGAAGCTTCCACATGGAAAACTTCCAGACAAAGAAATCCAAGCAACAACATCTGATTGGTTCCTTTTGGAGGGAAAGCTGCAGCAGTCTTTCTGTGATTGGTTAAGTCATCCCTCCCCCACTGCTCCACTGCACAGGGGGTCAACATTCCAGGGGGGGGGTGGTAATTTACTTTTACCAGAGACCTGAATCTACAACACATTCTCATTTCCAACTCGTCACATATCGACGCATGGTTAAAGGTTCCTCCACGTCAGAACTTGAAGTTTTGGGGGTACCATTCTTGTCAGAATCTAAAGAGGTGGCTGAACCAATTGAATCAAGCCAGCCAACCCCCGGCTCTGCTCCCGGGACAGTGCAACAGTACACCCGGTACCGGAGGCAGTACCGGACCCGCAACGGTCATGGAACCGGCCGCGCAGCAGGATCGGTACCCAACCCGCAGTGGTGCTAGGTCAAAACGTGACTAGCTGGTGGATCTATTATATGTTTCACGGCTTCACACGCCAGTACACCCGGTACCACAAACGCTTTAATTTCACCTTGGCAAACTGTTTTTTTCTTCCTTCAGTGCGCTTTAATTTAAATCACCCGGTCATAAAGGATGACACAGACAGTAATGGACATCAAAACTATAAAGTTTTATTGAAAAAAAAAGCTGCACTATGCATACGGGTGGGCGTGGTCTCAGTGAAAGAGGTTTTATTTTATTTTTTTGAATTTATTAATGAAAGACTTATCAAACTTATAAAACAGTATATAGAACAAGGAAAAATGGAACATAAAGCTGTTTCATAAAGCAGAGAAAATCATTATAAAATGAATGAAAAATAGATTTTCATTACTATACTTGCATCTGTAAATATTTTACCAAAATAATTAATACGTTTATTTTAAAATATACATCTTCTTTAAGCTTTTTTCTGAAAAAAATAAAGAACAAAATATTTTCCCATTTTAAAATAAAGTCCTTATGGAGATGATCAATGATACATTTGTAGAAGTCCTTCCAGAAAGACCTGGTATGTGGGCAGATCCAGAAGAGGTGCTGAACAGTCTCTGAACTACTGAAGCTCACTGCTGCACTTTCTAATGAGAAAACCTTGGTGAAGCAGTTTGTTGACTTCAGTCTTCTTCACTCCTCCTGATGGAGCTCAGTGATCTGAGCTCAGTCCAGAGCTCAGCAGTCAGAACTGGACTTGAGGAGTCCAGCTTTGGAACCTGCAGAGAAGCAACAAACAGCAGAAAGCCACACTGTGGGAAAGACTCCACACTTCTGACTGATGTTCACGTCCACTTTATTCTTCACAGGAAAGATTGGAACAGAACACTGACAACTAAAAAACAGAGAAACACTTCTAATCTCTGAGAGAAAACAGGATCACAACAACACAAACACCAGTCTGTTTCCTAAGCCTCTGTAATGTTTTGTGGGGGTTCCAAGACAAGGAATAATCCTGTCAGTCAGAAGCCAGGAATCACAAGACACGTTTGTAAAAATATAATGGGCTTTATTAAAACACTAAAACAGCAGCACCTAAAAACAGTGGAAGAGGGAAGCCTGCAGAATAAATAGAATTCCGTAAAACCACAGTGACAAGTTCAACTTCACAGCAACAATAAAACACCCTCTAGCCGAGGCACTAGAACTGCATGCAAACACCCAGAACTAAAAGGGAACTAAAATTCATGCGGCAAACCCTCTCCATAAAATCATCAGATGCTTTAAAACAAGAGTCTTTAAAATAGGCGTGTGAGGAAGTGCTACTTAGCTCGTCCAGCTGACGAGACCCCCCCGGGGTCTAAGCTTCAGCGCCGTCCGGCTCCCCGGGTATGACTGCTCCGGGCGGCGGAGATGATCAGCGTCTGGGCTGCAATGTCACGTGGTGGCAGGAAGATGAGGATGGAGCACCGGCAACCAGCTCACTCCTAGTCCCGGCCCTGTTCTTTCTAAAGGAGGCGTCCAGCCTCCCCTCCTTGCGCTGGAACAGCTCCTCCTCTCTACCTGTCTTCACCGCCGGCAGCCCTAAACAGCAGCGAGCGGCACCCTCCCCGCAAGGTTGAGTGGCTGGCAGCTCTGGCAGAATGCTCTCGCGAAGACTCTCACAGCTTCCTTTTTAATCAGTTCATCATCAGGTGATGATGATCATCACCTGTGCTGGCTGTTGCGTCATCCACACAGTGACGCTGCAGATTTCCATCACACTCCTCCCTTCTTAAAAAAAGAGACTTACTCCGAAGTCTTAAGACCTATAGTCTAAGGCATAGTCTTTGAATCTGCCGGGTGGTTTCCTTTGGCGTACTGGCCGCGCTCTCTCATCTGGTACTCTGGCTTCCGCAGCCGGTCCAGAACAGGTCGCAGGAACATCATCCGGGGTACTGCTCTCAGACGCACAGTCGTCCACATCATTAGACTCCGTCTCTTCTCTCGGGGTCCTTCCCTGTTGTCCCCCTTGGGATCCCTGGGTTGATGAGGCTGTCAAAGAAGAGGTATATGGCTTGAGTCTGTTAAAATGCACAACACTTTCCTTTCCTCCCTCCACTGGAGCTAGCCGATAGAGCACCTCTGTAATCCTTTCCAAAACTCTAAAAGGGCCTTTAAAACGTCTCTGAAGCTTTGAACAAACTCCCGCTTCCTCGCCTTGTTGTGCACCCAGACCAGTTCTCCTTCTGAAAAATACTGGAAGTTGGCCCTGAAATCGTATGAAGCTTTCTGTTGTGCGGTAGCATGAGCCTGATGTCTCTTGACTGCCTCCACCACAGAAGATAAGGTCTCTTGCAACCTAGTGACATATTCATCAACAGATGAAAAAGCCCTGTGTTCTCCAACATTCAGCATGACATCCACAGGCAAAACAATTTCTTGTCCAAATAAAACTCTGTAAGGGGTAAAAGATGTACTCGCATGGACACTACTGCGGTACGCCAACATCACATACGGTAAAAGAGAGTCCCAGTTCAGCTGATTGTCCTCTACAAAAAGAGACAACATTGACAGGAGGGTACGGTTAAAACGCTCGATTAAGCCGTCAGACTGTGGATGATATGGCGAAGTTCTAGATTTATGAATGTTTAAGAGTCTGCACAATTCCTTAAACAAGGTAGATTCAAAATTACGACCTTGGTCAGAGTGAATACTGCGTGGAGCCCCAAAGCGACAAATCCACTCTTCAGAGAGTACTTTTGCAATGGACTGAGCTTCTTGGTTCTGGAGTGGGAAAGCTTCTGTCCATTTTGAAAAATAGTCACCCACCACAAGGATGTACTTATTTTTATTTTGAGTTTCAGGTAGGGGTCCAAGGATGTCAAGCGCCACTCTTTCAAATGGTCGGGATGGAACAGAAGTTTGCATAGGTGCACAAGGATGTCTCCCATGTGACTTCCGTGAAGCACAGTCGGCACAGTTTCTTACCCAGCCCTTTACATCCTGAAACCAGCCAGGCCAATAAAACGGTCTTTAACTTTTGCTTGGAGTTTCTGAACTCCCAAATGGCCACCAGTTGACACATTGTGAAGCTGCCTGAGAACCTGAGGCACCATGTGCTTGGGTAGCACAACCTGGATACAAGAAGCCGCGTCTGAGTTAACCGAAGGAATCCTCACCAACCTAGATTGCTGAATCTGCAGTTGGTGCCACACTGGGGCAAACTTCTGCAGCTCCGGAGAGTCTGGTAAAACGCCTCCGATTTCTTTTTTGCATTTAATAAGCTGACTCAGCTCAGGGTCTTCACCCTGTGCTTGGGCAAGCTCATCCACCCCTGGTGTTCCCTGAGACTCAGATGGCAGCGTTTCTTGTAAAGCACACACTTTAGAATCGGTGGACAGACAGTCTTTTGATGGCAACCGACTACGGTCAGCACAAGCTGGTAAACGTGAAAGCGCATCTGCGTTACAATGTAACCTGCCCGGGCGGTGAATGATCTTATATTCAAAGTTTGCAAGCTGTTCCATCCACCGAGCTAACTGACCTTCCAAGCCCTGGAAATTGTGCAACCATCGCAGAGAATTGTGGTCCGTGCGCAGAACGAACTCTTTTCCCACCAAATAGTGCTTGAAATGTCTTGTGAAAGTCACCATGCTAAGAAGTTCTTTTTTTGTTGTTGCATACTGTCGCTCTTGCTTAGTCAGGGCCCGGCTAGCATAGGCGACAACCTTTTCCATCCCATCTTCCTCTTGGGACAGAACTGCACCAATTCCTACATCACTAGCATCTGTGTCCAAGATAAATTGCTTTTTTGGGTCAGGATAGGCTAGAACTGGGCCGTTGTGAGGCTGATTTTTAACTGATCAAACGACTTTTGGCAAGCCTCACTCCAATGAAACCGTTTCCCCTTCTCAGCCAGCTGGTGCAAAGGCCTAGCAATGTCCGCAAAACTCTTTACAAAGCGCCGGTAGTAGGATGCCAACCCCAGGAAACTCTGTACTTTTGTTAACATTTCTTGCACCGGCCATCCCCTAACTGCCTCTACCTTGGAGGGTCTGCATCACCCCGTTAGAAGAAATAACATGACCAAGGTATTGGACTTGGGTGGAAAATAGGTTGCACTTCGATGGTTTGACCTTTAGATTAGCCTGTTTGAGCTTTGCCACACCCCACCAAGGCGGGTTAGATGCTCCTGAAATGAACGACCAAATACTATGATGTCATCCAAATACACCAAACAAGTCGTCCACTGCAGGTCAGCAAGGATCAAATCCATCAATCTTTGAAAGTACTCGGTGCGTTGCACAATCCAAAACTCAATACATTAAACTCAAACAATCCTTGCCGGGTTGCAAATGCAGTTTTATGTCGGTGCCTGGGGTCCACCTCCACCTGCCAGTAGCCACTGGCTAAATCAAGTGTAGAAAACCAGCATGCCTGACTAAGGCTGTCCAATGCATCTCAATCCTGGGAAGGGGTATGCATCTTTTCTGGTGACATCATTCAACTTCCTGTAGTCAACGCAAAATCGCAGTCCTCCCCCCTTTTTCTTTACCAAGACAACTGGAGCTGCCCATGGACTGCAGGATGGCCTAATTATATCATTAGCAAGCATCTGGTCAATATTCTCCGACACTTCCTGTTGTAAGTGAAGAGGGACTCTACGTGGGTGCATTTTGATAGGTTTAGCATCCCCTGTGTCAATTTCGTGCATTGCAAGGTGAGTCCTACCCAAGTCATGGTCACCACAACTAAACACAGAGAGGTGTTGGAACAACAATTGTTTCACAGACTTCAACTGTTGTTCAGAAAACCCTCGCTCTTCTATGCCAAATTGCTTCATTAGGGTTGAAACCGTCCAGCCTGTGACCCGACCCCAGCTTCAGTCCCATCGTCGTCCTCTCCCTCTACTGAAACATCTGTGTGCAACGTGCCAACTTTCATGCCGCTTTTCAACACAAGTGGATCGTTTGTCACATTAATTACTCGTACAGGTAACATGCCTTTCTCAACCTTGCATATTACACGTGCAACCAAAAGGTCACAATGTTTTGCGAGGGAATTTGACGGTTCTAGCATGCCCCTGACATAATCCACCCCTTCATCTTCCACCTGACCACAAATGATGGCTTCACTACGTGGAGGCACTGTAGTGTCAGACTGAATAACCACCACTCTGCATGCTGGAGAAGGGCTTGGATCAACCAATGGAAAACATTTCCCCATGATCTGACAGACATTTCTCCCGAGGTCGACAACGGCACTGTGCTTTGATAGGAAGTCAAAACCCAAAAGTATCTCTTCTGATGTTAGGTCTGACACCAAAAAGTCAACTGCCAAGGTCAATGATTCAAGTTGGCAGACAGTTTGCCAGGATCCCAAGACGGCCAATTCTCCTCCATTTACAGCTGTGGCTTTCCCCACATACTTCACCAACTCAGACCCCCCATTGGTAATAGTTAACCACATACTCTTAGAGATAACAGAGCGGGAAGCTCCAGTGTCAACAAGCACATGACAATCAAACTCACCAATCTTTGCTCTAAGGTAGCCAGAACCACCTGTCAGACTTTTGAAGGCCACATCACTTTTGGAAGTAGGGGCGGGCATTGGGCCCTCTGTGCGCGCCCCTTCTAGTTTCCCTGCACATAAGGACAGTCACGTCGCAAGTGCCTCTTGCAACCGCACTCCCAACAAACCTTATTGAGCCCTGGGTTGGTTCTGGATGAGAGTGTGCGTGACTTAACTACAGGAGAATAGTGTGGTGTTTCACGCGACGGCAGGGAAACTGCTTCAGATGGTTCTGTTAAAGTTTTAACTGCCGAGTGCAGAGATTTTACTTCCTGCTTCAGACTTTCAACCACCTTCACCAAGGCATCAACACGTTCATCGTTGGAACTTTTATCCGCCACGACGCGCACTCTAGCGTCAGTGGCACCACTGTTTTTTTCCAGGTCTCTGATAAGTTCTAATTCTGCTGCCAGACCAATGGCAGCCTCGAGGGTGGCAGGTTTAACGCTTCGCAGTGTGACACGCAAGTCTCCACTTCCCACATGTGCAATAAAATGATCTTTGCCAACATGTCTTGTGTATCAATGTCCACAGATGGATAAGCTTTTGTGGTTAAACGTCGAGGGCCGCACCGAACTCTCCCGAACAGTTTCATTCGGCAGCCTCATGCGCGAAGAAAAAGCGGCCCTATTCCAATCATTGCTGTCACTGGGATCTAAACACCGGCCCATTGCTTCTTTAATGCAGTATAATTAGCTTTGGCAGAGGCTGATATGCCGCTATATACTCACGTGCACGGCCTGACGAAGAACCTAAGAAGACTCAAAATTTTAATTTTATTGAGTCATCCCATTATTTACATCAGCTGCGATTTCAAATTGCTCAACCCCAGTCTGACCAATCTCGCCCGGAGCCTGAAAAAAGGTCTCTGGCATGAATATGTCGTTGAATATTCGTTAAGACTGGGTTAGCTTCTCCACCTGGACCAGACTGCTGGTTCATTTCGCTGGCTCTGACATTTGATGGATCCACTCCTGGCACCAGTGTAATGTTTTGTGGGGTTCCAAGACAAGGAATAATCCTGTCAGTCAGAAGCCAGGAATCACAAGACACGTTTGTAAAAATATAATGGGCTTTATTAAAACACTAAAACAGCAGCACCTAAAAACAGTGGAAGAGGGAAGCCTGCAGAATAAATAGAATTCCGTAAAACCACAGTGACAAGTTCAACTTCACAGCAACAATAAAACACCCTCTAGCCGAGGCACTAGAACTGCATGCAAACACCCAGAACTAAAAGGGAACTAAAATTCATGCGGCAAACCCTCTCCATAAAATCATCAGATGCTTTAAAACAAGAGTCTTTAAAATAGGCGTGTGAGGAAGTGCTACTTAGCTCGTCCAGCTGACGAGACCCCTCCCCCGGGGTCTAAGCTTCAGCGCCGTCCGGCTCCCCGGGGTATGACTGCTCCGGGCGGCGGAGATGATCAGCGTCTGGGCTGCAATGTCACGTGGTGGCAGGAAGATGAGGATGGAGCACCGGCAACCAGCTCACTCCTAGTCCCGCCCTGTTCTTTCTAAAGGAGGCGTCCAGCCTCCCCTCCTTGCGCTGGAACAGCTCCTCTCTCTACCTGTCTTCACCGCCGGCAGCCCTAAACAGCAGCGAGCGGCACCCTCCCCGCAAGGTTGAGTGGCTGGCAGCTCTGGCAGAATGCTCTCGCGAAGACTCTCACAGCTTCCTTTTTAATCAGTTCATCATCAGGTGATGATGATCATCACCTGTGCTGGCTGTTGCGTCATCCACACAGTGACGCTGCAGATTTCCATCACACTCCCCCTTCTTAAAAAAAGAGACTTACTCCGGAAGTCTTAAGACCTATAGTCTAAGGCATAGTCTTTGAATCTGCCGGGTGGTTTCCTTTGGCGTACTGGCCGCGCTCTCTCATCTGGTACTCTGGCTTCCGCAGCCGGTCCAGAACAGGTCGCAGGAACATCATCCGGGGTACTGCTCTCAGACGCACAGTCGTCCACATCATTAGACTCCGTCTCTTCTCTCGGGGTCCTTCCCTGTTGTCCCCCTTGGGATCCCTGGGTTGATGAGGCTGTCAAAGAAGAGGTATATGGCTTGAGTCTGTTAAAATGCACAACACTTTCCTTTCCTCCCTCCACTGGAGCTAGCCGATAGAGCACCTCTGTAATCCTTTCCAAAACTCTAAAAGGGCCTTTAAAACGTCTCTGAAGCTTTGAACAAACTCCCCGCTTCCTCGCCTTGTTGTGCACCCAGACCAGTTCTCCTTCTGAAAAATACTGGAAGTTGGCCCTGAAATCGTATGAAGCTTTCTGTTGTGCGGTAGCATGAGCCTGATGTCTCTTGACTGCCTCCACCACAGAAGATAAGGTCTCTTGCAACCTAGTGACATATTCATCAACAGATGAAAAAGCCCTGTGTTCTCCAACATTCAGCATGACATCCACAGGCAAAACAATTTCTTGTCCAAATAAAACTCTGTAAGGGGTAAAAGATGTACTTGCATGGACACTACTGCGGTACGCCAACATCACATACGGTAAAAGAGAGTCCCAGTTCAGCTGATTGTCCTCTACAAAAAGAGACAACATTGACAGGAGGGTACGGTTAAAACGCTCGATTAAGCCGTCAGACTGTGGATGATATGGCGAAGTTCTAGATTTATGAATGTTTAAGAGTCTGCACAATTCCTTAAACAAGGTAGATTCAAAATTACGACCTTGGTCAGAGTGAATACTGCGTGGAGCCCCAAAGCGACAAATCCACTCTTCAGAGAGTACTTTTGCAATGGACTGAGCTTCTTGGTTCTGGAGTGGAAAGCTTCTGTCCATTTTGAAAAATAGTCACCCACCACAAGGATGTACTTATTTTATTTTGAGTTTCAGGTAGGGGTCCAAGGATGTCAAGCGCCACTCTTTCAAATGGTCGGGATGGAACAGAAGTTTGCATAGGTGCACAAGGATGTCTCCCATGTGACTTCCGTGAAGCACAGTCGGCACAGTTTCTTACCCAGCCCTTTACATCCTGAAACCAGCCAGGCCAATAAAACCGGTCTTTAACTTTTGCTTGGAGTTTCTGAACTCCCAAATGGCCACCAGTTGACACATTGTGAAGCTGCCTGAGAACCTGAGGCACCATGTGCTTGGGTAGCACAACCTGGATACAAGAAGCCGCGTCTGAGTTAACCGAAGGAATCCTCACCAACCTAGATTGCTGAATCTGCAGTTGGTGCCACACTGGGGCAAACTTCTGCAGCTCCGGAGAGTCTGGTAAAACGCCTCCGATTTCTTTTTTGCATTTAATAAGCTGACTCAGCTCAGGGTCTTCACCCTGTGCTTGGGCTAGCTCATCCACCCCTGGTGTTCCCTGAGACTCAGATGGCAGCGTTTCTTGTAAAGCACACACTTTAGAATCGGTGGACAGACAGTCTTTTTGATGGCAACCGACTACGGTCAGCACAAGCTGGTAAACGTGCAAGCGCATCTGCGTTACAATGTAACTGCCGGGCGGTGAATGATTTATATTCAAAGTTTGCAAGCTGTTCCATCCACCGAGCTAACTGACCTTCCAAGCCCTGGAAATTGTGCAACCATCGCAGAGAATTGTGGTCCGTGCGCAGAAGTTCTTTTTTTGTTGTTGCATACTGTCGCTCTTGCTTAGTCAGGGCCCGGCTAGCATAGGCGACAACCTTTTCCATCCCATCTTCCTCTTGGGACAGAACTGCACCAATTCCTACATCACTAGCATCTGTGTCCAAGATAAATTGCTTTTTTGGGTCAGGATAGGCTAGAACTGGGGCCGTTGTGAGGCTGATTTTTAACTGATCAAACGACTTTTGGCAAGCCTCACTCCAATGAAACCGTTTCCCCTTCTCAGCCAGCTGGTGCAAAGGCCTAGCAATGTCCGCAAAACTCTTTTTACAAAGCGCCGGTAGTAGGATGCCAACCCCAGGAAACTCTGTACTTCTGTTACATTTCTTGGCACCGGCCATCCCCTAACTGCCTCTACCTTGGAGGGGTCTGGCATCACCCCGTTAGAAGAAATAACATGACCAAGGTATTGGACTTGGGTGGAAAATAGGTTGCACTTCGATGGTTTGACCTTTAGATTAGCCTGTTTGAGCTTTGCCAACACCCCACCAAGGCGGGTTAGATGCTCCTGAAATGAACGACCAAATACTATGATGTCATCCAAATACACCAAACAAGTCGTCCACTGCAGGTCAGCAAGGATCAAATCCATCAATCTTTGGAAAGTACTCGTGCGTTGCACAATCCAAAACTCCAATACATTAAACTCAAACAATCCTTGCCGGGTTGCAAATGCAGTTTTATGTCGGTGCCTGGGGTCCACCTCCACCTGCCAGTAGCCACTGGCTAAATCAAGTGTAGAAAACCAGCATGCCTGACTAAGGCTGTCCAATGCATCGTCAATCCTGGGAAGGGGGTATGCATCTTTTCTGGTGACATCATTCAACTTCCTGTAGTCAACGCAAAATCGCAGTCCTCCCCCTTTTTTCTTTACCAAGACAACTGGAGCTGCCCATGGACTGCAGGATGGCCTAATTATATCATTAGCAAGCATTTGGTCAATATTCTCCGACACTTCCTGTTGTAAGTGAAGAGGGACTCTACGTGGTGCATTTTGATAGGTTTAGCATCCCCTGTGTCAATTTCGTGCATTGCAAGGTGAGTCCTACCCAAGTCATGGTCACCACAACTAACACAGAGAGGTGTTGGAACAACAATTGTTTCACAGACTTCAACTGTTGTTCAGAAAACCTCGCTCTTCTATGCCAAATTGCTTCATTAGGGTTGAAACCGTCCAGCCCTGTGACCCGACCCCAGCTTCAGTCCCATCGTCGTCCTCTCCCTCTACTGAAACATCTGTGTGCAACGTGCCAACTTTCATGCCGCTTTTCAACACAAGTGGATCGTTTGTCACATTAATTACTCGTACAGGTAACATGCCTTCTCAACCTTGCATATTACACGTGCAACCAAAAGGTCACAATGTTTTGCGAGGGAATTTGACGGTTCTAGCATGCCCCTGACATAATCCACCCCTTCATCTTCCACCTGACCACAAATGATGGCTTCACTACGTGGAGGCACTGTAGTGTCAGACTGAATAACCACCACTCTGCATGCTGGAGAAGGGCTTGGATCAACCAATGGAAAACATTTCCCCATGATCTGACAGACATTCTTCCCGAGGTCGACAACGGCACTGTGCTTTGATAGGAAGTCAAAACCCAAAAGTATCTCTTCTGATGTTTAGGTCTGACACCAAAAAGTCAACTGCCAAGGTCAATGATTCAAGTTGGCAGACAGTTTGCCAGGATCCCAAGACGGCCAATTCTCCTCCATTTACAGCTGTGGCTTTCCCCACATACTTCACCAACTCAGACCCCATTGGTAATAGTTAACCACATACTCTTAGAGATAACAGAGGCGGGAAGCTCCAGTGTCAACAAGCACATGACAATCAAACTCACCAATCTTTGCTCTAAGGTAGCCAGAACCACCTGTCAGACTTTTGAAGGCCACATCACTTTTGGAAGTAGGGGCGGGCATTGGGCCCTCTGTGCGCGCCCCTTCTAGTTTCCCTGCACATAAGGACAGTCACGTCGCAAGTGCCTCTTGCACCGCACTCCAACAAACCTTATTGAGCCCTGGGTTGGTTCTGGATGAGAGTGTGCGTGACTTAACTACAGGAGAATAGTGTGGTGTTTCACGCGACGGCAGGGAAACTGCTTCAGATGGTTCTGTTAAAGTTTTAACTGCCGAGTGCAGAGATTTTACTTCCTGCTTCAGACTTTCAACCACCTTCACCAAGGCATCAACACGTTCATCGTTGGAACTTTTATCCGCCACGACGCGCACTCTAGCGTCAGTGGCACCACTGTTTTTTTCCAGGTCTCTGATAAGTTCTAATTCTGCTGCCAGACCAATGGCAGCCTCGAGGGTGGCAGGTTTAACGCTTCGCAGTGTGACACGCAAGTCTCCACTTCCCACATGTGCAATAAAATGATCTTTGGCCAACATGTCTTGTGTATCAATGTCCACAGATGGATAAGCTTTTGTGGTTAAACGTCGGAGGGCCGCACCGAACTCCCGAACAGTTTCATTCGGCAGCCTCATGCGCGAAGAAAAAGCGGCCCTATTCCAATCATTGCTGTCACTGGGATCTAAACACCGGCCCATTGCTTCTTTTAATGCAGTATAATTAGCTTTGGCAGAGGCTGATATGCCGCTATATACTTCACGTGCACGGCCTGAAAGAAGAAGACTCATAAATTTTAATTTTATTGAGTCATCCCAGTTATTTACATCAGCTGCGATTTCAAATTGCTCAACCCAGTCTGACCAATCTCGCCCGGAGCCTGAAAAGGTCTCTGGCATGAATATTGGTCGTGAGATATTCGTTAAGACTGGGTTAGCTTCTCCACCTGGACCAGACTCTGCTGGTTCATTCGCTGGCTCTGACATTTTGGATGGATCCCACTCCTGGCACCAGTGTAATGTTTTGTGGGGGTTCCAAGACAAGGAATAATCCTGTCAGTCAGAAGCCAGGAATCACAAGACACGTTTGTAAAAATATAATGGGCTTTATTAAAACACTAAAACAGCAGCACCTAAAAACAGTGGAAGAGGGAAGCCTGCAGAATAAATAGAATTCCGTAAAACCACAGTGACAAGTTCAACTTCACAGCAACAATAAAACACCCTCTAGCCGAGGCACTAGAACTGCATGCAAACACCAGAACTAAAAGGGAACTAAAATTCATGCGGCAAAACCCTCTCCATAAAATCATCAGATGCTTTAAAACAAGAGTCTTTAAAATAGGCGTGTGAGGAAGTGCTACTTAGCTCGTCCAGCTGACGAGACCCCTCCCCGGGGGTCTAAGCTTCAGCGCCGTCCGGCTCCCCGGGTATGACTGCTCCGGGCGGCGGAGATGATCAGCGTCTGGGCTGCAATGTCACGTGGTGGCAGGAAGATGAGGATGGAGCACGGCAACCAGCTCACTCCTAGTCCCGGCCTGTTCTTTCTAAAGAGGCGTCCAGCCTCCCTCCTTGCGCTGGAACAGCTCCTCCTCTCTACCTGTCTTCACCGCGGCAGCCTAAACAGCAGCGAGCGGCACCCTCCCCGCAAGGTTGAGTGGCTGGCAGCTCTGGCAGAATGCTCTCGCGAAGACTCTCACAGCTTCCTTTTTAATCAGTTCATCATCAGGTGATGATGATCATCACCTGTGCTGGCTGTTGCGTCATCCACACAGTGACGCTGCAGATTTCCATCACACCTCTTTCTTATTAATTACAATTTTCGTCAGAAAATTATTTTCACACATGACTCAACTAAATATAAACTGTGGTTATATTTTTGTGAGAAACAATAATGAAAACTTCAGCGATCACATACAAAAGTGAATTGTATGACTTAAAAATGTATACATTTCTAGTAGTGGAATAACGATCGATTTATTTATAGTCCAATGATCCAGATCAATTTGTCTGAGGCAAGTTGTGAATTTAATTAAAACAAATCAACCTTACAGTGTTTCAAAATGAAATAAATCGACTGCATAAATATTGGAAAATACCATTTAGATGGTAGGTTTATTTTACCAACACTTCTGTGATGGCAGGAAAAAAAAATGGTCATGACATCTTTACAATCCAATTTTTGGAAACACGGAATTTTCTAAAGACACATGATCACACCGTTTGAAACTAGAATATGAATGGATCTGCTATTAATTCTTGTTTACTTGTTTGTACACATATTTAACTTATTATCAGGTTAACTTATGAGAGATACAAGGAATCTACACTGTTCAGTACCAGGTATTTGTCTCTTGAGTCATACATTACATTTTTGGCTAAATATGTCCTGAATCACATCTGCAACCCCAAACTAGGATAAGAATGGAATCCTTGTTAAAATGAATTGTCACTCCCTTCATTTTTAGTCTTGTCATGGTAACCCAGACTTGGGAAAAAAAGAGAAAAAGAAAAGTGATTAAAAAGCGCTAATACAAAAACTAGTGGTATCTAAACTCGTTAAAGAGCTAAAGATTTCTCTGCTACTTGAAACAACACATTTCTACATCTACAAGAATTAAATTAACTTTTTTTTTTTTTCGTTGATCCAATTCAAAAAGTGAAACTCGTTGCATTGAATGACTATATGTTGAAATGCATCAAACCTTTATTTTATTTTTTTATTTTGATGATTGTGGCCCATAGATGACGAAAACTTAAAAAAAGTTTTTTTTTTTTTTATAAAGAAATATTTCAGGACATTTAAAAAGATATATTTAAAGAAATAAATTTTCTTTTCTAAACACTCACTAAGGTCTCCTTTAAATTGAATGAATGCACCAATGGACTGTGGTATGAAGGCCATCAGCCTGTGGCTCTGTCTACATCAAATGAAAGCTCATGTTGCTCTGATAGCTGACCAAAGGGTCATCTTCCTCTAAAACACAGTTCATAGAATTGTATTTAAGTTGAGTTCAGTTCAGGGGACTGTGTTACAGGGAAATATTTCTGTTAAACCACAAGTTTTTAAAATAATTATTTGTTTGTTAGAATTTGTTATTTATGGACGATGGCGCCGCGGATTGTTGCCTCGGTGCTGTGCTCTCTCGTACTTGTGACTTTTTTTCCCTTTAATGCTGCTCTTTGCTCTCCCTCTGTGGTCACTTTTAGCAGAGAAGAACTTTTGCACATTGGTCAATCCAGTGCCGGACTTTTTTCACGTGTTTTCACTCAGACAGGCAGTTTTTTGGAGATTCTGATCGGAAGTGCAGCAGCCGTTTACGGACTTAGACAGAAACGCTGACGTGGCAAACGGACAGGCGCGCTCGTGAAATTAACGCAGCGGGGTTCACGCACCGCCCTCCCGGCGATTCACCTGGGAAATGTCCGGTCCCTGGCTAACAAAGTGGACGAACTGTTGCTTCTCCTATACAAGAACTCTGATTTTCGCTGCTCCTCCGTCCTGTGCTTCACCGAAGCCTGGCTCGGTGAACACATCCCGGACACTGCACTACATCTGCCGGGCTTCCAGCTGCTCCACGCGCACCGGAACACGGCGCTGTCGGGAAAATCAAAGGGAGGAGGAACGTGCTTCTTCATAAATGAAGGTTGGCGCACGGATGTCAGTGTTGAAGAGGACATGCAGCCCGCAGTTGGAATCATTCTTTATAAACTGCAGACCATTCTACTCGCCGCAGGAGTTCTCCTCGTTTGTGCTGGTCGCCGTGTACATTCCACCACAGGCATGCGTAACGGCGGCATTACAGTAACTTGCCGACCAGATAACTGACGTTGAAAAAACCCACCCGGACTCTCTGTTGATTATTCTCGGGGATTTCAACAGAGCAAATCTTAAAACTGAAATACCCAAATATAAACAGCATGTCACCTGCCCCACCAGAGGTCCAAACATTCTGGACCATTGCTACACAACAATGAAGGACGGATATCGCTCTGTTCCCCGCGCTGCTTTTGGTCTTAACGATCACTGCCTTGTCCATCTCATCCCATCTATGGGCAAAAGCTGAAATCAGCTAAGCCCATAGTGAAGACCGTGAAGAGATGGGCGGATGAGTCAAAGATGGAACTACAAGCCTGCTTCGACTGTACTGACTGGAGCGTCTTTGAAGCTGCTGCCTCAGACCTGGATGAACTCACTGACACTGTGACATCCTACATCAGTTTCTGTGAGGACATGTGTGTGCAGACCAAAACTTTCTGCAAATTCAACAATGACAAACCATGGTTCACTTCTAAACTGAGCGACTTCGCCAGGACAAGGAAGGAGGCCAAAAGGAGCGGGGATCGGACCTGTACAAGCAGGCCAGGAACAAGCTGACAAAGGAGATTAAGGCAGCAAAGAGGACCTATTCTGCAAAGTTGACGGACCAGTTTTCTGCCAACGACTCCACTGCAGTTTGGAAAGGTCTGCAGACCCTCACCAACTACAGGAGACCATCCCCCCGCCCTGCAGAGAGCTATCGCCTGGCTGAAGACCTCAATAACTTCTACTCCAGGTTTGAAAGGGCTACACCTCCCCCCTCCCTCCCACTCCACCCCGCTGAACCCACCTGGAATTCCAACCTCCCCCACACCTGACCACTCATCTGCACTGAGGATCTGTGAACGAGATGTGCGTCAGCAGTTTCAGAAACAGAAGATCAGGAAGGCTCCAGGACCTGATGGAGTGTCCCCGTCCTGCCTGAAAGTCTGTACTGACCAGCTGGCTCCCATCTTCACCAGAATATTCAACAGCTCTCTGGAGACATGTGTGGTCCCTGCTTGTCTCAAACACTCCACCATCATTCCAGTTCCCAAAAAGTCTTCTGTCACGGAATTAAATGACTACAGACCCGTCGCCCTGACCTCTGTGGTCATGAAATCCTTTGAACGCCTGGTTCTGGGCCACCTGAAGAACATCACTGACCCTCTGCTAGACCCCCAGCAGTTTGCCTACAGAGCAAACAGGTCAGCAGATGATGCGGTTAACATGGCTCTTCACTACATCCTGCACCATCTTGACTACGCTGGGACCTACGCACGGACCCTGTTTGTGGACTTTAGCTCCGCCTTCAATACCATTGTCCCTGAGCTCCTCCATCTTAAACTGACCCAGCTCACTGTGCCTCCCTCCACCTGTCAGTGGATCATCAGCTTCCTGACTGACATGAGGCAGCAGGTGAAGCTGGGTCGCATCACATCCAGCACCCAAACTCTGAACACTGGCGCCCCCCAGGGGTGTGTTCTCTCCCCACTGCTCTTCTCGCTCTACACCAACGACTGTACCTCAGGAGCCCCTTTGGTGAGGCTCCTGAAGTTTGCGGATGACACCACAGTCATCGGACTCATCCGGGATGGTGATGAGTCTGCATACAGAGGAGAAGTGGAGCGGCTGGCTGTCTGGTGCAGCCTGAACCATCTGGAGCTGAACCCACTAAAGACTGTGGAGATGACAGTGGACTTCAGGAAGAACCCCCCGCTCCCAACCCCTCCACTCACAATTCTCAGCAGATCAGTCCCCCCAACAGACTCCTACAGGTTCCTAGGGTCCACGATCTCACAGGACCTCAAATGGACCCAGCACATCAATACACTCCGGAAGAAGGCCCAGCAGAGATTGTACTTCTTACGACAACTGAAGAAGTTCAACCTGCCTCAGGACCTGCTGAACTTCTACACAGCAATAATCCAGTCTGTCCTGACCACATCCATCACAGTCTGGTTTGGATCTGCAACCAGAGCCGACAGGGACAGACTGCAGAGAACCATCAGGGTCTGCTGAGAGGATTATTGGTTCAACCTTCCGTCCATTCAGGACTGTACCGGTCCAGGGTGAGGAAGAGAGCTGGAAGAATCTCGACAGACCCTTCACATCCAGGACACGGTCAGAGTACAGTGAACAACATGGGATCTGTGTTAACTGGACACTGTTGTATATATCTTTATCCCCCTTGTTATTTTCATATATATATGTGTGTGTGTGTATATATATATTCATATTTTCATATTTCTATTTTATCTTTTTATATTATTATTATTTATCTTTTTTGCATAGGAGCACAGGTCACTGGAACCAAATTCCTTGTATATATTCTATACTTGGCCAATAAAGCTGATTCTGATTCTGAATCTGAAACCACCACCCCCAACTATAATAAAAAAAAAGTTACATTCTAAATGGTTGTCAAATTTTTCATGTGGCAAAAAAATGGGCCGGTCTTGACCATTGAATTCCCGGGCTGAAAAGTTGTTCCACTCCGCCCCTGCATGGCGAACACCATTTTATCATCATTTACAAAAATTGAATACAGTCCTTTTAATTTTCCGTTTCATTTGTAGTTTTTGAAATTCATGTCTACAGTAACTCAATGCAAATAAACTTTAAAGTTCAAAATATATAAAAAAAAACTAATTAAAACAAATGTTCAAAAAGCTTCTACTATTTTCAAAAACATATTAATCTAGAGTGTACAAAATATGAAGAAAAATGTCTTCAGTTTGGGGCAAACAGTTTGTGAGCATAAATGGCGTCATGTTTAGATTCAACAACAAAAGACATTTGAAGAGTTCTAAACATATTTTGATAATAGTCATAAATTAAAATAATCTACTAAGAAAACATTTTAATGAACAAAGAAATAATAAATGGATCAAGCAAACTTCAAAGCAAAAAGACAAAAAAAATGCCTTTAAAGAGCATAAGCATTATGAAACTGGAGTCAAAAGATAATTTGATTAAATCAAATTAATTTGACTTCAATGTTGCTGCAGTGTGCATGCTTAAGATAAAGTCAGTCACGATGCTGTTCTGTTGATTGATGGTGTTGATTTAATCTTGCTTATTCTGGATTTTATTTTGAAGTCTGTTTTTCTTCTACATAATTATCTGTTTACCTTGGAGCCTAAATAGGACGCATCTTTCCGCAGGTGGTGCGGCAGCTTTGGGTATGTTTTCAAACTCTTTATCTTCTGTTGATTATGGAGTCATGTCACCCTGTTCTTGGAAAGGAGAAACATGCAGAGAACTTTTCCCATTTTCACTCCCTCCTCTCAGCGGCTGCCCAATGTTCCCCTGTGAAACAGGAGGGAGGAGCACTCACTCATCTGTGTGTGTTTGAGAGTCAAAGATAGAATGAAGACAAAATAAATCTCAAACACAGTGTTGATTCAAAAGAGCATTTATTAGAATTTGACAGACAGCTTTCAGTTTGAACCTTTAGACACTAAGATGCAGTTCAGAAAACAGCCAGCAGGTGTCTCCCTTCTCCCTCCTGCTTCAATGCAGTTAGTGTTGTTGCAGTAGCTGCATCAAAGTCATTCTCTGTCTTTCCTCACTAACATCCACTATGTTCATTCATGTCCTCTGGAGAAAACAGGATTTATGCTCAGAAAGTTTCTACTAGTTTCAGACTTTCTAGAAAATGATCAGATTCTACTGGATTTAGATGAAACTTCTTTAAAAACTGCAGCTAAAAATGCTGACAGCATGAAAACGAGCACACCAAATAATAAGGGAAGTTCAATCAAAAACCATACATCAACAAATAAATAATAAAAACATAAAAATATGAGAATAATACATATTAAGAAAAATATCAAAATATAGTTTTTGATTTAAAAAATGCTTCATTAAAACTGAGTTCTAAAGGTGATTCTGTATGGTAAAAACGTCTTCGCAGTAGATGAAGTCCTGGATCCTTCATGAGGCTGTTTTCACACGTGGAAGTTTGCTGAGTTTTTCCTGTGTTTGATCTGTTGACAAGAATTATGTCCGAGAATTTTTCAAAGGAAAAGTCAATTAAATGGCTGTTTAGTTCAGCAGTACAATTCTTGAAACTGCTGATTCATCAGTTTAAGTTTCATAAGAAGACTGAAACTGACTTCTAGCTTTAAAATTTTTAGAAACTAAATCCATTAATGAGGAAGTTAAATACGCAAAAAAAAAAACTAGTAAAAAAATAATGTCAAAGTATTTATAAAAAATATAACAAATAATGGATATTCCCTAATGACAAATGATACAAAAATACAGAGTTATGGAAGGCAAAAAAATTATCCATCAGAGAACACATTTTTATTTACATTTTGTCAGTTTCTAATGACTGATTTCTTTTGAACTATCTGGATTATGTTTGTCTGAATGTCTGTTTTTTTTCTCCAGATCATGGAGCTACTTAACATCTAAACTAACTGATTTTTGAGAGTCAACTTCCTCTTCTGCTCAGCTTTCTCCAATTAGCAAACAAATCACGGGAGAATTTCATCCTCTCAATGCTGGAAGGTCTTCATCCCAGTTTACAAAGACCTGAAAAAAAACATGACTAAAACGTAGCCATGGAACAAAGAGAAAATTAAAATGAGACATTCAAAACAAAACCTTACAAAATATCAAATAAAATATAAAAGACTAAAGTTCCTTCTATGCAACAAAAATAGCATGAAAGTAAAAATCAAAAAGTAAAACAAAAAGAAAAAAGAATGAGGGCTTTCTTTTAGAATGAACTGTATGAAATCCTCAGTTTTCAGCCTAACTGCAATTCTATTCTAGGCTTTGGGGCTTCTGGAGAAAAAGAATCTTCTAGTTCTTGGATACCAGCAACCTATGATAGAGAACCTCGATTCACTTAAAGATCAAAGATGAAAAAGAAGATCTAAAAGCTGAACTGCACACAGATGGAGAATCCTGAGGCCAGAACTGCTGGAAGGTTTTCTTTCTTTGGTCAACAGCCATGCTGCTGCTTTCTGGACCAGCTGAAGGATGTTCAGAGAATGCTGGTCCACTCTGTGGTACAGAGACGTGCAGGAGTCCAAGAAACACCAGAAAAGACTTCTGAGCTTCTGCAGGAAACCATCATGTCTGAATCTGATGAATGACCAACACAGATCATTCAGAGAAACAGTTTCAGGACACATGAGGAGAAAACTACAGCAAGAGTGTGTGGACAAAGTTAATAGAAACTCCCAATACGAGAGAGAAGAGAAGCAGAAGACTTCCCAACACTCCAAGTTAGAATGAGAAGATGAAGTGCAGTTCTCCATCAGTCCACTGGGGGAGCTGCAGCACAATAACTGTCCACTTGATGCTGAGAGAGACAGTGGAGCTGATCTCAGATCAGTTCATGCTGCAGCTCTGATACTCATCTCCACTTCCTCTGATTCCTCCATCACTCTGCTCTCCACCTTCAGGAACAACATCTCTGCAGACCAGCTGCTACTAATTCTTCTCTCTGCTCAACCAGGAGGACCAGAGGCTTCCACCACACCACCTGCACATAAAGTAAACAAGAAAAACAAAACAAAAACGGATTGAGTGTCTTCTTTTCCTGGTGTGTCAGTCAGTGATGCAGCACAGCAGCAGAAATAGCAACAGGAGCTTCAGTTCTGTTCAGAGCAGCAGCTTCCTGTCATCTTCACCTGTTGGAGCTTCTGCTGCTCTGATTGGCTGACTATTGTCCTGAAGCCTGTCATCATTCTCCTCAGAGCTTCACTGAGAAGCTGCAGCTTCACAGGAAACTCTGCATCTTTGCTCTCAGACTAACTTTAGGACCAAACATCTGGAAGCAGCTGGACTGACTCCAACCTTCTACTGACCTCAGAGTCTGCAGTTTGAAGTTTGAACTATTGACCAGATCCTGGAGCTGCTGAACATCTGAAGATTGAAGGTTGTTGTATTCCAGGTCCAGTTCTGTCAGGTGGGATGAGTTGGACTTCAGAGCTGAGACCAGAGCAGCACAGCTGATCTTTGACAACTTGCAGTTCCACAACCTGAATCCAAAAGAAAGAGTTTCATTTAAAGACAAAGTTCCTGTTTTTCATCCTTCAGTTCTTCTAAAGAGTTCAGAGCTGAAGAAGATCAGATAGTTTGGAAAAAGTCCAAAGATGTGAATCAACAGCAGTAGATCAGAAGAGTCCAGCAGAAGCAGAGAAGAAGAACATTCAGGACAACATGCTGCAGAAAAAGTCCACTTCCTTTTTCTGCTCAGCTCTTCTCAAAACAGCAATGAATCATGGGAGAATTTCAGCACCATGATGCTGGAAAGTTTTCATCCCAGTTTTTAGGAGAAGATCTTCCAGTCCTTCTCTGCTGCAGACCTTCAAGACAGAGACTTTCAGCTCATGGGGAAGTGTCAGAAGAAAATGTTGCACATTGATCGCTGATCAGTGACTTCAGCTCTGAATTAAGAGTCAGAAGCTGCTGGGAGCTTTGATGGATGGATGTGAGCAGATGTTTGTGGATGAAAAGGTGAGGATGTTTGTGGATAATGTGAACATGTGTCTGTCAAATCTGCAGTGAAGAGGATGAAGAAGAGGAAACATCTGAAGACCTTCGCGGAAAAAGAAAAGATCCATCTTGAAGGAAGCCGACATTTTAAATTAGGAAGAAGATGAGAAGAATACTTCAAACATTAGATATTCTACTACAGTGGATGGACTAAAGTTCAGAAGAAGAAAACAGCCTTTAGCATGAAGATGGTCACCAGAGAACATCAACCTCATGTCTGCAGTTTAGTATCAACACAACTTTGTCATCAGATTGATCTGAACACAACTAAAACATGATGTCTGACCTCAGAGTCTGCAGTCTGCAGTCTGGACTGTCCAGAAAACCACACAGACAAAGAACTCCTAAATTCTGCAAGTTCGTGTTCCAGCTCAGATCCAGTTCTGTCAGATTGGATGGGTTGTTCTTCAGAGCTGAGCCCAGAGCTTTAAGGCTGGTCTCTGACAAACTGCAATCCTTCAGTCTGAAAGCAGATAGAAAAGTGTGTTTAGGAGCAGTGGGAGTTTGTGGCCTCATGTGATCTGCCCTGATGAGAGCATGACAGATCAAGATAATTAAAACATCAAGATAATTAATCAAAAAGGAAACAGTCCATCCATCTTCTTCCGGGACCGGGTCGCGGGGCAGCAGTCTAAGCAAAGATGCCCAGACTTCCCTCTCCCCGGCCACTTCCTCCAGCTTCTCTGGGGGGACCTCGAGGCATTCCCAGGCCAGCCGAGAAACATAGTCTCTCCAGCGCTGGAAGCAATCCAGGTTTAAAAACAGTACGCACTAATACCACATTGATTGTAAAAATCCATAGACTGACTTTAACTGTAACTCGGGACACCCAGAAATGAATACATGAGAGCAAACAGAGGCACTTCAGAGAAGAGTAGACAGATTGAAACTGAGGTTGCTTCTGCCACTGCTCTCCTTGTGAGAAAAGACATACCTCTGACCTCTGCTTGTTCATGTCTTGTGTTTTCAGATAACCCTGACAAGAAATGAACTAACCAGCAGCTTTAATGTTCTGACCTCAGAGTCTGCAGTCTGCACTTTGGACTCTCCAATCCAGAACACAGAACCTCCATGGATGAATCCTGCATGTAATTGTGGCTCAGGTCCAGTTCGGTCAGATGGGACGGATTGGACTTCAGAGCTGAGGCCACAACTCCATAGTCTGTCTCTGAGAGTCCAAATCGTTGTGGAATTCTATGAAGAGAAAAAAGAGAACCAAAAACAGAAACAGGAGATCTTAGAATGAATTCAAGTTATGATGAAGTTCAAGTTGGACATTTATCTCTTCTTCAGAGCTTCATCTTCATCACAAAACAGCCTCTGAACTAAAATCAGTTTTAACATCACAATCACTTCTGCACTCACCTGAACTTTCTGCAGTTCCTCACAGCTGGGACCAGTCTCCGTTTACCCTCATTTGATGTGTTGTACTGGTCCAGGTCCAGGTCCAGTTCATCCAGAACCTCCTCTGACATCTGTAGAGTGTAGGCCAGAGCTGAGCAGTGGATCTCTGAGAGTTTCTTCTCTGATTTATTCTCTGACTTCAGGAACTCTTGGATCTCCTGATGAACTGACAGGTCCTTCATCTCCATCAGACAGTGATAGATGTTGATGCTTCTGTCAGGAGAGACTCCTTCACTGTTGATCTTCTTCAGATTGTTGATGGCCCTCTGGATGGTTTCTGGATTCTTCTCTGTTTGACCCAGCAGGCCTCCTAAGAGTATCTGGTTGTACTCCACAAAGAGACCATGAAGGAAGCGAACAAGCAGATCCAGGTGTCCAGTTGGACTCTGCAGGGATTTCTGCATGACTCTACTCAGAAACTCATCCAGGGATGGACTCTCCATGTTGTTCTTCAGGAAGTCCTCAATGACCTTTAGTTTTCTGTTGGAGTAACAGTGGAACATGTAGACTGCACCCAGAAACTCCTGAACGCTCAGATGAACAAAGCTGTAGACCGGTCTCTGGAAGATCTCACACTCTCTTCTGAAGATCTCAGTACAAACTCCAGAGTACACTGAGACCTCTGTGACATCCAGACCACACTGCTGCAGGTCTTCTTGGTAGAACATGATGTTTCCTTTCTCCAGATGTTCAAATGCCAGCATCCCCAACTTCAGAAGAACTTCCCTGTCAGTCTCTGTCAGCTCTTGTGGACTTGCCTGATGTTCCTCCTGGTACTTGTTCTTCTTTCTCTTTGTCTGGACCATCAGGAAGTGTGAGTACATGTCAGTCAGGGTGGTGGGTAGCTCTCCTCTCTGCTCTGTGGTCAGCATGTTCTCCAGAACCACAGCAGTGATCCAGCAGAAGACTGGAACTTCACACATGATGTAGAGGGACATGGAGCCCTTGATGTGGGAGATGATTCTGCTGGACACCTCTTCCTCTGGGATTCTCCTCCTGAAGTACTCCTCCTTCTGAGCATCATTGAAGCCTCGCACTTCTGTCAGTCTGTCCACACATGAAGGAGGGATCTGATTGGCTGCTGCAGGTCTGGAAGTGATCCAGACCAGAGCTGAGGGAAGCAGACGTCCCTGGATGAGGTTAGTGAGCAGCACGTTGACTGAGGACTTTTGTGTGACATCAGACACCACCGGACTGTTGTTGAAGTCCAGAGAAAGTCTGCTTTCATCCAGACCATCAAAGATGAAAAGAAGTTTACAGACAGACAGCCGTTCAGCTGAGATCTTCTGGAGTGTTGGATGGAACAGCTGGATCACAGTCAGAAGACTGTGCTGCTCATCTCTGATCAAGTTCATCTCCCTGAAGGAAAGAGGAACCACAGCACTGATGTCTCGGTTCTCCAAGCCCTCAGCCCAGTCCAGAGTGAACTTCTGCACTGAGAAGCTTTTTCCAGCTCCAGCAACTCCGCTGGTCAGAACCACTCTGATGGATCTGTGTTGGTCAGGGAAGACTTTGAAGATGTCTGGGTTCTTGATTGCAGTGTCATGGAGCTTGTTGCTCTTGGTGGTTGTCTCCAGCTGCATCACCTCATGTTGGGTGTTAAACTCTGGTCTCAGTTCCTCTGTGATGTAGAGCTCAGTGTAGACTTTGTGGAGGAGCGTTTCTCTTCCTGCTTCTTCAGTTCCTTCAGCCACATGTTCACTTCTGCACCTCAGACTGATCTGATGTTCTCCAAGAATCTCCTGCAGACCAACATCTGCTGAAAAAGAAGAGAAGAGAGCTCCTTCATGAGTGTTCAACACAACCCCAGCAGATGTTTCCAGAAGTATCCATCAGCAGATGATCAGGCTGACTCACCAGCTCTGGGTCTTTCTGCAGACTTGGGTCCATTCCACTTCTTCTTTCTGCAGATGTTAAGGAGAAACACATTTAAGAAGTTCTCATTTGGATCCAAACAGAAATTATGTTAGACTTGCTTTAAGATCCTCTTTAAAGTGTGCCCATTGAATCCAAACCTGCTTTATTAACTTTTGTATTTTAGTATTTGAAAAGGACACCAAGTTAGATTCGAATGATCGAGGAAAAGAACATAGTGGTAACACTTTAAAAACTCACTTCAATGGGAAATCATGTTTTGGTGTTTTATACATGTTCTTGTGGCATTTTTTTTACGTTGTAGGATGTGTATAATAATAATTTAAGATTAAACATGAGTTACTGAGAATGTCTTAATTCAAATCATGTTGCATCAGAAGTAGATCATTTCCAAATGTTAGAAAAACTTTGGGTTTAGAACACAGTCAGTTCCATAGTCTCCCTTCTCTGTTTAAATTCTAATATTTCCCACCCACAACCCAAAAGCAAATTTCTTATGAGCTCCTGCAGCTCTGCATAAAATATTATTTCAAAATGACGCAGAATAGAACTAAATATACTTGGAGTGGGTCATTAACACGTTTCCAAAACAGTTTTTAATCAACAACTGTAGATTTTTCTAACTTCCTGATGCACTGATAGGAGTTGTGCTAATGCCCCTTTGATTTTTGGTCCTAACAGTTGGTCTTGTTTTTCAAGACTTTTTCTGTCTGTTTCAATAAGCTCACACTGTGTTATGGCTCTATTGTGTGAGTCAGACTGTACGGAGGCCGAGACGGCTCACATGATTGCAAAAGCCACAACACAACGGCAAAAGCCGAAACACGAAGACAAACGCCGAAACACGACGGCAAAAGCCGAAGCACAACGGCGAAAGCCGAAACACGACGGCAAAAGCCGAAGCACGACGGCAAAAGCCGAAGCACGACGGCAAAAGCCGAAACACGACGGCAAAAGCCAAAACACAACGGCAAAAAGCCAAAGCACTCCAGCAAAAGCCAACACAGAACGGAACGAATCAGAACGGAAGTGAATAATGGACTTTTTTCTTAACCTTTCATTCAGTTTCAAGCTATTGGTGATTCTTGAGAGATACGTGATTTGGTAAGGATAGGTGAGGGTGGACATTCGCCGGTGTTGCCGCTTTTATTTCTTCTTTCAAAGCCTTCACGGAGAGCTTTCGGGGAGAAAAAAAGAGGGCGGAGGAGGGAAACGGGATCTGTTTTTTTGTCTGCCATTCTTTCTTTTTACCTATTTTTTATTACTTTTAAATACCTTCCACGTTATCGTCAGTGTAAACCCTAATACTGGGGGTCTATATATTGAGTTTAAACGTTTGGATACGCAAGCTGTGTGGTGGCCTAATGGGTAGCACACTTGGTTACAGTCCCAAAGGGTTGGGGTTCGAGGCTTGCGTGTCATTTAGTACGTATACATTTTTTTCTGTAAAAAAAAAAAAAGTATCATACGTGTTCTTACGTACATTTTGAGAATCAAAATAAATAAATACTTCTTGCAACATAATTCCAGGCAGTTACGTCGTTTCAGTTGGATGGTGGGGTTGTGGCACGCAGCGCCAAAATTCCCTTTTCGCCATGACCCCATACAACAAAAATGACTAAACTACCTGGAACCCCAACCCTTTGGGACTGTAACCAAGTGTGCTACCCATTAGGCCACCACACAGCTTGCGTATCCAAACGTTTAAACTCAATATATAGACCCCAGTATTAGGTTTACACTGACAATAACGTGAAGGTATTTAAAAGTAATAAAAAATAGGTAAAAAGAAAGAATGGCAGACAAAAAACCAGATCCCGTTTTCCCTCCTCCGCCCTCCTTTTTTTCTCCCCCGAAAGCTCTCCGTGAAGGCTTTGAAAGAAGAAATAAAAGCGGCAACACCGGCGAATGTCCACCCTCACCTATCCCTTACCAAAATCACGTATCTCTCAAGAATCACCAATAGCTTGAAACTGAATGAAAGGTTAAGAAAAAAAGTCCATTATTCACTTCCGTTCTGATTCGTTTCCGTTCTGTGTTGGCTTTTGCTGGAGTGCTTTGGCTTTTGCCGTTGTGTTTTGGCTTTTGCCGTCGTGTTTCGGCTTTTGCCGTCGTGCTTCGGCTTTTGCCGTCGTGCTTCGGCTTTTGCCGTCGTGTTTCGGCTTTCGCCGTTGTGCTTCGGCTTTTGCCGTCGTGTTTCGGCGTTTGTCTTCGTGTTTCGGCTTTTGCCGTCGTGTTTCGGCGTTTGTCTTCGTGTTTCGGCTTTTGCCGTTGTGTTGTGGCTTTTGCAATCATGTGAGCCGTCTCGGCCACCGTAAGACTGAGCTAAATATGAATAAATGTGTGTTTGAAAACAGAGCAAATCTAGTCAATCTGAAGGTATAAATGACGCTTTGGCTGTGTTTGGAGCTCATGTCTGTACTAAGTTCAAAGAAAAGTTAATCTGTTTGCTTCATCCTCACAAACTGTGTCCAGCTCTTCTTTCCTCTCAGACCTAAAGCGGTCTCAGCAGATGGTTGATCTTCCTGGATGATCAGCTGATGTTCTTGATGAAAACATTGTTGTTCCTGCTAAGAGCTGAACTCTGATTTGTTCACTAGAAACTGGTTCTTACTGTGAGTCTGAAGGTCCTGGTTCTGTTCTGAAGGATAGAGGACTATCTTTGGACCGGTCACTCTTCATGGATCCACAGCTGGATGCAGCAGACTGGACTCTTTGTGTGACCAGTTGACCTCTGCAAACACAGAAACATCAGAGTGTCAGAGGATTGGCTTCTTCATGAACAGCTGATGACATGAACACAGACTGAGATGTTCAGTCTGGAAGAACATGACATTATTGGATCAACAGTTTAGAATTTTGCTGAAAATGTTTGGTCATTTTTCTAAAGTCAAACAAAATATTTTTTTTTAGAATAGTTCATCCTGTTTTTTTCCTTTCTTATTGAACCGTACAGAAAAGAAAAAGAGGGATATGGAGGGGGGTGTTGAGAAAAAAAGAACATGGCAGCAGAGGGAAGCAACATCGTAAAACAACCAGGTCTAAGTAGTATACTGGAATGGGCGGGGCCTGTCTACACACACATTCAGTAGTTATACACACACTTGTTGGGTAAAATAGTCTCCACATTTAAACAAGTCAAAATATACACAATACAACTGCAGCTCACACTCAATCATACAGATACAAACAAAGCCTTTCCTTCTGTCAGGCATTCTATTAGTGCGAAAGTGAGCTGACACCCGTGCTCAGGTGGGTGTTTATGATGTGGATGATGATGGAATGTACAAAGGGAGAGTGCCCGGCCGTCTCCACACCCCAACCCCCGCGGGGGCCGCAGCAGCTGCAGCCACGACCCCTCAACCCCCGCCATGGGGCCACGGAGAGAATCCGCCCGACGGGCAATCCCACCAAACACCCAGACCAAGGCACGCAGGACCGCCACAGAGGCCCACCCACACCCGAGAGTGAGAGAGTGCAGGCCCCAGCCCAGCAAGAAGAGCAGCCCACCACAACCCAAAAGCGCCGATTATCCCCCCACCCCTGGTACGAGCCAGGCCCCCCAAGGAAGACCCACTTCCATGCTCCAGACAACCCCCCGCCCCTCCCACGGGCGGTCCAGGGGCGAGCAGAGAGCAGAGCAGGGACCACCCACCCCCGCCCAGGAGAAGAGCACCCAAGAGAAACGGGGGCCTGGAGGAGTGATGTAAACAAGGCCCGACCAGGCACACCCACTGATGGAGTTTATGGAGAGGCCCAGTTCTTGAGAGCAAGGACCAGAACCCGAACCACCAAGACCTGGACACCCCCAGGCTCAGATGTAGTTTGATCCCCTGCTCTACATCTTAAATCTTGGGGATCCCTCTCCCGGCGAGGAGAGGAGGTCGCTGAGCCCAGGAGACCGGCACCCGAGAGACAAGACCCCCCCTCCCCTCCTCCATCTGAAACCTATTGATCATCTGAACTATTATCCAGACTCCTTTAACTCTGACAAACACTTACTGTTCCACTGATGAACTGATGGACTTGAAGTTAACATCACAATCCATTGATCTGTCACTCCTAAGGGACGCAGATCCAGATCCAGGTTGGTTCCTGTGAAGAATGGTGGTTGCTGGTGTGAGTGCTGAGCTCTGACATGGAGAAGAGTCCTGGACAGTTGGAGATGTTCATCTCACCTCTGAGCTTTGCTCTGGCTCTCATCTTCCCCACACAGAGTGCTTTTAGAGGGAGGGGCTCCCTCCTGTGTGTCCTCACACTGATCCATGCTGCTGGATCCACTGGATCAGCTCCCACACACCTTCATCTGCAGAGGAAACCCTCATCATCGTCAGCTCTGATCCTCCTCCACTGATGGGCTCTTCTCTTGTGTTTCCTCTCAGGTTCAGGTGAATGCAGTCAGACAGCAGTGTGGGACAGAGGAAGCTGCTGAACATCAGCTGCTGCACTTCTGCTCTCCCTCCACCAGATGGAGACATGGAGCTGCAGCAGCAAACACTCCATGATGGAGCAACAGTTCACTCATTCACTCACTTTGACAAACAAACAACAAACTTCCTGTTTCTACGATTCAGGAAACATGAAGCAGATCAAGAACAACAGACATTAATCAAAGAATGAGGCGGGAGAGAGGACGGAAAAATTCTTTCTCTCAAAGCTCCAACAGAGACTTTCACATTAACTTTGATTCCCTCACAGATTAGGACGGAGGAGAACAGGGAGGTTTTGGATTCAGAAATAAAACCTTCATGATGTTTGTGTTTCTGACAGAAACTCTTTCTTCTGTCTGTGTTCTGGAAAGTTCTGACAGGAAGCAGCAGTCAGCTGATCTGTCCCACTTTGATGCTAAAGATCAGAGTTTGATTCCAACAAATGTTGAGAACAAACACAACAAACATCAGCTGATTTTTGTTTAATTTGATCAACAAGAATCCTCCATGTTGTTGATCAATAATCAACAATGATGAAGGTTTGGAAACAGCAGTGATGAGAGTTTACAGAGAAAGAAGAAGATCTTCTCCAAACATTCAGAAACAGTCGAGTTAGTCGAGACAAACTTCCAGAAACAAACTCACTTCAGTTCCTTCAACGATCTGAAGGAACAGGACCGCCATCTGCCGAGCTCCCCGTCTGAACGCAGCTGCAGCACAGAACAGAACCAGGAAGAAAGAGTCCACCTGGGATGGAGGCGGCAGCACAGGTGGCGGGGCATCAAGTGGAAATGTTGATGTCAGATTCTCCTCCTGACAGACTGAGACCCTTCCTGGAATCACACCTTCAACCTGCTGTTATCTAACAAGTGAACAGCCACTGCTGCACAGTCAGAGGATCAGGATTTTTTTTCAGAACGCGATGGATGTGGCAAAGGGGGTGATCTTTTTGTTGGAGGTGAAATGTCTGTCAAGCTCCAGGACGTTTGTGTTCCTGATCTAAAGACAGAGAAGAAGTTCAAGAAGAAATCCGACACCACCTGACAGCAGAGGAGAGGAGGCGGAGCTCAAGCTGTCAGATTGACAGATTGTTGATCTCAAGTACTGGGTGGGTTGTGACTTTCGCCTCGCCGGATTGTCAACGAGACCAAGCGGATGCAGGCGAGGTCAGGCAGAGGCGCCTGAGATGAAAGCGAATGCAGAGCAGCAGCGAGACTGAACCAGGACAAAAACGTTGGAGTTGCCGTTAACATTCGCGGAATTTGAACATGCTTTTCCCCCTTAGCATGATCTGTTAACTTCTGTCTGAAGACAACAGATAAAAAAAATAGCCACTGGGTTATTTTAATGTCCACAGTCCCAGAGTACAAAATAACGTTAATTTTAAAGGCAGAAATCAAACACATAACCACAGATGATTTGTGATCAGTGTTGCCAGATTAGACAGTTTTGGTTCTAAATTTGCAGACAAAAATGGCTTTGGGCAGGTTGGCATAATTGGGGCGGGTTTAAAGGTGTTCTGCAGTTTTTCTTTCCTCATTAAAATATAGAAGCAGATAGGGCTGGGCGATACTGAGTATTTGGGTATCGATCCAATACCGACCCAATCCCGGTTAATATCGCCGTAGATGTGGTGGACTGACATGAACCTCGAAATCTCAATTGTTTTTAACCACCATGAATGGTTCCCTTTTTAAAATAATTATAAAATAAAACGTAACAGATTTAAGAAAATTTAAATTAAATGGAAAATTGTTTTAAAAAGATGCTTGAAATTTAAAAAAAGTGAGGAAGTAAATGCAAGCAGTCAACAAAACCAAAAGAAACAGTAACTATGAGATAAAAATAAATTAAAATGTTTAACCATTAAAAAAACAACTGAATATGTTGTTTATGAAATATGAATTATTGGATCTTCTTAGCCTTCAATAGAACAATAAAACAGACCAAAAATACTTGTCAAATACTACTCAGCATTTATCACCTTTTTGCTAATACAGACAAGTGTCAAACACACCTGCTGTCTAAAGGTGCATTCACACCAAATGTAGAAGCGGCCATTTTCAATTTTAAGTCAATGGAACAGATGCGACATGGGGTGATCTGAAGTCCCGCGGTGCGATTTGAGCAACTGGCGCGGTGGTCTGGCAGCAGCTCGATTTGAGCGCGAGGCTCAAAGGGGACAGTATTGGAATCTGGACACCAAAAAAGGAACACAGTTTATTAAAATAACGAAACCCTGTGTCCTGGAATGAGAAGAAACAATTAGTTTGCTGGTTAAAACAAAAAGACTACCATAAAGAATTGGTACCTCGGCCAAACATAAAATAAATCAGGGAGACTCCTGGAATTATTCTTGAATTTATTCAGCAAACACCAACATTGTGCTGATTTAATGGAGCATTCCTGGTTTCTACATGAAATTTTCTCTTCCTTTCGGATCACATTGTTAAGCTCTGCTCTGACCTTTGACTGCTGACAGAACATCAACATCAACATTCAGACTTTGTAGGAAGATTCTGAACCAAATATGATCCTGAGAGCAGCTCTGACTGAAAGAATGTGGATCTTCCAGATGATCTTTGGGACTTTTTCTCTGTAGCAGAACCACATTCCTGAAGGACTCTTTGTTCCTCAGTAACAGGGTGTGTTTGATTCTGCAGAAGATGCGGAATGATGGAGCTGCCCCCTGCTGGACAGAAGATGCGGGAATGATGGAGTGCTGCCCCCTGACAGAAGATGCAGGAATCAAGAAGTGCTGCCCCGCTGACAGAGAAGATGCAGGAATCAAGAAGTGCTGCCCCCTGCTGGACAGAAGATGCAGAAATCAAGAAGTCTGCTGCCCCTGCTGGACAGAAGATGCAGGAATCAAGAAGTGCTGCCCCCTGCTGGACAGCTTTCTGACAGCAACTCAGCAGTGAAGCTTCAGGATGGAGTCAGTTCCAACAGATCAGATCAACGTTCTGCTCTGCTAAAGAGGAAGAGCGTCTCCTTCTGAGAAGAATCCAGAGTTCATGATCACAAACATCAACTGAAGCCCAAATCAGAGCTGATCAGACTGCATGGAGCCAAAGAAAGACTTTTTCTGACTGAAAAGAGGAGAAGAGAAGAAGTCATCCACATGAAGCTTCAAGTTAGAGGAGAAAAGTACCTGCTGAATAAAAGTACTCGAGTACTGAGGAAGAGTTTGAATCTTTGATTTATTATTTAGAATAAAACATGTGAATTCCTGAAAAGAATCCTATAGAAACTGAATATTAACAGGTGCAGACTCATTCCTGCTTTGACTGGATCAAATGTTTCCTCGATAGGTTTAAGTTCAAACCAACATGGTTCTACTGAACCATGAGTCATTCATCTGATGTTGACGTCCAGATCAGCCAAGAGAGTCATGAGGAGAATTCACTGTTTCAATCAGAACTGAACCGACTGTTTCAGTCAGTAAGATGACAGATCCTCATGAAAGGCTCAATAAAGACACTCAGAACTCCGGATCTACTTCAGATTTCAAGGATGACGTTAACGCCGATAGTTCCGATAAGAGAAAAATTCAATGGGCTGATAATTAAACTCTTAGAGAACCAACACTTCCTCACTCCCTACTCAGTACTATTTACTTGTGTTACAGCTTCTCTGCTCACCCCAAAAGTTTCAGTCTCATAAGTGCAGCTTAAAGGTGTCATTGAGCGGCCCGACAACAGCATGCACCACAAAGACGAAGCATTTCTCCATCTCCCCTCACTCCTGTGGGAGGAGCACGCGCACAGACAGACACGTTCCTGCTGTCTCATATGTAACAAAAACCTTTTTTTTTTTGAGGGGCTCAAAGTTGCAGTATTAGGCTATAACGGTGTTTTGGATACGCGGTTTGTTTGTGATAAAACTCAGCTTTTTACACTCGTTTTGGGACAACTTCAGACTCTGACAGTAAACAGACCTACTAAACAGACATTTCAATTCAATTCAATTTATTTATAAAGCGCATTTCCTGGCTTGCGCCAGCCCAAGGCGCTGAACATAAAAACAAGAAAAACATTAAAAACAGTTACAAGTTTAAAAAATTGCCCCAGCAAACCCTGCCCTAGCCCCACCCACCCAATATTGCAATGATCAACCCTCCATAAAATAATAAACAAGGATTAACAATAAATCATGAATCAACATAATATAAAAGAAACACGTGGCTTGGCTGCGTGCGGAAACAGTTCAGTGTGATCCATTTATCACAGGGGCCGGCTGCACACATAGGGCATCGCCACGGCACCCACCCGAACCAGAGAGGCAGGGGTCCCGCACCACAACCATAGAGTCGCAGTGCAGAACCCCCCCCCACCCCAGACAAGGCGAGCACCAAAAGTCGAGCCCCAGAGACAGCCGACTAACCTGGAGTAAATGGATCACTCGAGGAAACACTGGAGCTCCGAAAAAAAAAGGAGTAAAATTGAACATTCTCAGGACATGATAAAATAGAAAATAAATAACAATACATGTTAGCTAAAACAATAAAACAAAATTAAGAGAACTATAAAAGTACAGAAATCATCTAAAAACTATATTAAAAAGGTGCGTCTTGAGCCCTTTCTTAAAAATCTCTACAGACTCAGCGGCCTTGAGTTTCTCCGGCAGGCTGTTCCACAGGCGAGGACTGCAGTGGTGGAAGGAAGCCTCAGGAAGTTATTTCCTGACAATAACTTTCACAGTTCTAGGAGTCAGTGAATGCACCAGGACTGAAGTTACCACCCTCATTCATTTTGATTGGTTCTTCGTGTTAGCCCCGCCCCAACGGGGCATAACGTTTTGAAACTGAAATTTTCGGTTTCAAAAATGAAAAAGAAAAGTTGAAATTGTTAAAACGATTCAAAATGGGAAAAAAGTTTTGAAATTTAAATTGTTTTGAAACTAAAAAACAGAAAATTTGAAGCTGAAAATAAATCCATTTATCTTAGAAGAGCAAAAAGGTGTTCATGTTGACGTTTTTAAGGGACCTTCCTTTTTAATCTGGCTTTCAGTTGAAACTCAATTGTTTTATGTTCTCCTTTAAATCATTTGATATTCCTTATTTACTTTTAATGATTTATGTCTTTCAAATAAAGTTTATTTTCTTATCTGCTTATTTAGATCGTTTCAACTTTTATCATTTTTACTCCTTTTATATATCTTATTGTAACTCCAGTGTTTTCCTCAGAGGGATCCTCCACATCAGTGATTGACCCGTTCTCAGTGAATGGGGTTGCTGCAGTGAGATCTCCAGGTTTTGCTCTTTGCTTCAATCTGGGGTTCCTGTGGTAGCGTGCTGTGAACTTGAGTGGGGGGTTCTTGGTGTGGATAGGTCCCTAAAAAAATGTTTCCCACTTAAGTAAAAAAAACAGATTTCTACTTTGCATCATTTTCTTTTTTTTATTATGGTGGTGGTGGGGGGAAGTGTACGGCTTCTACGATTTTTGTATCTTTTGTGCAGTATCTTGCTTTATTGATTTTCATACTTGTGTTTTTATGTAAAGAACTTCGAGTAACACGATTAGGAAAAGTGTTTCACATATAAAGTTTTATTTGATAAATAAGACAGCCAAGAGAAGTTTATATCCATACAGTGGCATGTCAAACATAGGATACTTCGATTGGAATATAGATGTAAATTCAACAGGCGATTCATTCTATTATTACTCTTACTTATAATAAGAAGTTCAATAGATTGCTTGAAAGGGACTGAAAGGAAACAAATCCCACCCCTGCTCTGCCTTACTTATGTTTTCATTTTGCATTTTCTCCCTTAAATTATCATTATCCAGTTCTTATTTCTAATAAGGTATTTATGCTTTTCCAATATAGATTTAAATCATTAAGCATCTACAAGTATCAGTGAATCATATGACAAAGATAAAGTATATTATATTTACATAAATTGAACAACATTTTGGAAAAGTTATAATGCAAAGATCAAAAATCAATAATACATGCAGACAATTTGACATAAGAAAAATCATCAATATTAAACACATTTTAGGCAACCAAGAGGAGTGACATGATTAGAAACCAATTGCTTTAATAATCTTTAATAACTGACGTAGTGATTTTATTGTTGTTCTTTCTTTCATGATCTTGTTCCTATTTACACATTGATTGTCTTTCTGTATTAGACTTCAGCTGTGAATTTTCTTTAGTTGAGAATTTTACGACATTCATCATCACATTCTGATAAAAATGCTTTCCACCTGTATAAGTTCTCATGTGTCTTTTGAGACTAGATAACTCACTAAAGCTTTTGCCACATTCTTGACAGGAAAAGGGCTTTTTACCTGTATGAGTTCTCATGTGAGTTTTGAAATGAGATATTCGACTAAAGCCTTTGTCACATTCTGAATGAATGAATGAATGAATGAAATGGTTTATTTCAAGCAATCAGGTTATAATACATGGAATAACATCACATAATAAATCACAAATAGATCGCTTGAAAGGGGGTGGAAGGAAGCGAACTTATATAATCCCACCCCGACTCGACCATACCATTTTCTCTACATGAATAATCAATATCCGGTTCAGGATTTAAAATCAAATATCAATATAGTTTCAGGTGATGAAAGATCAATAATATCAGTGATGTAATAGAATTTCAAAAACATCCATAGACAAATCATTTATATTAATCATCAACAGTAATCTAAACATTCTCATTAAAGATTCAAAAAAATATCAGTAGTAATCAACTTCATTTGTTACTGCAGGAAAATATATCAAAATATTCTTATATTAAAAGACAATTTTGAGCAGAGTGCATTTATCAAAGAACGATTATTATTATGAAAAAGTGCTAAGTAAAAAAATCATGATTTATTAATGGAAAACTTCAAAATATTCTCATTAAAAGAAAGTTTGAGCAGATTGTATTCAGATCAGAGCTACATCTTTGTTTAGGAACAGGTTTAAGGCCACGTAAACCATCTTCATTGTTTTGACTGAGAGACTGTGAAGGTCTTCTTTCAAGGGAATTGTGCTCGAGTTCTTCAGAATTGGGTCAGAGTTCGTATTCAACGGTTCCGACGGTTTCATGAGTCAACAATTCACATTTTACTTGAATTAGAGGTTCAAACATGCGTTATCCCACAGTTCTCAAAGTCTTTCATGGATTTTATTTCCAGAGGCTTCGTCAGGTCCGGTGGTCCGAGTGGTTTGACAAAAATTCTGGCGTTCATAATCCAAGTTGACTGGATCTGTCGTTTGGATCGTAAGATCCTTGCGTGCTTTGCCAGATCAGCGTTATATTTGCATAAATGCTCGTTAAGGTACACTTTAGTGTCCTTAAGTTGTTTACGTTTTTCATCAGGGCAGTCTTATGCTTTCGATTCACGAACCTGATCAGGATCGCTGGTTTATCCGTGGTCTTTCTCCGGGGAAGCGGATGGCAGACTTCGACCGTCCAGGTCCAAGGAGATTCCTTTAGACATTAAAAACATTTTAACCTGATCCTCCACGGTCGCATTAGCAGCTCCGTTAGCATCCATGCTAGCGCCGGTAGCACCAGGCCGCGCCCTGGGCTGTAGTTGGAGTCCCGTGAGAATCACATTATTCATCCGTGCCTGTTGGTCCAAGTCATGCATCCTTCTTTCCATCAGATCTTGGCGATTGTCCCGTTGTTCGTTGCGTGCCTTTTCTTGGCGGAATTCTTCCACAAGATGCAGCAGCGGCGTTAGTTTAGCCTCCAGCTGGAGCACAGCTGTTAGCCTAGCTTCCTGTAGCAAAGCAGGAGCTAGCTGGGATTGGATGTTAGCCATTGCGGTCTTCAGCTCAGCCAGATCGGCTTCAAATTTTTCTTCGGTGCCATGATCAGCTCTCCTCGTTGTGGTAGCTGTGTTGCAGCAGCCCGGTGATCAAAGTCGCTTGCAGACGACTTTAAAAGACTTGAAAAGCCCGAAAGTTACGGAGAGCTGGAGGCACACGTCTGCTCGTGATGAACTGTCAACATTCTTGACAAGAAAAAGGTTTTTCTCCTGTATGAGTTCTCATGTGACTTTTGAGATGAGATAAATGAGTGAAGCTTTTGCCACATTCTTGACAGGAAAAGGGCTTTTCTCCTGTATGAGTTCTCATGTGACTTTTGAGACTAGATAACTGACTAAAACTTTTGCCACATTCTTGACAGGAAAAGGGTTTTTCTCCTGTATGAGTTCTCATGTGTCTTTTGAGATGAGATATTCGACTAAAGCCTTTGTCACATTCTTGACAAGAAAAAGGCTTTTCTCCTGTGTGGGTTCTCATGTGAGTTTTGAGACTACATAAATGAGTGAAGCTTTTGCCACATACTTGACAAGAAAAGGGATTTCCACCTGTATGAGTTCTAATGTGGTTTTTGAGACTAGATTTTTTACTAAAGCTTTTGTCACATTCTTGACAGGAAAAAGGCTTTTTACCTGTATGAGTTCTCATGTGAGTTTTGAGATGATATAACTGACTAAAGCTTTTGTCACATTCTTGACAGGAAAAGGGCTTTTCTCCTGTATGAGTTCTCATGTGTCTTTTTGAGATTACATATTTTACTAAAGCCTTTGTCACATTCTTGACAAGAAAAAGGATTTTCTCCTGTGTGGGTTCTCATGTGAGTTTTGAGACTACATAAATGAGTGAAGCTTTTGCCACATTCTTGACAAGAAAAGGGATTTCCACCTGTATGAGTTCTAATGTGGTTTTTGAGATTAGATAATCGAGTGAAGCTTTTGCCACATTCTTGACAGGTAAAAGGCTTTTCTCCTGTGTGGGTTCTCATGTGACTTTTGAGACTAGATAACTGACTAAAACTTTTGCCACATTCTTGACAAGAAAAGGGATTTCCACCTGTATGAGTTCTAATGTGGTTTTTGAGATTAGATAATCGAGTGAAGCTTTTGCCACATTCTTTACAAGAAAAAGGCTTCAGAACAAGCTGATCTTCATCCTGACCAATGCAAAGTCTTTCTGGTTCCTCCAGCTCTACTTTAATCAGTGGAGGTTCTGGTTCATCCAGCTCTACTTTAATCTGTGGAAGTTCTGGTTCCTCCTGCTCCTCTTTAACCCATGTTGGTTCTGGTTCCTCCTGCTCCTCTTTAATCTGTGGAGGTTCTGGTTCATCCAGCTCTACTTTAATCTGTGGAAGTTCTGGTTCCTCCTGCTCCTCTTTAACCCATGTTGGTTCTGGTTCCTCCTGCTCCTCTTTAATCTGTGGAGGTTCTGGGTCCTCGTGTTCTACTTTAATCTGTGGAAGTTCTGGTTCCTCCTGCTCCTCTTTAATCCATATAGGTTCTGGTTCCTCCTGCTCCTCTTTAATCTGTGGAGGTTCTGGGTCCTCGTGCTCTACTTTAATCTGTGGAAGTTCTGGTTCCTCCTGCTCCTCTTTAATCCATATAGGTTCTGGTTCCTCCTGCTCCTCTTTAATCTGTGGAGGTTCTGGTTCCTCTTTCTCCATTTTGAAGTTTGTCTGTTGGTTACAGATATCTTTCTCTTCTGCCACCCAATGCTGGGGGAGAACTGCAGGGACAAAAAAGAAGGATCTTTTTAAATACCAAATACAGCTTCTAATACACACACTGTCCACACCAACACACCATAAACCACAGAACGTGGAGGTCATTGATCTTCTGTCTCCTACCCCATCCCATGTGGGGAGTGTCAGACACATTTTCAAGGACCAACCAGTACAAGACTTAAGGTTGGCGTCCAACTTGTTTCGCTTCTGGAAATTCTGTTTTACACTGAAATAATTCTAAAACAAATCTGGTTTAAAAATGTTTGTAGATATTTTACTAGAGGATAAATATTCAATAGTACAATATTTTTTAGTTCTGATTTATGAAAACACTGAAAACTAGTGGCATTTTCATAAATCACCTTTATGGCACTGAAACTTAACCTAGGCTGAAATTAATCAATTAAAATTAATCAAACACTGTAAACTTGAACTGATACAAACTTAAAATTACTGCAATAAACTAAATCCAAGTGCCCATGATTGTTAACTAAACACTGAAAAATCAATTATTCTTTAAATAACGTCTTGACCGGGCTTTGTAGGGCTAAAATGTTCTAGCTAACACTGCCACTTGTCTATGGCATAAATATAGCTATAACGAGTATGAATTTTCGCGACGTCCAAGATAGCTGATTTGCAATTTTTATAATTATAGTAGAGTGTAGTAAAAGATTATATTGGGATGATGCATTTTTTTTTTTGCTTTGAAATGCAGAATATTGTTGAAAGTTTATGAACTAAAACAAAGTAAGAAAACTTGCGTTTCTGTTACCAGAAGTAAACAAACCTTTGTGTCGCGAGGCTCCCAGTTTTCAAAGTAAGACTAGCGGAAGCATTTTCCGTTCAGAAACTTAAACTGAAATTCCGCTCACTGACATAAATTCTGGAAACTTAGACCATCACCTAAGCAACTGTCCACAGCCCTAGATGTGACGTCTGATGTCACTATATTCAATATTAGTGAGGTGTTTAAAGGAGCAAACATGGTAAGAAAAGCATTCATGTTAATTAAAAAACCTGCACAACATGCACATGCCGTTACAAAATTGCGGTCCAGTTGGAGTTCATGCAGAGAATGCACTCGTTAAAGACAACTGATGTACTATGATGGGTATTTCAAACCATTGATTTATGACAGTCATATTCACATCGGGCTGTAACAAGTACATGAGTACTGGAATACTGGCAATCTGCTCCAGAAAATTTGAGTATGAATGTTTGCAATGTCCAAGATCGCTGCGTCAGGATCTTCATAAATGTATTACAATGCATGAGAAATACAACCCAGACAATTATTTATTGCTCCAAAATGCAGAACAAATTTAAATTTCAAGATTAAAGCCTAAAAAAAGTCACACACTATATTCAAGAATAAAGATGAACTGTATTTATCCCGAAGGAAATTCAGTTGTAGATGCAGCAATAACAGTAAATTAAATTAATTAATATCCATTAGGGATGTGAATCTGCAACAAACTCACGACTCGATTCCAATTCTTTGGTTTGATTCTCGACTAAAAATGTAAAACATGAAGGAAATATTTTGATAAAGAAATGACCTGATTTATGATACTGTGCAAACTTATATTATTCAGACTAGAGCTGGGCGATATAGCGATGTAATCGATTAATTCAAATTTATGTTTTAGACCAGGGGTTGTCAAACTCAATCTCACAAGGGCCAAAATCCAAAACACATCTTAGGTTGCGGGCCGAACAGGATAAACATTTATAAACACTATTAAAACTAAATTCTTAAAAATGTAAAACCGTAACTTTTTATAATTATGAACAAGAGATAATTCAGGGTTCAAACTTCAAATACACAGTTGGCCAAATGTTAAATTGAACAAAGCCGCCATGGTTGAACAAATGAACCTTTCAAGATGGTAACGAACAATGAAAGTTTTTAAGCATTTTAACAATGAATATGACAAGAAAGAATTATAGAATTTTAAAGTCTATTTTGATTTATTATCAAGTATTCCAGTATTATAACCTGATTGCTTGAAATAAACCATTTCATTCATTCAAGTGCAGTCTTGTTAATTCAGTTGCCAATAATACTACCAGGGTTAATTGTGCAATACGTGCGGGAGATGTATTATTTCTGCATGGACTTTTAACATAGAATAAACGCCATAATCAGCGAGCTGCACTCATGGAGACGTGGCAGAGGAGATGATGAGAAGCCTCAACCAATCAGGACTCAGAACAGGTGCGCTGTTTGGAAAACGCAGTAGCATAATTGCTCTGAAAAATCAGCGAGACGCGAAAGGTCAACTGAGATGAAGAAAGAAAACACAGTATTGTTCTATTTGACAGAGAATTTGGGGATTCAGATAGGGAAAGAGAGAATAAAAAAAACATGTGAGTCTGATCCGTGTGGTCAGATTGACCATATCAGATATCTCTGATATGTTCAGCGGGCGGACCAAATGTGGGGGTAGACCGCATCTGGCCCGGGCCACAGTTTGCTCATGTCTGATCAGGCCAGATCGGGTGCTATGTTACCGCCAAAAAGATGAGGACACGATTAAAAGGTTTGTTTTTTATAATTTATTTATTTTTAGAAACATAGTCTACTTGTAACAAGAACTGTTCAGTTCATTAATTCTAGAACAAAATTTGCCAAAAGTTCTTGGTAACAACTTGTCTACAAAATGCTTGATTTAAAAAAAAAATTGTAGAAGGTTCAGGCCTTTAAAAACAAAAGTCAAGAAAATTGAACAGAGACACAAATCTTACGATAAACTGAAATAAATCGTAATTTTTAAGAAAATTTACTAAATTAGTTTTAATGAATGCAAAAACAATGTGAAGCGAATTTGGGAAATGCTAGCCGTCATTGAAAAAGGAATCATCAGTGAATTATCAGTCAATTTTGTCTCCAATCAGAATTATTGGTGTGACGTCATAATGTCCGATAAATATCGTAACGGTGTTATCGTTATTAGTGAGTAAATAACTCAAAGTGAAGAATAACTGTATTGATTGAAAATCCCTAAAAAACTCGGCGGATATGAATGGCAAAAATTTACTTTCTCTTGCCTAACACCTCTTAGAAATTTTATTCCAGGTATTAAAAGCACATTTTTTCGTAGATGGTACCATTCAGTAATAATAGTAGTTGGAAATATTTTTTATGGTAAAATGTTCGTTTTTTACACAAATACAGAAGAAATATGGGCTTCCTCTGAATGATATTTGTTTATCTGCAAACTCGTCACTTTGTTCCTTCCAACTTCAATCCTTCTGAGGACACTACACCACTTAGCCCAACTGAGAAGGTCGTGACTGATCTCAAGACGAAGAAAAACTATAATAAAACTGAAGAACTTTAACAGCCATAATATAGATACATTATTCAGGGATGGGAAGAAGATCTGCAAAGGCACTATGATGAATCTTGTTGGAACGACTGTATACAATCGACAGCAATAAGCTGTTACAACACAAACAGTTGATTCCTGTTTAAAAAGTAGGATAAATCCATGGATGAAGAAATCTTTCCTGATGTCAACATTAGCACCATGTGGAAGGTTACTCTTGTTAATATCTACACAGACCAGGATTTTGAACACGAATGGGTGGGCAGCAGCACTGTGCGGGGCTTGCAATCTTTTTCCTAGTTGTCACCTGGGTTCACCTGGTTTTTAATGCACATATATGACTACAAAACGGAGCTTTCAATGCGCGGTTTTGAATGCATTAGAGCGGCACTTTTAACACACAGTTTGTAAACAATAAAACCGTGTTTTTTAATTTCTGTTTTGGGGCAGGACAAGACTGCTCTTTTTAAAATGTGCGCAAGAAGCGGCGTTTTTCATGGCCAACACGCCGCTTTTTGATTGCGCTTTTCTTGGTGATATTGACCTCTTTCGCTCGCCATAGTTAAAGCACCGGGAGCGTCTCAGCTCAACGAGATATATCACTTGAGGTGGCATGCCAACTTGTTGCCTACAGAAAAGTTGGACACCATATTGGAATGGTCTAGATCAGGGGTGGGCAAACTTTTTGATTTGTGGGCCAGAAAGGGTTCTAAAATTTGGCATAAGGACCGAACAAGGAGCAGATGGAAGGAGTGATTTGATAATGAACCTCATAAACTAAAAAGATAATATGGAATTTAGAGAAAAACATGTTTTAATTTGGATTAAAATTCACATATATTCATTTAAAAACAGAAAATTTGGGAATTTTAATTTCTAAATTTTGACTTTTTGTTCTCTTTTGGGTTGATGTTCTTCAGAGGAAAATGCGAACTCAAAGAAATCCGAAAAATCACCTTCTGACTCAAAAAAACACCAGAGAAACAACACCATTCATGAGAAGAAACCAGAAATACAATGAAAATAAAACAATAATTAGGATTTTTGATTCAATATATTTTAATTTGGAGGGCCAGATTAAGTAGCTTAGGGGGCCGCATGTGGCCCCCGGGCCGTAGTTTGCCCACCCCTGTCTAGATGTCTGTTTACTGCTGGGCTACAATAATATAGCGCCGCAAAAAAAAGAACGTGACTTTTCACAGTAAATCATTGCTGTCAGGTCTAGAGCTGCCACAAACGATTATTTCAATAGTCGACTAATCTCCGACTATTTTTTTCGATTAGTCGACTAATCGTTCGTTTGGCAACTGGATGTAAAACATTAATTTAAACCATCATTAGCTAAAATTAAACAAAATAATGTATTAATCTTTCAATGAATAATGTAGCTTTTCTCCTTCATTTTGTTCTGGCATTGAAACAAGTCTTCAATCGGATGAGGTGATCTGAATCAACAACAGAAAATTTAATTAAAGCTTGAAATTCTTTTTTAAACTTTAAACATGTATTTAATAAAACATGTATGAATGTTTTCACAGATAGAAACACTCTGGGCCCATGACATCTTTGAACTCAGGATATTCCATACATGAAAACTCAGATAAACAAAGAGCTTTAAGACTTTTGTATCTTAAAGGTGGGAAATGATTTTTTTTTTTAAAGGAGAAAAGCAGGGGACGTTATAATGTACAGTACTATCATTCTTTCACTACTTCATCCACTGCAAAAGCAGACCCAAACTACTTCATATTTTTCAGTTTACAGGAGAACCATTAATTGCTGTTTTGTGACTTTAAGTTACATTTAATTGTAGCTTAAAGCAGCTAATGTAATGCTGCACTTGTCATCTTAGCTCTGGACTTCACTTTCCTTCATTACGTCCCTTTTGGGGCTCAGTTTTCAAATCGTTCAATAACTCTGCGGCAGATCCGTACTGACACACAGCCTCTCTTCGTCAAATACACAGCAACGAAGTGATCCACGGCGCGCCCCAGGCAGAGTGATATAATGTATAAGCCTTTCGCTTCTGGACAGAGCGGGTTAATCTGTCTGGTCCGTCCACCGGCGCTTGGTTAGAAGAGCGAAGATTATGACATGTTCAATATGCCGACAGAGACGAACTGTAGACACGGATCTGCAGCAGATCTTCTAGTTTATCTTCAAACATCCGCACACGATCAATGTACACCCGGTCAGAAACTGCTGCGACAAAGCTAGCTGCGGTAGCGCCAATGTTAGCTTAGCTAGACGAAGCTCTATGTTCATCGTGATCAAACTCAGTCACTACATGCTTCGTCAACCCTCAACTTTCTGTGACATCACTGCCGCTGACCGACTTAGCACAACTGTGTGTAACAAAGAAAATGGCAGACCCTGCATTAGAAAACGCACACCTAGTTTTGAGATCAAAACAAGGAAAAAACAGAAAAAAAACAACGCTTCGACTATCAAATTAGTTGTCGACTATTTTAATAGTCGATTAGTTGTCTATTAGTCGAATAATCGTGGCAGCCCTAGTCAGGTCATAAAAGACAACTTTTAGAAAACATTTCAGGAAGATGTGAGTGAGTTTACTGTCAATAGTGAACGTTTAAGCTGATTTTGTAGTCTATTCAAAGTCAACGGCACTTACTTGTAGAACGAAACCCCCGAGCCCAGCGTCACTGCTCCCAGTCGAATTTCATCGCAACTGGCTCCGGTACAAATTAATATTACAATAATCTCAGTCTGAGTGTAGATTTAAATAAAATCACAACCGTGATTCAGGTACGCATTGCGTTTCCTATACAATAGCCTATTTATTTTTCTTAAAAGTTTGAAATTTCGTTCATTTCTTTCACTTTGTGCAAAAACATTATTACTATAACCTGGAAATTATTTTTCTGATCAGTTTTTTTTTTTTTTTTTTTTTTACTTTTTAAACATTTTATGTTCATTTTACTGGGTGTACCAAGACATCTAACTGTTTTTTTTTTTTTTTTTTTTTTTTTTTTTAAATACCATTCCAATATGGCGTCGCTGTTTCCGTATCTGGACAACAGTAAAAGCCTGCGTGTCACCTCTGGTGACATATGTCGCTGTGCCCTCAGATCTCACTGAATCCCTTTGTTGACTCTCACAACCTCAAGCTTACATTAGCGGTTAAACAAAAACGATGAACAATATTTGGACTGGAGCTATCCAGCTGGACAGTTTAGAGCCAAACAGCAGCTCAGATGAGGAAAACAAAGACGTTCATTGATCCATTTTTCTACACGTGGATGTCGATAACGTACCAACAACGCGGAGCAGAAGCTGCGGGTTCCAGCTGGAATCCATCAGTCTGTTCTGACCACAGAGCTCCTCATTCTGGTTCTGGACGATGGTTCCTTCAGCAGCAGAAAGTTGTTCTCTGACAGAATCTTCCTGAGGTTCTGAAGACATGGTTCCTGCAGCTCCAACAAACACCAAAGTCCTCTGAACAGCAGCAGCTCCGATCACCTGCTAGTCTCTCAATCACAGCCACGTTGTCTTTACGTTCAGCACTTATTCACTCATTTACGATACTTTAGCTAAAGAGGATTGTTCGGAACCGAACCACGTATCGCTACGTCTCTGTAGAAACCTCATGAACGAACCAACGAAACACCGCCGTCGCCTGAAAACGAGCTAACGTTGCTAGCATGCTAGCGCACCAAGCTGTTCTTCTTCTGCGGTTTATTTGGGTTCGTACATAGTTTTGTAGTGCATTAGCGCCACCAGCTGGTCTGGAGTGTGAATTAAAAACGCACATGGTGAACACCATTTCAGCATTACTTAAAAAAAGGTATTTGGTTCATTTAATTTTCAGTTTCATTGGTAGTTTTTTCAAATTCATGTCAGCAGTAACTAAATGCAAAGAAACATTATGTGTAAAGTGCTTAATGAAACACACAAGTTGTTCAAAATGCTGCAAATACACTGCTCACAAAAATTAATGGAGCACTTTAAAGAAACACATTAGATCCATCAGATCTCAATATGAAGTTTGATATCTATACAAATAACAACAAGGCAGTGTCTGAGGAACAAAAGGATGTTAAGTCTTTTAATCGAAATAAAAGTTTTCAGCCTACAGTTGAGTAAAGAAGTACACTCGAATTTATTTTAAGTATAGTTTTTTTTAAACTAATCTTAAGATGGGATACTTTAAGTATACTTTTTATGTACTTATTAGAGAAATGTACAATTTTATGTTAAGTAAACTTTTTCAAAACTAAACTTAACATAGTATACTTTTAGTTTACTTTTTATGTACTTAGAGATAAACTACAAGTTTATGTTAAGTATATTGTTTATACTTAAAATTCACTACAATTCTAAATTTAGCCTTAAACTTTTTATTAAGATATATTTTAGTGTAGCTATTGGTGTATAAGTTTTTTTCTTTTTGACAGTATCTGTATTATTTTTAATGTTCTTCATAGAAGATATGTTCAGTACTCGACCTTGTAGGTTTGTAGCAAGAAATCAGATACCAAATGGTAAACTAAAAGTCTACCATTAAGGTTATTTTAAGTATACTTTCATAAACTGTAAAGGATTTGTTATCCATCTGGTAATTTTGGAGTGTGCTGTTTCACGGTCCTCTGTCAGAAGGAAACTCACATCCAGGGAAGTAGGAAAGAACAGCCGTTAATTGGCAAAAGCATGGATTTATAGAGACTGCTGTTCGGGTTTGTATGCGGGTGTAGTTTCTAAAGAATAAAGAGACACAATAAAACATTAATTGGGACTAAGTCTAAAAATTATTTTATTGAATCTTCTATTTATTGAGGTAAAGATTCCTTGTTTTTCCTTCGTAGCCATCATTGTGTTTTGAATGTCATCAAAGTGCATATACAAAAACTGATACTTAAAATGCTTAACTGCAATAATCTTTAAAATACTGTGCTGAGTTAAAATGTGTTTTTTGTTTTTTCCTGCAGGTGAAGTTTCTTTAAGCAAAGTTCCAGAACAGTTTTTGCCAGAAGAACAGAGGGCAGCTCTACGAGGGAGTACAACTGAGACTAAAGTAATTTCACTATGTAATATAGCACACAGATAAATCACTAGGACAGACTTATGTGGAATATAATCATTAATAGACCTTTTTTTTTACAGTAAATTCAGACAAATTGGCTAACTGCAAAGTTGACAGCTGAACACTGTTTAGCATCATTTGAAATAAATAATAAAAGGTAATCTTACCAATTTCAACTGAAATATGTACAATATTTATTTTATAAATGTTCTGCTGAACTGTATTTTCATTTTCTCTCTTCGATCGTTTACAAATCTAAATACAAATTTGAATAATCCCTAATTATTGAATGTTTTATTGAAAACATTGACCTTTCATTTGAGCAGATATTCTTCTAACTGCTTTTTATTTTTGCTGATGTTATTTTAACATAGTTTGAATAACATAGCTTGAATAGTACGAGTATTCAAGCACTAAAGGTGATAGAATTCATTCATTGGTCACATTTGATACCCTTGTCAAAGACTAACATCTGCATTGCCCTTACGCATCTTGATCACTTCCCAGGATACTTTAATTTTTTTTTTTTAATGGGATATTTTAGGTGATAAATTGTAAGAACAGGAATGGTTTGGTTCCAAAAAATGGTGAGGGCAAGTATCGAGGTACATATTTACACTAGTCAAATTGCACAAGCTGTTGTCTAAAATCTCTGGATTCTGACTACTTTTTTGTTTTATTCAGAGGATAATGATTTAAAAGGTATAAGCATTTTTTCAAGACAAGTGCAGGGAATCATTTTCAATGACAGAGACACGCAGTCGTGCGCCTCCTTTTGGGTGCTCGTTGCCATGACGACATTAAAACACATCTCCAGTTCTCCAAAAGCAGTCCACGTTTTTAGTCTGAACATTTTTTTTACTCACTACGTTCTATAAATATATTTTAAACCAAGTTGGGATTTCTCATTTTTTTAGCCACATTGGTGTTTTGGCATCTGCTGGGTTTTTTTTTTTTTTTTTTTTTAGCTATTTTGGAGTTTCAGCTGTTACATTAGCATAATGCTGGCTTTTTTGGACTATTTTGGCATTTACCAAGGTTTTTAGTCTATTTGAAGTTTGGCTCATATTTCAGCTACATGCTAGCTGTTTTGGCAAATTTTGTCTTTCTTTTTTTAGGCTAATTTTGATTTTTGCTAATATTTCAACTTTATGCTAGCTTATATGGCTGAATTAGACTTTTTACCTGTTTTTTTAGGCTCATTTGCCATTGAGATAATATTTTAGCTTACAAATTGACAATGTTGTCAAAATGAGTTTTTATCACCTGCGTCCTTTAGCTAAAGCCAAACCTTCCCTGAGCCGCAGTGATTAGTGCATGTACCATCCATCCCGCCGATCACGTCCCGCATAGATTATTGTAACTCCCTGTACTTTGGTGTCACTCAGCGATCACTTAACCGTCTCCAGTTAGTTCAGAATGCAGCAGCACGACTGTTAACTGGAACATCCAGAAGAGAACACATCACTCCGGTTCTCAAGGCTCTTCACTGGCTCCCTGTTCATTTTAGAATTCAATTTAAACTTTTACTGTTGGTTTTTAAGGCTCTTCATGGTCTCGCCCCTGTTTATTTAACTGAGCTTTTAAACGTCCGTAGCCATTCCAGAGCTTTAAGGTCTGCCAGTCAGTTTCTGCTTGAGGTGCCCAGGTCGCGACAGAAACGCTGGGGTGACCGTGCGTTCTCTGTTGCCGGCCCTCAGTTATGGAATAGTCTCCCGGCAGAACTGCGCATGATGACGGACCTTAACAGTTTTAAATGTTATTTAAAAACACACCTTTTTAGAATGACTTTTAATGCTCAGTAGTTGGTGGCATTTTATTTTATTCTATTTTTATTTGTTTTATTGTTTTCGTATTGATCTTTTATGTATTTTACTGCAGACTGCTTTTGTAATTTGATGCTGTTTTTATTTCTTTTTTAATTTGTCTAATTTTTAAACTCTCTTCCTTCTTTTAATGTGAAGCACTTTGGCCTGCTATAAGCAGTTGTAAAGTGCTATAGAAATAAAGTTTCATTCATTCATTCAATGAGTTACAGCCTTTTTAGTTATCACTTAAAGCATCTTCAGTAATCTGTGCTAGCATCTTCAGCTGCTACATTCAGGTTACAGCATCCATGCTGGCTTTATTGCAGGTAATACTACATATTCAGTTATTAAAATTCCCTTTTTTTTAATTGCAGGTCCTTTGGAAAAGCCATTTTTCCTGGACCTGCTGCATAAGCCTGACTGGTTGTTGAGGAGAGGAGCCGTGATTCCTGCCTGGAGTGTCGGGCTGATGAGCTGCAAAACAACATCTAGAAGGACTGCATGAAGCACTTTGTCAAGTCCAAACACAAAGTTAATGTTCAATCAAAACTGCTATTTAAAGTGTTGATATTGGACTTTTATCTAGGAGTTGTTTTTTACTTGCTCCTTGTTTTATCATTTTGAGTCTTGAAGTTTTAACAATATTGATATTTTCAAAGCAGTCCAGAAATATCTCTTCTTGCAGGTAAAAACTGAATGCTAACATGAGCATTGTAATCATATATATATGAAAATAAACAAAATGGTTTCATGTTTCATGGAAAAAAACATTTTTCTTACAAACCAACATGAAAAATAACAGAAATATTTTAAACAGTTTTTTTTTTTTTTTTTTTGGGGGGGGGTTACTTTGGGGGTTATTAATGCATTAAGTTAAATGTTACATTTATATTCAGCATTTACTCAGCACACCTGTTAGTAACATGTATTAGATGAAGCAATGCATCTGGAAAAGTCTGTTTATGGTTAAGTACAGTATCACAAGAGTCATGTCAGGGAGAGTCTGTCCACGTTTCTGCTCAGCATCATCTGTAGAGAACAGGTCCTCTCCAGATGAAGGGACCTCGGTGATGGACCTCAGCTCTGCTCAAACATGTTCCCAGCTTCCCCAACACTGGACACCAGCTCCACTGAAATTCCTGAAAGAAAACCACCAGCAGCTATTGGTCTTTTATTCAGGAAATATACTCAGCAAATGAGGAGAAAACAGGTTATATCAGAAATGCATTATGGAGAGATCAAAACGCTGCAGAAGATCTTTTCTCATCAGTTAAAAGTTGTTTATATTTACTCTTCTCATATAATCCTTGTAAACAGATCAAAAATCCGACAATTCCAGCGTGTCTGACGTTAAAGTCAAACTTATTACTGTTGTGATGTTTTCTACAACAGTAAGCTGTGAGCAGTGAGCTGCTGTCAGCTCGGTTGTGGTTCTAACATCACTCTTTGTTTTTGATCATAACTGTCTGATCTGGAGGAAAACACAGGAAAAACATGATCTAATTAATTGAAAGCTGTAACCAACAATATGACAATAACTATTTCTATGTAATATTCTAAAATACTCTTGCCTACAGATGATTTTGTTTACTTAGTCACTCTTTTGAAAGCTGAAAAAATGTGGCTCTAAAATACTTTCAACAAATAAAATAATTTTGCAATGAAAACAATATACAATTTAAAATGCCCAATTCTCCTAGTCACACATTTATCATAACACTAAATGTAAGAACGCAGTATTTATTGTAATCATCCGTTACAGATGCTATACAAATGTGTTTTCCTGCCAAAACTTAAATACATTTTACTGATAACTATTTGTTGTCTAGTTGTACAATAGACCGGACTCTGTGCATGCCCCAGTTAGCAACAGCTAGCTTGTCAAAGTAGCAAACTCACATCGTCAGAGACATGTGACTGAAAAACTATAATATAACAGATTCTTACCTGGAACGGATGAATTTTCATGTCCTTGGGTCTCGGATTTTCCCTTTATAGCCACAAACACTAATAAAACAATCCATTTCCCTTAAAGAAAGACAGTTACTGTCCGCGCAGTGCAGCTGTTTTCACAATAAGAATCTGCGCAGACTACTTCCGGGTGACCCCCCCGTGTCAGAAACGAAACTATGAAAAACCAAATCAAACGCCCGTTATCCGATTTTCGTTTTGGTGCACAAAACGGAAATTCGTTACACGGATTGTTTTTCATTAGATCAATACACGGATTGCGTTCCTCTCTGCAAAAGTATACTTCTTCTTCTTGTCTGGTTTAATGGCGGATGGCACACAGCGTTGAGGTGCATTACTGCCATCTACTGGGCAAACGTAAACCTCCAGTGTACAAAATAGGCCAATCAGAAGAGAGCCAACGCAGCCCCTCTGTCTCCGCCCCCATGTGTCAAAAGTCGACTTTCACTCGCGCGTAGAAAGAGACTCCGCGTTTTTAACCACAATGGACAATTACTTAGATATGAAGAATTCAACCTAAAGTATAACCTTGCTGTCCCTCCCAAAGAATATGCTATTGTCTTTGATGCTGTTACTACTGAAATCTGTGAACTCTTTAAAAATACTGTCATTGATGAAAATGTTTCCTTTCTATCTCTAAGTGACACCACTGTTGGAAAATCCTGTTTTAATTTTGCCCGGAAAAACAACAGAATCATACGAGCCCTTTTTCAACAAAATGTCATTTCTGTCCCCTCTTCTATCTGGGCTGGCCAACCCAGGTCCTCAAGAGCCTCAACCCTGCCTGTTTTCCAGCTCTCTCTGACCTGCTTGCTGCTGATTAGCTGACTCAAGTAATTCCACATCCTGATTAGCTGAACACACCTGATTTAGGTTGTCAGCATCAAGCAGTCCAGAGAGAGCTGGAAAACAGGCAGGGTTGAGGCTCTTGAGGACCAGGGTTGGCCAGCCCTGTATATATATATATTGGAAAAAATTTATCCCTGACTTGCCATGGAATAATGTTTGGACACTGCATCAGAAATTGTTCATTAATAATAAGATGAGAGATGTATCCTACAAACTTCTACATAGAATCTATCCCACTAATCAGTACATGTTAAGATATAATAAAACTATTGATCCCAACTGCACACTCTGCAAAGAACACCCAGAAACTATCAGTCACCTATTCTGGAACTGTAATATTACCAAAAGATTTTGGAAAGACTGTACACGATTTATAAATTCCAAAATTGACTCTAGTTTTCAGTTGAAATTTGAACATTATTTTTGGCCTACTTGAAAAGAACACTCCATTGAATGTTAAATTAACAATTAATCTATTAATTATATTTTGTAAGTTTCATATTCACAAAGCAAAATTTTCCTTAACACAACTTTTTTTTCCTGTGTTAATAAAAGAATTGGAATCTTATTTACTTACCATATCTAAAAGTGTAAACAAAAAAGCTACACGTATTTTTGAAAGCTGTCTGTCTTTAAATATATTCAACTTGTCTTAAACTTAAACTTGTCTTAAATGATTGTTCTTAAATGCATATGCCGTCCCCTGGCATTCTCAATGTTCATCTCGTTATACAGTAATGTTCTGTATTCTTGTATTTTGGACAATAAAAAAAAAAGAAAAAAGAAAGAGACTCCGCGAGCGCACTAGCAAAAATGTTGCGCGCGTGCGGCCACCGAAGTTCTGCTGGCACGCGAGCATCATTTTTGCTCTCGCGATGACTTCTTCTGGTCGCGAGAAACACACTCTGGCGCGCGCGAGGCCTTTTTCTCCTCGGGAGAGGAGCAGAAGCGCTCGCGAGGGTGTGCAATGCCCGCGAGAAATGTGTGATACGTTCGCGGAGATGTTTTATTCCTGTGTAGACTTATGACACATAAATAACGCCATACAAACACTCCATGATGGAGACACATTTCACTCATTCACACACTTTGACAAACAAACAACAAACTTCCTGTTTCTATAATTCAGGAAACATGAAGCAGCTCAAGAACAACAGACATTAATCAAAGAATGAGGCGGGAGAGAGGACGGAAAAATTCTTTCTCTGAAAGCTCCAACAGAGACTTTCACATCAACTTTGATTCCCTCACAGATTAGGATGGAGGAGAACAGGAAGGTTTTGGATTCAGAAATAAAACCTTCATGATGTTTGTGTTTCTGACAGAAACTCTTTCTTCTGTCTGTGTTCTGGAAAGTTCTAACAGGAAGCAGCAGTCAGCTGATCTGTCCCACTTTGATGCTGAAGATCAGAGTTTGATTCCAACAAATGTTGAGAACAAACATAACAAACATCAGCTGATTGTTGTTGACTCGATCAAGAATCCTCCATGTTGTTGATCAATAATAATCAATGATGAAGCTTTGGAAACAGCAGTGATGAGAGTTTACAGAGAAAGAAGAAGATCTTCTCCAAACATTCAGAAACAGTCGAGTTAGTCGAGACAAAGTTCCAGAAACAAACGCACTTCAGTTCCTTCAACGATCTGAAGAAGAAGAAGAAGAGTCTCCACTCACCGTCTGAACGCAGCTTTTTTTTTTTTTTTTTTTTTTTTTTTTTATTGACAAAAGTTGAAATTTACAATATATGAAAGAGACATACTGAATAGTCAACAAGTTACAATTTGAACAGTCACATTAAATGTAAAAAGACAGAAATGTACAAAGGAAATTGGAAAAAATATATTAAAAAAAAGGACAACAATAAAATTAAATAAATAAATAAAATACAAAGATATGATGAACAATGAATTAGGGGTTATCAAAAAGCTGCTGATCACATATAATATCTTGAAGCTTCAGAGCATGTTTATTTTCCATTAGGTTTACGGATGAAAAGAATAAGCAGAGTTCTTTATGAAATGTAAAAAAAGATGGTTTGGTCTTCATAAATCGGCATTTGTGTATATAAAATTTTCCCAAGATAATTATAACATTTAAGATAAATTCGGTAGTTTTGTTTTCTAAAATGAACCCAAAAATGACATTCTTAAAAGAAAAATCTGTTAAGTATGGAATTTTAGCAAAAAGCCAATCATGTACATCGTCCCAAAATGCATTAGAATAACAACATTCAAAGAATAGATGCTCAGTAGTTTCTATATCGTCATTACAAAAAGAACAACAATTTTCAGGAATTCCAAAACGTCTTCTAAGTAATTCTTTGGAGGGGTATGTACCTGTAAATGTTTTAAAGTGGACTTCTTTAGCTTTGGGAGGGATAGGAAGTTTCATATATTTAGTTCTGATTTGTTTCTTTTCTGAATTATTAAAATGCTGGGTTATTGAGTTTGGGTTGGAAATATAGGGAAAAGACATTTCATTAAAATATTCTCTAATTTGACGATTAGGGAATTTGGCAGTAAACATGTCATGTCCATTAATTAGAAGTTTAGGGATAGTAGGATATCTGTAAATAATATTATGAAACAAAACAGATACTGAGTTCAAAATATTTTGAGGAATGGCCTTCATAATTTTTCCAAAATCTTTTCTATTTATTTGTAAATCATACTTAACTGTGAATTCCTCAAAAGACATGAGGGTAGCATTGTCATTAAATAAGTGCATTAATGACCAGATTCCATTTTCAAACCATTTCTGTACAAAGAGGGATTTGTTTCTGGTAGTTATGTACTGGCAGTTCCATAGAGGAGTGTTATGAGGACTCTAATTATGTTTGTAAATGAGTTTCCAATAAAGAAGAGCTTGCTGATGGAAAGAGGAGAGTTGAATCGGAAGCTTTTTAATGTTGAAATCACAACTAAGTAAGAATTGGATTCCTCCTAGGTTGGAAAATATTTTATTGGGAATAGTAAACCAAATACTGTTTTGATTTTTAACAAATGATTTAAGCCAGTTTATTTTTAGGGTTCCATTAAGGCTGTTGAACTCTATAGCTTGTAGGCCTCCATCTTTATATTTTTTTGTTAAATTACCTTGTTTAATATAGTGCGTTTTCCTCTTCCATATAAAGTTAAAATTAATCTGATTAATGGATTTAATGGCTTGTTTAGGGACACCTATTGAATAGGTCGGATATATAAATCTTGATATGCTCTCAATTTTGGTGAGGAGAATCCTACCACAGATCTCTCTGTGCCCAATTATTCAGAAGAGATGAACATTTTCCCATTTTGTCCCAAATATTAAGTTTTTCTAAATCTTTTTTGTCTTTAGTTATATACATTCCAAGATATTTAACAGTGGATTTAATAGGAATATTGCATGAGTTAGATAATATACATGGCTTTATAGCTAAGATCTCACATTTGTTTAAGTTTAGTTTGAGGCCTGAAGCTTTTGAAAAGGTGTCAATAGTTCTAAGTATTATAGGGATGTCCTGAAGATTATTTAGAAAAATTGTTGTATCATCGGCTAGTTGGCTTATTGAAATTTCCGTGTTTGCAACTGACAGTTTACCAAAGTTAGCATGTTTAATTAACAAAGAGAGCATTTCTGTTGCTGCAATAAAAAGAATGGGTGAAATCGGGCAACCTTGTTTTATTCCTTTGCTAATATTAAATCTTTGTGATGTACCCTGGGGTAAACAAACAGAGCTATTAGTATCATTATAAAAGGTTTTAACTATGTTAATGAATTTATTACCAAAACCAAAAAATTGAAGAGTTTGAAACATAAAATTGTGCTCAATCATGTCAATGCCTTGTAAAATCTAAGATAGAGGATAAGCTTTCTGTATCAATCAGATGTTCATAGTCAATCAAATCAAGTAAATTATTATGAATTGAGCGACCTTTAATAAATCCTGATTGAGTTTCAGAGATTATCTGGGTTATATCAGATTTGAGTCTATTTGCAAATATATGAGTTAGAAGTTTATAATCAGTGTTTAAAAGGGTTATTGGTCTTAAATTATCAAGATATGTTGAGTCTTTACCCGGCTTGGGGATAAGGGTGATTACACCCTGCTTCATTGTATGTGTTAAAGATCCATTTTTAATGACCTCTTTAAACACTCCAAAAATGAACTCTTTGATATGATCCCAGAAGAATTTATAAAAATTACTAGTTAGTCCATCACATCCTGGAGCTTTATCATTGGACAGACAACTTAAAGCCTTTTCTAATTCTTGCAAAGTTATTTCTGAGTCACAAGAGTTTTTAAAATTGTCGTCGATCTTAGGTATCAAATCTTTAATTGACTGGAAAAAGGACAACGTGTGGAATTCAGAGTAGGATGAAGTAGGATGAAGTCCCCTGGGACTGGCTCCTTCTGGCTCCTCCCTCCTTGCGGGGGTGGGAGGTGCGGGGCCTGGGGGGGTTGGCTCCTGGGGGGTGGGGCCCATGGGCTGGGGTGAACTTGGTCCCGGCGCTGGGTAGGGCGGGGGGGACAGCGGTCCACCATCGGGGGTCGGTCAGCCAACTGCCCCCAACCTACCCTCTTCCTCATATAAACATATATTAGGGTGAAGGGGAGGGTGGTTGTATTGCGGCGTGCTGCTGGGGGTGGACTACCTGCAAGTGGCCCTCCCTCCAGTGCCCCTCCCCTTAGTCTTATTTGCACCTTAGACACGTAGGACCTTGGTGGGGGGGTGCTTGGACATCACTGCCAGCAAGCAGTAGATGTCCTCTAAGTGCCCTTTCCGCCAATTTTAACAGCACCATAGACATGTAGGGCCGTTGGTGAGAGGGTGACGGGGCATCACTGTGAGCGATCAGGAGATGTCCTGTCAAGGCCCTACTCACCAATTTTAACCGCACCTTGTAGTACACACACCTCTAACACCTCAAAATATACACTCTAACAAACAAACACGCATGCATCACACAAGGAAGGTGGGACCTTCGACCCTCTGTCCCCTACCCCATCCCTGGCGAGGGGGGATGGAAACCCTCGGCCTGGTGGTCCTGTCTCTTGGGTGCTGGTCTCCTGGGCTCGGCGGCCTCCTCGCCACGCTGGGAGAGGGATCCCCAAGATCTAACGGGGGATCAAACTACATCGGAGCCATGGGGTGTCCAGGTCTCGGTGGTTCGGGTTCCGGTCCCGGCTCTCGAGAAATGGGCCTCTCCGGGATTCCATCAGTGGGTGTGCCTGGTCGGGCCTTGTTAACATCATTCCTCTGGGACCCTCGTTCCTCTTGGGTGTCTCTCTGCTTGGCGGGGGTGGGCGGCCCCTTCCCGGCTCGCCCCTGGACCTCCCGCGGCGGGCGCGGGCGGACGTCTGGAGCATAGAAGCGGGCCATCCTGGGGGAGCTCTGGCTCGTGCCTGGGGTGGGGCGGGGGGATGCTCGGCGCTGCTGGGTGGTGGTGGGCTGCTCCTCTGGGGTTGGGGGGCTCTCCGGGTGTGGGGCCTTGTGTTGGCCCTCCGGGTGTGGTGGGGGGATTGCTGCTCTGGCCGGGCGGGGGTCCGCGCTCTCTGTGCTTCCGTGCCTTCCGGCTCTCGGGCGTGGGGGCCTCCGCGGCGGTCCCGCGTGCCCTGGTCTGGGTGTCTGGCGGGATTCTGCGGCTGACTGGTTCTCTCCATGGCTCCATGATGGGTGTTGGGGGGCCCGTGCTGCTGCTGCCGCCCCGGTGGGGGGCCTTGGCGTGGGGGTGGCTGGGCTCTCTCTCCCTCTATACATTCCATCAACATTCACATCAGCAAAACATAAACACTCACCTGAGCACAGGTGTCAGCTCACCTCGCACTAACAGAATGTGTGATGGAATGAAAGGCTTTATTTGTGTCAGCTTCTATGATTGTGTGTGAGCTGCAGTGGTATTGCGTACATTTTTGATAACTTTAAAGGTAAAGATTATTTTAGCCAAAAGGTATGTGTGTAACTGAGTGTGTGTGTAGACAGGCCCCGCCCATTCCAGATTGTTATTTAGACCTGGTTGTTATAGGATGTTACTACTCTGTGTTACTTTCTTTGTTCTCTTAACCCCACTCTTTTACCCCCCCCCCCTTTGTTTCCGTCCGGTCCAACGAAAAAAAGAAAAAGATACAACATAATTAAAATAAAGTTTAGCATGAAATACAACAGGGGTTTATTAAGTATAAACCCCTGTTGGGACAATAAAATCTGTCCAACGCAAGAGGCTCTCAGCCCGTATCTGCTTGCTCAGCTGTTGGACAGGACAAGTTAGAAAAAAAAAAAAAAAAAAAAAAAAAAGAGTAGGATGAAGTATACAGCTTACTATAAAATGAGCTTATTTCTTTAGAGATCTTTTTAGGATCAGAGCATAATTGATTATCAATGTGAAGTTTTTTAATAGCATTTCTCTCTTGTCTCTTCTTTTCTAGATTGCAAAAATAAGATGTACTCTTTTCACCCAACTCCACCCACTTAGCTCGGGATCTGATAAAGGCTCCTTTTGCTTTTTTGATATAAAGATCATCAAGAGAACACTGTAAAATGCTCCGCCGTTGTTTATCATCATCATCGAAAAGAGGTTTAGAACAAATCTGGTTAAGCTCATTTATAATCTCGGTTTCTTTTTGCTTATAATTTTTTGCTATTAGTTTGCTATGTTCAATGGCAGTTTGGCGTACTTTGAATTAAAAAAATTCCCACTTGTCAATGTAGCATTTAGTGATTGTATCTGCTTTTATTGTTTCTAATAATTTAATAATATCACTGCAAAAGTTTTCTTTAGTGAGTAGAGAGGAGTTAAATTTCCAGTAGCCTTTCCCAAAGGATTTTTTGATTTGAGAGCTGATATTAAGTTCAATCAGACAATGATCGGTCAGGGGAGCTGCTGAGATGTTAACGTCTACTTTGTCAAGAGTGTTATTCTATATTGGATGACCAGAAGTCATTCAGAGTTAATAGTACCATTAGTTTAAACCAAGAGAATGCTTTTAAGAGGATTTTTAAATTCTCCAGGGGTGAGATCAATTATATCATTCAAATTAAAATTTCCTGTAAGGTTGCATTAATATGATGGGAGTTATATTTGAGGGTAATCTATCAAGCCATTCAATCTGGAAATCATGTTTATAACATCACCACCAACTATTGATATTGTTTGTACAGTATTTATGATTAAGAGTTTTTTATATGATTTGCAATCTCCGCTAATAATAACTTGTTTTGACCGGGAATATTATATCCATAGATATTGCATAGGATCAGAAAACCATCATCTGTTTTAAGAACACAAATAATCCAGTGGCCATTATCATCACTAATATGTGTGATTATTTTAAAGGGACAGTTTTTGAAGAGTAAAGCTACACCAGAAGATTTGTTAGTACCATGACAGAACAGGATCTTTTCTCCCCATTGATTAGACCAAAACTGTTTCGTTTGATAGACTGCTTTTACAGAATGAGTTTCTCTATAAATGCAGCTGCTTTCACATTTTTACAAAATAGGAAAATAGATTTTCTTTTTACACTGTCACGTCAACCCCTAGCATTTAAGGAAACAAAGTAAACGTCAGACATAAGACGGAAAAAAAAATAAAATAAAATAACAAATAACAAAAAGGTTACTTATTTGGCTACTTGCTGAAAGTGGTATAAATGTGCTATTGCACTTCAGATCCCAAATAACAATTTAAAACAGCAATAGACCTCAAACTTTTAGTAAAACAGCAAACCAGGTTTATAGCTTAAATTGAACAATAACATGGATCTCACTCCCTGTGAACTTAAGGCGTGTAATAAACTGAACATTGGATGTTTATGTATAAATTAACAAAGCATTTAACTTAAGAAACTTTGAAATGGGAATTGAAAAACAGTTAAGCTGGAGATAAACGGACTCCGTTGGCGTACCCGACGTGGCCCCGATAGTAGACGTTCTGTCCCTCAGCTCTCGCCTTCTCCATCTTGGGCCGGACAGCCGCTCATGCTTCTCGGTCAGATTTGCAGAAATCTTGCTTGAAGAAGATGCCAAGCTCCTTACAAACTCTTGCATCTTTAGAAATCTTCCAGAAGATGTCTCGATAGTGCCTCATCGTGAACTGGATGATGATTTGGCGGTGCCTCCCGGTCTCTCTCTTCCCCAGGTGGTGGACGGTGTCCACAGCGATATCCAGGACCGAAGTGTGCTGTGGGGCGGTCTTTGCCAGGATTTCCAGGACTTCTTTGCGCATGTTTTCCTCTCTTTTTTCTTTCAAGCCTTGTAGCTTCAAGTTCCAGCGCCGTTTATAGCGCTCCATCTCCACCACCCTCTCTTTTAGATCAGCATTCTCTCTTTTCAGCACAGAAACGTCCTTTTCTAAATCACGCACCTTGGATTCGCATTCCTTTATATCTGCAGCGTTTACTTCGATAATCTTTGTTAGATTTGCCAGAATAACTGAGTTTTCGCGAAGTCTTCCTTCATAATCATCAAATCTCTCAGTCAGTTTTTCAATGGCTGCGGTCAGAGCTGACAGTTCGGCATCACTTTTGTTGGAAACAATTACCTTGTTAGGTGGAACGGAGGGTTTGGTGGGTGTAATTGGAGTTTTCCTTTTAGCAGCCGCCGAGGATACCTCCATTGCGTATTCGTGGTCAGTTGTCGCCATCTGTTGGTTTTTGGGGGCAACAGCTAGCTTGTCCGAGGCTTCAGGCTTTTCCCGTGGCATTTTACTTTTTAAGAGACCTTAAATGTAGTTTTTTTTTCACCTTTCAAGTGGTAAAAATTAAAAATAACAGAATAAGAGTCGAATAAACCAATTTAGCAAATCAAAAACGAGGTCAGAAAAGGTATTTTGGGATCAGAATGCAACAGCTCAAAAAAGGTCGTCTGCACGGACCGCCATCTTGCCGAGCTCCCCGTCTGAACGCAGCTGCAGCACAGAACAGAACCAGGAAGAAAGAGTCCACCTGGGATGGAGGCGGGGCAGCACAGGTGGGCGGGGCATCAAGTGGAAATGTTGATGTCAGATTCTCCTCCTGACAGACTGAGACCCTTCCTGGAATCAAACCTTCAACCTGCTGTTATCTAACAAGTGAACAGCCACTGCTGCACAGTCAGAGGATCAGGATTTTTTTTCAGAACGCGATGGATGTGGCAAAGGGGGTGGATCTTTTTGTTGGAGTTGAAATGACTGTCAGGAGCTCCAGGACGTTTGTGTTTCCTGATCTAAAGACAGAGAAGAAGTTCAAGAAGAAATCCGACACCACCTGACAGCAGAGGAGAGGAGGGGCGGAGCTTCAAGCTGTCAGATTGACAGATTGTTGATCTCAAGTACTGGGTGGGTTGTGACTTTCGCCTCGCCTGGATTGTCAACGAGACCAAGCGGATGCAGGCGAGGTCAGGCAGAGGCGCCTGAGATGAAAGCGAATGCAGAGCAGCAGCGAGACTGAACCAGGACAAAAACGTTGGAGTTGCCGTTAACATTCGGTTGAATTTGAACATGCTTTTCCCCCTTAGCATGATCTGTTAACTTCTGTCTGAAGACAACAGATAAAAAAAATAGCCGCTGGGTTATTTTAATGTCCACAGTCCCAGAGTACAAAATAACGTTAATTTTAAAGGCAGAAATCAAACACATAACCACAGATGATTTGTGATCAGTGTTGCCAGATTAGACAGTTTTGGTTCTAAATTTGCAGACAAAAATGGCTTTGGGCAGGTTGGCATAATTGGGGCGGGTTTAAGGGTGGTTCTGCAGTTTTTCTTTCCTCATTAAAATATAGAAGCAGATAGGGCTGGGCGATACTGAGTATTTGGGTATCGATCCAATACCGACCCAATCCCGGTTAATATCGCCGTAGATGTGGTGGACTGACATGAACCTCGAAATCTCAATTGTTTTTAACCACCATGAATGGTTTCCCTTTTTTAAATAATTATAAAAATAAAACGTAACAGATTTAAGAAAAAAAATTTTAAATTAAATGGAAAATTGTTTATTAAAAAGATGCTTGAAATTTAAAAAAAGTGAGGAAGTAAATGCAAGCAGTCAACAAACCAAAAGAAACAAGTAACTATGAGATAAAAATAAATTAAAATGTTTAACCATTAAAAAAACAACTGAATATGTTGTTTATGAAATATGAATTATTTGGATCTTCTTAGCCTTTCAATAGAACAATAAAACAGACCAAAAATAACTTGTCAAATACCACTCAGCATTTATCACCTTTTTTGCTGATACAGACAAGTGTCAAACACACCTGCTGTCCAAAGGTGCATTCACACCAAATGTAGAGGCGGCCATTTTCAATTTTAAGTCAATGGAACAGATGCGACATGGGGTGATCTGAAGTCCCGCGGTGCGATTTGAGCAACTGGCGCGGTGGTCTGGCAGCAGCTCGATTTGAGCGGCGAGGCTCAAAGGGGACAGTATTGGAATCTGGACACCAATAAAAGGAACACAGTTTATTAAAATAACGAAACCCTGTGTCCTGGAATGAGAAGAAACAATCAGTTTGCTGGTTAAAACAAAAAGACTACCATAAAGAATTGGTACCTCGGCCAAACATAAAATAAATCAGGGAGACTCCTGGAATTATTCTTGAATTTATTCAGCAAACACCAACATTGTGCTGATTTAATGGAGCATTCCTGGTTTCTACATGAAATTTTCTCTTCCTTTCGGATCACATTGTTAAGCTCTGCTCTGACCTTTGACTGCTGACAGAACATCAACATCAACATTCAGACTTTGTAGGAAGATTCTGAACCAAATATGATCCTGAGAGCAGCTCTGACTGAAAGAATGTGGATCTTCCAGATGATCTTTGGGACTTTTTCTCTGTAGCAGAACCACATTCCTGAAGGACTCTTTGTTCCTCAGTAACAGGGTGTGTTTGATTCTGCAGAAGATGCGGGAATGATGGAGTGCTGCCCCCTGCTGGACAGAAGATGCGGGAATGATGGAGTGCTGCCCCCTGCTGGACAGAAGATGCAGGAATCAAGAAGTGCTGCCCCCTGCTGGACAGAAGATGCAGGAATCAAGAAGTGCTGCCCCTGCTGGACAGAAGATGCAGAAATCAAGAAGTGCTGCCCCTGCTGGACAGAAGATGCAGGAATCAAGAAGTGCTGCCCCCTGCTGGACAGCTTTCTGACAGCAACTCAGCAGTGAAGCTTCAGGATGGAGTCAGTTCCAACAGATCAGATCAACGTTCTGCTCTCTGCTAAAGAGGAAGAGCGTCTCCTTCTGAGAAGAATCCAGAGTTCATGATCACAAACATCAACTGAAGCCCAAATCAGAGCTGATCAGACTGCATGGAGCCAAAGAAAGACTTTTTCTGACTGAAAAGAGGAGAAGAGAAGAAGTCATCCACATGAAGCTTCAAGTTAGAGGAGAAAAGTACCTGCTGAATAAAAGTACTCGAGTACTGAGGAAGAGTTTGAATCTTTGATTTATTATTTAGAATAAAACATGTGAATTCCTGAAAAGAATCCTATAGAAACTGAATATTAACAGGTGCAGACTCATTCCTGCTTTGACTGGATCAAATGTTTCCTCGATAGGTTTAAGTTCAAACCAACATGGTTCTACTGAACCATGAGTCATTCATCTGATGTTGACGTCCAGATCAGCCAAGAGAGTCATGAGGAGAATTCACTGTTTCAATCAGAACTGAACCGACTGTTTCAGTCAGTAAGCTGACAGATCCTCATGAAAGGCTCAATAAAGACACTCAGAACTCCGGATCTACTTCAGATTTCAAGGATGACGTTAACGCCGATAGTTCCGATAAGAGAAAAATTCAATGGGCTGATAATTAAACTCTTAGAGAACCAACACTTCCTCACTCCCTACTCAGTACTATTTACTTGTGTTACAGCTTCTCTGCTCACCCCAAAAGTTTCAGTCTCATAAGTGCAGCTTAAAGGTGTCATTGAGCGGCCCGACAACAGCATGCACCACAAAGACGAAGCATTTCTCCATCTCCCCTCACTCCTGTGGGAGGAGCACGCGCACAGACAGACACGTTCCTGCTGTCTCATATGTAACAAAAACCTTTTTTTTTTTTGAGGGGCTCAAAGTTGCAGTATTAGGCTATAACGGTGATTTTGGATACGCGGTTTGTTTGTGATAAAACTCAGCTTTTTACACTCGTTTTGGGACAACTTCAGACTCTGACAGTAAACAGACCTACTAAACAGACATTTCAATTCAATTCAATTTTATTTATAAAGCGCATTTCCTGGCTTGCGCCAGCCCAAGGCGCTGAACATAAAAACAAGAAAAACATTAAAAACAGTTACAAGTTTAAAAAATTGCCCCAGCAAACCCTGCCCTAGCCCCACCCACCCAATATTGCAATGATCAACCCTCCATAAAATAATAAACAAGGATTAACAATAAATCATGAATCAACATAATATAAAAGAAACACGTGGCTTGGCTGCGTGCGGAAACAGTTCAGTGTGATCCATTTATCACAGGGGCCGGCTGCACACATAGGGCATCGCCACGGCACCCACCCGAACCAGAGAGGCAGGGGTCCCGCACCACAACCATAGAGTCGCAGTGCAGAACCCCCCCCACCCCAGACAAGGCGAGCACCAAAAGTCGAGCCCCAGAGACAGCCGACTAACCTGGAGTAAATGGATCACTCGAGGAAACACTGGAGCTCCGAAAAAAAAAAGGAGTAAAATTGAACATTCTCAGGACATGATAAAATAGAAAATAAATAACAATACATGTTAGCTAAAACAATAAAACAAAATTAAGAGAACTATAAAAGTACAGAAATCATCTAAAAACTATATTAAAAAGGTGCGTCTTGAGCCCTTTCTTAAAAATCTCTACAGACTCAGCGGCCTTGAGTTTCTCCGGCAGGCGGTTCCACAGGCGAGGACTGCAGTGGTGGAAGGAAGCCTCAGGAAGTTATTTCCTGACAATAACTTTCACAGTTCTAGGAGTCAGTGAATGCACCAGGACTGAAGTTACCACCCTCATTCATTTTGATTGGTTCTTCGTGTTAGCCCCGCCCCAACGGGGCATAACGTTTTGAAACTGAAATTTTCGGTTTCAAAAATGAAAAAGAAAAGTTGAAATTGTTAAAACGATTCAAAATGGGAAAAAAGTTTTGAAATTTAAATTGTTTTGAAACCTAAAAAACAGAAAATTTGAAGCTGAAAATAAATCCATTTATCTTAGAAGAGCAAAAAGGTGTTCATGTTGACGTTTTTTAAGGGACCTTCCTTTTTAATCTGGCTTTCAGTTGAAACTCAATTGTTTTATGTTCTCCTTTAAATCATTTGATATTCCTTATTTACTTTTAATGATTTATGTCTCTCAAATAAAGTTTATTTTCTTATCTGCTTATTTAGATCGGTTTCAACTTTTATCATTTTTACTCCTTTTATATATCTTATTGTAACTCCAGTGTTTTCCTCAGAGGGATCCTCCACATCAGTGATTGACCGTTCTCAGTGAATGGGGTTGCTGCAGTGAGATCTCCAGGTTTTGCTCTTTGCTTCAATCTGGGGTTCCTGTGGTAGCGTGCTGTGAACTTGAGTGGGGGGTTCTTGGTGTGGATAGGTCCCTAAAAAAATGTTTCCCACTTAAGTAAAAAAAACAGATTTCTACTTTGCATCACTTTCTTTTTTTTTTATTATTATTATGATGGTGGTGGGGGGAAGTGTACGGCTTCTACGATTTTTGTATCTTTTGTGCAGTATCTTGCTTTATTGATTTTCATACTTGTGTTTTTATGTAAAGAACTTCGAGTAACACGATTAGGAAAAGTGTTTCACATATAAAGTTTTATTTGATAAATAAGACAGCCAAGAGAAGTTTATATCCATACAGTGGCATGTCAAACATAGGATACTTCGATTGGAATATAGATGTAAATTCAACAGGCGATTCATTCTATTATTACTCTTACTTATAATAAGAAGTTCAATAGATTGCTTGAAAGGGACTGAAAGGAAACAAATCCCACCCCTGCTCTGCCTTACTTATGTTTTCATTTTGCATTTTCTTCCCTTAAATTATCATTATCCAGTTCTTATTTCTAATAAGGTATTTATGCTTTTCCAATATAGATTTAAATCATTAAGCATCTACAAGTATCAGTGAATCATATGACAAAGATAAAGTATATTATATTTACATAAATTGAACAACATTTTGGAAAAAGTTATAATGCAAAGATCAAAAATCAATAATACATGCAGACAATTTGACATAAGAAAAATCATCAATATTAAACACATTTTAGGCAACCAAGAGGAGTGACATGATTAGAAACCAATTGCTTTAATAATCTTTAATAACTGACGTAGTGATTTTATTGTTGTTCTTTCTTTCATGATCTTGTTCCTATTTACACATTGATTGTCTTTCTGTATTAGACTTCAGCTGTGAATTTTCTTTAGTTGAGAATTTTACGACATTCATCATCACATTCTGATAAAAATGCTTTCCACCTGTATAAGTTCTCATGTGTCTTTTGAGACTAGATAACTCACTAAAGCTTTTGCCACATTCTTGACAGGAAAAGGGCTTTTTACCTGTATGAGTTCTCATGTGAGTTTTGAAATGAGATATTCGACTAAAGCCTTTGTCACATTCTGAATGAATGAATGAATGAATGAAATGGTTTATTTCAAGCAATCAGGTTATAATACATGGAATAACATCACATAATAAATCACAAATAGATCGCTTGAAAGGGGGTGGAAGGAAGCGAACTTATATAATCCCACCCCGACTCGACCATACCATTTTCTCTACATGAATAATCAATATCCGGTTCAGGACTTAAAATCAAATATCAATATAGTTTCAGGTTATAAAAGATCAATAATATCAGTGATGTAATAGAATTTCAAAAACATCCATAGACAAATCATTTATAATATTCATCAACAGTAATCTAAACATTCTCATTAAAGATTCAAAAAAATATCAGTAGTAATCAACTTCATTTGTTACTGCAGGAAAATATATCAAAATATTCTTATATTAAAAAAGACAATTTGAGCAGAGTGCATTTATCAAAGAACGATTATTATTATGAAAAAGTGCTAAGTAAAAAAATCATGATTTATTAATGGAAAACTTCAAAATATTCTCATTAAAAGAAAGTTTGAGCAGATTGTATTCAGATCAGAGCTACATCTTTGTTTAGGAACAGGTTTAAGGCCACGTAAACCATCATTGTTTTGACTGAGAGACTGTGAAGGTCTTCTTTCAAGGGAATTGTGCTCGAGTTCTTCAGAATTGGGTCAGAGTTCGTATTCAACGGTTCCGACGGTTTCATGAGTCAACAATTCACATTTTACTTGAATTAGAGGTTCAAACATGCGTTATCCCACAGTTCTCAAAGTCTTTCATGGATTTTATTTCCAGAGGCTTCGTCAGGTCCGTCCGAGTGTTTGACAAAAATTCTGGCGTTCATAATCCAAGTTGACTGGATCTGTCGTTTGGATCGTAAGATCCTTGCGTGCTTTGCCAGATCAGCGTTATATTATTCATTGCTCGTTAAGTCACTTTAGTAAATGCCTTTAAGGTTACTTAGTTCCTTAATTGTACGTTGTTTCATCAGGCAGTCTTATGCTTCGATTCACGAACCTGATCAGGATCGCTGGTTTATCCGTGGTCTTTCTCCGGGAAGCGGATGGCAGACTTCGACCGTGTCCAGGTCCAAGGAGATTCCTTTAGACATTAAAAACATTTTAACCTGATCCTCCACGGTCGCATTAGCAGCTCCGTTAGCATCCATGCTAGCGCCGGTAGCACCAGGCCGCGCCCTGGGCTGTAGTTAGTCCCGTGAGAATCACATTATTCATCCGTGCCTGTTGGTCCAAGTCATGCATCCTTCTTTCCATCAGATCTTGGCGATTGTCCCGTTGTTCGTTGCGTGCCTTTTCTTGGCGGAATTCTTCCACAAGATGCAGCAGCGGCGTTAGTTTAGCCTCCAGCTGGAGCACAGCTGTTAGCCTAGCTTCCTGTAGCAAAGCAGGAGCTAGCTGGGATTGGATGTTAGCCATTGCGGTCTTCAGCTCAGCCAGATCGGCTTCAAAATTTTTCTTCGGTGCCATGATCAGCTCTCCTCGTTGTGGTAGCTGTGTTGCAGCAGCCCGGTGATCAAAGTCGCTTGCAGACGACTTTAAAAGACTTGAAAAGCCCGAAAGTTACGGAGAGCTGGAGGCACACGTCTGTAGCTTTTGCCACATTCTGACAAGAAAAAGCTTTTCTCCTGCATGTGGTTATTCATGTGGATTTTGAGACTTACATTAAATGGAGTGAAGCTTTCTTCCACATTCTGACAAGAAAAGGCTTTCTCCTGTGTGAGTTCTCATGTGACTTTTGAGACTAGATAATCGAGTGAAGCTTTTGCCACATTCTTGACAAGAAAAGGGCTTTTCTCCTGTGTGGGTTCTCATGTGGATTTTGAGACTAGATAGTGAGTGAAGCTTTGCCACATTCTTGACAGGAAAGGGTTTCCACCTCGGATTCTCCACCTTAATGAGTTCTAATGTGGTTTTTTGAGATTTAGAATATTTTACTAAAGCTTTTGTCACATTCTTGACAGGTAAAAGGCTTTTCTCCTGTGTGGGTTCTCATATGATTTTTGAGATTAGATATTTTACTAAAGCTTTTGTCACATTCTTGACAGGTAAAAGGCTTTTCTCCTGTGTGGGTTCTCATGTGGATTTTGAGACTAGATAAATAAGAGAAGCTTTTGCCACATTCTTGACAAGAAAAGGGCTTTTCTCCTGTATGAGTTCTCATGTGTGTTTCGAGATTAGATATTTTACTAAAGCTTTTGTCACATTCTTGACAGGTAATAGGCTTTTCTCCTGTGTGGGTTCTCATGTGAGTTTTGAGATTATATATTTGACCATAACTTTTGCCACATTCTTGACAGGAAAAGGGCTTTTCTCCTGTGTGGGTTCTCATGTGAGTTTTGAGATTAGATATTTTACTAAAACTTTTGTCACATTCTTGACAAGAAAAAGGCTTTTCTCCTGTATGAGTTCTCATGTGACTTTTGAGACTAGATAACTGACTAAAACTTTTGCCACATTCTTGACAAGAAAAGGGCTTTTCTACTGTATGAGTTCTAATGTGGTTTTTGAGACTAGATAATCGAGTGAAGCTTTTGACACATTCTTTACAAGAAAAAGGCTTCAGAACAAGCTGATCTTCATCCTGACCAATGCAAAGTCTTTCTGGTTCCTCCAGCTCTACTTTAATCAGTGGAGGTTCTGGTTCATCCAGCTCTACTTTAATCTGTGGAAGTTCTGGTTCCTCCTGCTCCTCTTTAACCCATGTTGGTTCTGGTTCCTCCTGCTCCTCTTTAATCTGTGGAGGTTCTGGGTCCTCGTGCTCTACTTTAATCTGTGGAAGTTCTGGTTCCTCCTGCTCCTCTTTAACCCATGTTGGTTCTGGTTCCTCCTGCTCCTCTTTAATCTGTGGAGGTTCTGGGTCCTCGTGTTCTACTTTAATCTGTGGAAGTTCTGGTTCCTCCTGCTCCTCTTTAACCCATGTTGGTTCTGGTTCCTCCTGCTCCTCTTTAATCTGTGGAGGTTCTGGTTCCTCCTGCTCCTCTTTAATCCATATAGGTTCTGGGTCCTCGTGTTCTACTTTAATCTGTGGAAGTTCTGGTTCCTCCTGCTCCTCTTTAATCCATATAGGTTCTGGTTCCTCCTGCTCCTCTTTAATCCATATAGGTTCTGGTTCCTCCTGCTCCTCTTTAATCTGTGGAGGTTCTGGTTCCTCTTTCTCCATTTTGAAGTTTGTCTGTTGGTTACAGATATCTTCCTCTTCTGCCACCCAATGCTGGGGGAGAACTGCAGGGACAAAAAGAAGGATCTTTTTAAATACCAAATACAACTTCTAATACACACACTGTCCACACCAACACACCATAAACCACAGAACGTGGAGGTCATTGATCTTCTGTCTCCTACCCCATCCCATGTGGGGAGTGTCAGACACATTTTCAAGGACCAACCAGTACAAGACTTAAGGTTGGCGTCCAACTTGTTTCGCTTCTGGAAATTCTGTTTTACACTGAAATGATTCTAAAACAAATCTGGTTTAAAAATGTTTGTAGATATTTTACTAGAGGATAAATATTCAATAGTACAATATTTTTTAGTTCTGATTTATGAAAACACTGAAAACTAGTGGCATTTTCATAAATCACCTTTATGGCACTGAAACTTAACCTAGGCTGAAATTAATCAATTAAAATTAATCAAACACTGTAAACTTGAACTGGTATACAAACTTAAAATTACTGCAATAAACTAAATCCAAGTGCCCATGATTGTTAACTAAACACTGAAAAATCAATTATTCTTTAAATAACGTCTTGACCGGGCTTTGTAGGGCTAAAATGTTCTAGCTAACACTGCCACTTGTCTATGGCATAAGTATAGCTATAACGAGTATGAATTTTCGCGACGTCCAAGATAGCTGATTTGCAATTTTTATAATTATAGTAGAGTGTAGTAAAAGATTATATTGGGATGATGCATTTTTTTTTTTGCTTTGAAATGCAGAATATTGTTGAAAGTTTATGAACTAAAACAAAGTAAGAAAACTTGCGTTTCTGTTACCAGAAGTAAACAAACCTTTGTGTCGCGAGGCTCCCAGTTTTCAAAGTAAGACTAGCGGAAGCATTTTCCGTTCAGAAACTGAAATTCCGTTCACTGACATAAATTCTGGAAACTTAGACCATCACCTAAGCAACTGTCCACAGCCCTAGATGTGACGTCTGATGTCACTATATTCAATATTAGTGAGGTGTTTAAAGGAGCAAACATGGTAAGAAAAGCATTCATGTTAATTAAAAAACCTGCACAACATGCACATGCCGTTACAAAATTGCGGTATCCTAGCAGCATTCCAGTTGGAGTTCATGCAGAGAATGCACTCGTTAAAGACAAATGATGTACTATGATGGGGTATTTCAAACCATTGATTTATGACAGTCATATTCACATCGGGCTGTAACAAGTACATGAGTACTGGAATACTGGCAATCTGCTCCAGAAAATTTGAGTATGAATGTTTGCAATGTCCAAGATCGCTGCGTCAGGATCTTCATAAATGTATTACAATGCAGGAGAAATACAACCCAGGGACAATTATTTATTGCTCCAAAATGCAGAACAATTTTAAATTTCAAGATTAAAGCCTAAAAAAAGTCACACACTATATTCAAGAATAAAGATGAACTGTATTTATCCCCGAAGGGAAATTCAGTTGTAGATGCAGCAATTAACAGTAAATTAAATTAATTAATATCCATTAGGGATGTGAATCTTGCAACAACTCACGATTCGATTCCAATTCTTTGGGTTTGATTCTCGACTAAAAATGTAAAACATTAAGGAAATATTTTGATAAAGAAATGACCTTGATTTATGATACTGTGCAAACTTATATTATTCAGACTAGAGCTGGGCGATATAGCGATGTAATCGATTAATTCAAATTTTATGTTTTAGACCAGGGGTGTCAAACTCAATCTCACAAGGGGCCAAAATCCAAAACACATCTTAGGTTGCGGGCCGAACAGGATAAACATTTATTAACACTATAAAACTAAATTCTTAAAAATGTAAAACCGTAACTTTTATAATTATGAACAAGAGATAATTCAGGGGTGTCAAACTCAAATACACAGTTGGCCAAATGTTAAATTGAACAAAGCCACCATGGTTGAACAAATGAACCTTTCAAGATGGTAACGAACAATGAAAGTTTTTAAGCATTTTAACAATGAATATTGAACAAGAAAGAATTATAGAATTTTAAAGTCTATTTGTGATTTATTATGTCAAGTTATTCCATGTATTATAACCTGATTGCTTGAAATAAACCATTTCATTCATTCAAAGTGCAGTCTTGTTAATTCGAGTTGCCAATAATACTACCAGGGTTAATTGTGCAATACGTGCGTGGAGATGTATTATTTCTGCATGGACTTTTAACATAGAATAAACGCCATAATCAGCCGAGCTGCACTCATGGAGACGTGGCAGAGGAGATGATTGAGAAGGCCTCAACCAATCAGGACACAGAACAGGGTGCGCTGTTTGGAAAAACGCAGTAGCATAATTGCTCTGAAAGAATCAGCGAGACGCGAAAGGTCAACTGAGATGAAGAAAGAAAACACAATATTTTGTTCTATTTGACAGAGAATTTGGGGATTCAGATAGGGAAAGGGAGAATAAAAAACATGTTTTATGTGAGTCTTGATCCGTGTGGTCAGATTGACCATATCAGATATCTCTGATATGTTCAGCGGGCCGGACCAAATGTGGGGGCAGACCGCATCTGGCCTGCGGGCCACAGTTTGCTCATGTCTGATCTAGACAAAACTAAATCTGTGTACAGAGAAAAAGATGAGGACACGATTATAAAAGGTTTGTTTTTTATGTAATTTATTTATTTTTAGAAACATTTAGTCTACTTGTAACAAGAACTGTTCAGTTCATTAATTCTAGAACAAATTTGCCAAAAGTTCTTGGTTAACAACTTGTCTGCAAAATGCTTGATTTAAAAAAAAAATTGTAGAAGGTTCAGGCCTTTAAAAACAAAAGTCAAGAAAATTGAACAGAGACACAAATCTTACGATAAACTGAAATAAATCGTAATTTTTAAGAAAATTTACTAAATTAGTTTTAATGAATGCAAAAACAATGTGAAGCGAATTTGGGAAATGCTAGCCGTCATTGAAAAAGGAATCATCAGTGAATTATCAGTCAATTTTGTCTCCAATCAGAATTATTGGTGTGACGTCATAATGTCCGATAAATATCATAACGGTATTATCGTTATTAGTGAGTAAATAACTCAAAGTGAAGAATAACTGTATTGATTGAAAATCCCTAAAAAACTCGGCGGATATGAATGGCAAAAATTTACTTTCTCTTGCCTAACACCTCTTAGAAATTTTATTCCAGGTATTAAAAGCACATTTTTTCGTAGATGGTACCATTCAGTAATAATAGTAGTTGGAAATATTTTTTGTGGTAAAATGTTCATGTTTTTTACACAAGTACAGAAGAAATATGGGCTTCCTCTGAATGATATTTGTTTATCTGCAAACTCGTCACTTTGTTCCTTCCAACTTCAATCCTTCTGAGGACACTACACCACTTAGCCCAACTGAGAAGGTCGTGACTGATCCCAAGACGAAGAAAAACTATAATAAAACTGAAGAACTTTAACAGCCATAATATAGATACATTATTCAGGGATGGGAAGAAGATCTGCAAAGACACTATGATGAATCTTGTTGGAACGACTGTATACAATCGACTCACTCATTATTTATTAATAACAGATACAAAGACACTCAGCACAATATTTTTCACTTTGACATAAAAGAACTCTTTCTAAACAAGCTAGACCCACACAAATCACCTTAAATGTAAATCATCAGCTGGAGTTGTCCAAAAGGTTTCACACTTCTGGCTATGTGTCACCAAAAGAAATCCGATCCATACTGAAATTTAAACGTAAAGATCCAAGTCAGTTCCTGTTTGGGTTGGCAGCAATTAAGAAAATGGACAAGAAATAATCTGTTACTTAGAAAACTTTATTTTCTGAATGAATGTGCTTCCTTTTTAAGTGGATTAAAGAAAAACCTCCCACTGTAACTCAAAATTTCAAAGACATTTACAAAACATTTTTTTAATGCCCTATGAATTTATTGTTTTTATCCGCCATGGCTTAAATTCCACTCAATGAAAATATCGCCTGACTTTAAAGCGCTCCGTGATTACATCAGGTGACATGGAGCAGCTTGTTAGCGTCATAGCATCAGCCTTTAATTTAACTTTATGTTGCTGCTGTAATTCTATCAGCTTTATCCTCCAGTTCTGTCTGGATTCTGTTAAAAATCACCTCATGTCGCACTGCTTCATCAACCAAAACAGAACGCATGCTGGTTAAGCAAGCAGAAGTTGTGTGTGTGTGTGTGTGAGCTTTTCGCATGGGGGGCTCTGCTCCTCTTTCATCAAGTTGGCATGTTTCGTGGGGGGGGTGACCTTTCTCTCTCCCTGTCTTTCATCTTTTCTCATCTCTGTCAGAGAGAGCGACTAACCTTAATCTGATCAACTTTGTTGTTTCAGTCCTACTATTTAATTCAGATTGTTTTGTTGCAATGCAAATTTATAGATTATTACACATTATTTTTATGCAGAAATTTCCCACATTATAAGAGTTTAATTTGTGAGAATTGATTTTAATATGCACGATTCCCACAATACTGCAGTGAAATTCAGGCCTGCAGTCAGACCCAGCATGTGTCAGAGCTGAGCTTCACTCTCACAGAGACTCATCTCTCTGTTCTTGACCTGAGCTCACATTGAACTCTTCAGTCCTCCTTATGTTTTCTTCAAATTATTTCTATCTATTTTAGAGTAATATATTACTCTAGTCTACAACAGGAGTGTCAGAATCCTTGAAGGCCGATGTTCAACATGTTTTCCAACAGACCATGAAATCTCCTTATTGGTTAATTAAAAATGATACAGGTAATTAGCAGTGTGTAATTCTTGATTCATTCCTCATACAAAACATTTTGTGCGTCACTGTGTGCACTTGCAATTGTGTATTCACGTCTTCATTAAAAAGTTTTTAAAAAGTACAATTTACACATAACGCACATCTAGAGACTACACAAGCTAAACTAACTGTGGATTCAAAACGGCTCTTAAGCGTACAAATCTTTAAAAATGATGCACCAGTCGCCTCATACACACAAAACTGCATGTATGCAAAGATCAGATTCACCTCTCTGTTTCATTATGTGTTTAAAGGAGCCATACCATGATTTTCTTGATCTTTTCTGAGTAAACTAAACTGTAAACTAAAAGTCAACTGATGTTTCTAATGTGTTTCTTTAAAGTTCTCCTTTAATTTTTGTCAGCAGTAGGGCTGTGGATTGTTGCTTAGGTGGCGATCCGATACGATTCACAAATCAAGCTCAACGATTCACGAGTTAAACCACGATTCTTACTTTTTAATATTATGTTTATTGCTATGAGAATATTTACTAGATGCAGGAAAATTGAAATTATTTGTATTAATCACCAACATTTATACATGTATTTAGAACAGTAGATCAGAATCAACAAAATTGATTTTAAAAAACCCCAAAAGATTTAGATAGAAATTTTGTCATTTTAAACTTTTTTTTGTCAGCCTTCTGGTTAAGTTTAGCAGTAACATAAACAACATAAAGAGGATAAACATTACTGCTGTTTTGGATCATTTCACAAAAAAACTTAAAAATGTTCCCCACATTTTTTTTATCCTCAAAGTTCTTCAATATTTTTCGGTGTACAACCCGTATGAAAAAAGTATTTTTCCCTCCGCAGCAGAATCATCTGATTCACGTTGATTCCATCCTCCTTTCAGCAGCGTGAGGCTGAGTTTCTTCAGAATAAGATGGAGTTTCGTTAATTGCTTCAACTGTTGAAGAGTTATCATAACCAAAAGAATGTAAACACTGAAATAAAGCTCAGATGTTAAAGTTAATTCATTTTTTCAGAAGTTATGTCACTGAACAGAACTTCAGTCTCAGTTTTTGAACGGAAAAAAACTCTCGCTAGTTTTACTTTGAAAACCGGAAGTTCTCCGCAACTAAGATGTGTTTACTTTCGGTTACTAACGCGGCTCTTTCGGCTTTGTTTTAGTTCGTAAACTTAAAATAATACATTAATCTGAATTCCAGAAGAAAAATACATCATTACCAGATAATATTCTGATCATATTTTACTACAATTTACTATATTTATAAAGATCGCAAATCAGCGATCTTGGACGTCGCGAATATTCATACTCGGACTTTCGGGAGCAGATCGCGAATACCCGAGCGCCCGGGTACTCGTTACAGCCCTAGTCAGCAGTATATTATGGAACACTTAAAACAGATTACGTATGAAATAGTTATATTTCATGAGTTTTTTCCAAGCTCGAAGGAAAACAACTCGATTCCTGATGCCCATTTCATGTCATCCTAGAGCTTTCTTTTCTTCATTTCTCCAAAGAAGTTAAACAGTATCCAAATTCTTCAAAGATGGATGTACATACTATAATCCATATGACGTCTGCACGACAGTTCCCGACGATGGGGGAGGGGTTCTTAAAGGAGCCTTGAGTCTAAAGTAACAAACACCTGTAAGCACAGTGGAGAAATGAAGTGTTGGGCCCGATCCGAATACTCCCCTTCTCCCTTCCCCTTAGCCCTCCGCCTTCGTTTATCCCTCCATGCTTGCTCCAAACGGAGGGTGGTAAAAAATATTTCCGACGTGAGTTTCGTTCAGTGACGTCAACAAAATCACCGGTAAGCTAGCGTTAGCGCGGAGCTTCCAGCGCTCGTATATACATTGCAACAGCAATTTTATAAATGTAAAGAGGTCACACTGTAACATAAAGTTATTACTTACGTTTAAATGTAAACATCTGTGGGTCAGAGAGCACCAAAGTGAAGAAAAAAACTTCGTAGCGCGGCGCGGTTTACTCTCGCGATAGCGGACTTTGGACCCCTCTGTTTGGAGTGTGTAGCGTAAAAAATAAGAATTCCGGACACAACTTTGACTTCAACTGCCACTTCAAATCAAGGGGAAGGGCTAAGGGGAAGTGAGAAGGGGAGTATTCGGATCGGGTCTTGGTGTCAGACTGGGAACGGCACTGGCAGAGCAGACTCTTCCTGGAGGGGGCGGTTCAAATCACCACAATAGCACACGCTTGTTTTTGTGAGAGGGGCTGTGCAGATGGTACAGGTTTTTAAGAGGATTACTCGTAAATGCATGAACGGATCAAAATGCCGCTTTCAAAACGTAGAATTTTCATGGTAGGGCCCCTTGAAATGATGCAAGAACCCTGGGCCAGAGATATTTTATCAGCTGCTTTAAATTTAGATTGCGATTAATTAATTACAAAAACTGGACTTTTGTTTTTCCTGGAAAACCCTTTTTAAAACCCCTTACGTAGCCTGGTGGTTAAGAGAGCTCCACTTTGTCTTTGTCTTTTTCTCATGCAGGAATTGTGAGTTCATCCCACAGCATTATACATCGGTTTGTTTTACTTTTGCTGACTTTTAACGACAATATCATTTTGATTGTAGTTAGTGATTATTTGTTGATCTTCCTGTTCTTTTTTGTTTTTGCAAGTATGTATTACATAATAAAATATTGAGACAGACTTTCTAAGTCAGAGACTATTAAACATGTATTTTTGTAGTCATTAAATTATCAAAGCAATAAGCTGTTACAATACAAACAGTTGATTCCTGTTTAAAAAGTAGGACAAATCCATGGATGAAGAAATCTTTCCTGATGTCAACATTAGCACCATGTGGAAGGTTACTCTTGTTAATATCTACACAGACCAGGATTTTGAACACGAATGGGTGGGCAGCAGCACTGTGCGGGGCTTGCAATCTTTTTCCTTGTTGTCACCTGGGTTCACTCGGTTTTTAATGCACATATGTGACTACAAAACGGAGCTTTCAATGCGCGGTTTTGACTGCATTAGAGCGGCACTTCTAACACACAGTTTGTAAACAATAAAACCGTGTTTTTTAATTTCTGTTTTGGGGCAGGACAAGACTGCTCTTTTTAAAATGTGCGCAAGAAGTGGCGTTTTTCATGGCCAACACGCCGCTTTTTGATTGCGCTTTTCTTGGTGATATTGACCTCTTTCGCTCGCCATAGTTAAAGCACCGGGAGCGTCTCAGCTCAACAAGATATATCACTTGAGGTGGCATGCCAACTTGTTGCCTACAGAAAAGTTGGACACCATATTGGAATGGTCTAGATCAGGGGTGGGCAAACTTTTTGATTTGTGGGCCAGAAAGGGTTCTAAAATTTGGCATAAGGACCGAACAAGGAGCAGATGGAAGGAGTGATTTGATAATGAACCTCATAAACTAAAAAGATAATATGGAATTTAGAGAAAAACATGTTTTAATTTGGATTAAAATTCACATATATTCATTTAAAAACAGAAAATTTGGGAATTTTAATTTCTAAATTTTGACTTTTGTTCTCTTTTTGGGTTGATGTTCTTCAGAGGAAAATGCGAACTCAAAGAAATCCGAAAAATCACCTTCTGACTCAGAAAAAAACACCAGAGAAACAACACCATTCATGAGAAGAAACCAGAAATACAATGAAAATAAAACAATAATTAGGATTTTTGATTCAATATATTTTAATTTGGAGGGCCAGATTAAGTAGCTTAGGGGGCCGCATGTGGCCCCCGGGCCGTAGTTTGCCCACCCCTGGTCTAGATGTCTGTTTACTGCTGGGCTACAATAATATAGCGCCGCAAAAAAAAGAACGTGACTTTTCACAGTAAATCATTGCTGTCAGGTCTAGAGCTGCCACAAACGATTATTTCAATAGTCGACTAATCTCCGACTATTTTTTTCGATTAGTCGAATAATCGTTCGTTTGGCAACTGGATGTAAAACATTAATTTAAACCATCATTAGCTAAAATTAAACAAAATAATGTATTAATCTTTCAATGAATAATGTAGCTTTTCTCCTTCATTTGTGTCTGGCATTGAAACAAGTCTTCAATCGGATGAGGTGATCTGAATCAACAACAGAAAATTTAATTAAAGCTTGAAATTCTTTTTTAAAACTTTAAACATGTATTTAATAAAACATGTATGAATGTTTTCACAGATAGAAACACTCTGGGGCCCATGACATCTTTGAACTCAGGATATTCCTATACATGAAAAAACTCAGATAAACAAAGAGCTTTAAGACTTTGTATCTTAAAGGTGGGGAAATGTTTTTTTTTTAAAGGAGAAAAGCAGGGGACGTTATAATGTACAGTACTATCATTCTTTCACTACCTTCATCCACTGCACAAGCACAGACCCAAACTACTTCATATTTTTCAGTTTACAGGAGAACCCATTAATTGCTGTTTTGTGACTTTAAGTTACATTTAATTGTAGCTTAAAGCAGCTAATGTAATGCTGCACTTGTCATCTTAGCTCTGGACTTCACTTTCCTTCATTACGTCCCTTTTGGGGCTCAGTTTTCAAATCGTTCAATAACTCTGCGGCAGATCCGTACTGACACACAGCCTCTCTGTCTGTGTGGTGAACGTTTCATAATCCGTTCGTCAAAACAAACGACGTGATCGCGGCGCGGAATATGAATGAAGCCTTGGACGAGCGGTAAATCTGTGCCGTCCTCGCGGCGTTTGGTTAGAAGAGCGAAGATTATGACATGTTCAATATGCCGACAGAGACGAACTGTAGACACGGATCTGCAGCAGATCTTCTAGTTTATCTCCAAACATCCGCACACGATCAATGTACACCCGGTCAGAAACTGCTGCGACAAAGCTAGCTGCGGTAGCGCCAATGTTAGCTTAGCTAGACGAAGCTCTATGTTCAGCGTGATCAAACTCAGTCACTACATGCTTCGTCAACCCTCAACTTTCTGTGACATCACTGCCGCTGACCGAGTTAGCACAACTGTGTGTAACAAAGAAAATGGCAGACCCTGCATTAGAAAACGCACACCTAGTTTTGAGATCAAAACAAGGAAAAAACAGACAAAAAACAACGCTTCGACTATCAAATTAGTTGTCGACTATTTTAATAGTCGATTAGTTGTCTATTAGTCGAATAATCGTGGCAGCCCTAGTCAGGTCATAAAAGACAACTTTTAGAAAACATTTCAGGAAGATGTGAGTGAGTTTACTGTCAATAGTGAACGTTTAAGCTGATTTTGTAGTCTATTCAAAGTCAACGGCACTTACTTGTAGAACGAAACCCCCGAGCCCAGCGTCACTGCTCCCAGTCGAATTTCATCGCAACTGGCTCCGGTACAAATTAATATTACAATAATCTCAGTCTGAGTGTAGATTTAAATAAAATCACAACCGTGATTCAGGTACGCATTGCGTTTCCTATACAATAGCCTATTTATTTTTCTTAAAAGTTTGAAATTTCGTTCATTTCTTTCACTTTGTGCAAAAACATTATTACTATAACCTGGAAATTATTTTTCTGATCAGTTTTTTTTTTTTTTTTTTTTTTTTACTTTTTAAACATTTTATGTTCATTTTACTGGGTTTACCAAGACATCTAACTGTTTTTTTTTTTTTTTTTTTTTAAATACCATTCCAATATGGCGTCGCTGTTTCCGTATCTGGACAACAGTAAAAGCCTGCGTGTCACCTCTGGTGACATATGTCGCTGTGCCCTCAGATCTCACTGAATCCCTTTGTTGACTCTCACAACTCAAGCTCACATTAGCGGTTAAACAAAAACGATGAACAATATTTGGACTGGAGCTATCCAGCTGGACAGTTTAGAGCCAAACAGCAGCTCAGATGAGGAAAACAAAGACGTTCATTGATCCATTTTTCTACACGTGGATGTCGATAACGTACCAACAACGCGGAGCTGAAGCTGCGGGTTCCAGCTGGAATCCATCAGTCTGTTCTGACCACAGAGCTCCTCATTCTGGTTCTGGACGATGGTTCCTTCAGCAGCAGAAAGTTGTTCTCTGTCAGAATCTTCCTGAGGTTCTGAAGACATGGTTCCTGCAGCTCCAACAAACACCAAAGTCCTCTGAACAGCAGCAGCTCCGATCATCTGCTAGTCTCTCAATCACAGCCACGTTGTCTTTACGTTCAACACTTATTCACTCATTTACGACACTTTAGCTAAAGAGGATTGTTCGGAACCGAACCACGTATCGCTACGTCTCTGTAGAAACCTCACGAACGAACCAACGAAACACCGCCGTCGCCTGAAAACGAGCTAACGTTGCTAGCATGCTAGCGCACCAAGCTGTTCTTCTTCTGCGGTTTATTTGGGTTCGTACATAGTTTTGTAGTGCATCAGCGCCATCAGCTGGTCTGGAGTGTGAATTAAAAACGCACATGGTGAACACCATTTCAGCATTACTTAAAAAAAGGTATTTGGTTCATTTAATTTTCAGTTTCATTGGTAGTTTTTTCAAATTCATGTCAGCAGTAACTAAATGCAAAGAAACATTATGTTTAAAGTGCTTAATGAAACACAAAAGTTGTTCAAAATGCTGAAAATACACTGCTCACAAAAATTAATGGAGCACTTTAAAGAAACACATTAGATCCATCAGATCTCAGTATGAAGTTTGATATCTATACAAATAACGACAAGGCAGTGTCTGAGGAACAAAAGGATGCTAAGTCTTTTAATCGAAATAAAAGTTTTCAGCCTACAGTTGAGTAAAGAAGTACACTCGAATTTATTTTAAGTATAGTTTTTTTTTAAACTAATCTTAAGATGGGATACTTTAAGTATACTTTTTATGTACTTATTAGAGAAATGTACAATTTTATGTTAAGTAAACTTTTTCAAAACTAAACTTAACATAGTATACTTTTAGTTTACTTTTTATGTACTTAGAGATAAACTACAAGTTTATGTTAAGTATATTGTTTATACTTAAAATTCACTACAATTCTAAATTTAGCCTTAAACTTTTTATTAAGATATATTTTAGTGTAGCTATTGGTGTATAAGTATTTTTCTTTTTGACAGTATCTGTATTATTTTTAATGTTCTTCATAGAAGATATGTTCAGTACTCTATCTTTTAGGTTTGTAGCAAGAAATCAGATACCAAATGGTAAACTAAAAGTATACCATGAAGGTTATTTTAAGTATACTTTCATAAACTGTAAAGGATTTGTTATCCATCTGGTAATTTTGGAGTGTGCTGTTTCACGGTCCTCTGTCAGAAGGAAACTCACATCCAGGGAAGTAGGAAAGAACAGCCGTTAATTGGCAAAAGCATGGGTTTATAGAGACTGCTGTTCGGGTTTGTATGCGGGTGTAGTTTCTAAAGAATAAAGAGACACAATAAAACATTAATTGGGACTAAGTCTAAAAATTATTTTATTGAATCTTCTATTTATTGAGGTAAAGATTCCTTGTTTTTCCTTCGTAGCCATCATTGTGTTTTGAATGTCATCAAAGTGCATATACAAAAACTGATACTTAAAATGCTTAACTGCAATAATCTTTAAAATACTGTGCTGAGTTAAAATGTGTTTTTTGTTTTTTCCTGCAGGTGAAGTTTCTTTAAGCAAAGTTCCAGAACAAGTTTTTGCCAGAAGAACAGAGGGCAGCTCTACGAGGGAGTACAACTGAGACTAAAGTAATTTCACTATGTAATATAGCACACAGATAAATCACTAGGACAGACTTATGTGGAATATAATCATTAATAGACCTTTTTTTTACAGTAAATTCAGACAAATTGGCTAACTGCAAAGTTGACAGCTGAATACTGTTTAGCATCATTTGAAATAAATAATAAAAGGTAATCTTACCAATTTCAACTGAAATATGTACAATATTTATTTTATAAATGTTCTGCTGAACTGTATTTTCATTTTCTCTCTTAGATCGTTCACAAATCTAAATACAAATTTGAATAATCCCTAATTATTGAATGTTTTATTGAAAACATTGACCTTTCATTTGAGCAGATATTCTTCTAACTGGTTTTTATTTTTGCTGATGTTATTTTAACATAGTTTGAATAACATAGCTTGAATAGTAGGAGTATTCAAGCACTAAAGGTGATAGAATTCATTCATTGGTCACATTTGATACCCTTGTCAAAGACTAACATCTGCATTGCCCTTACGCATCTTGATCACTTCCCAGGATACTTTAATTTTTTTTTTTTTAATGGGATATTTTAGGTGATAAATTGTAAGAACAGGAATGGTTTGGTTCCAAAAAATGGTGAGGGCAAGTATCGAGCAACTTATTTTCACTAGTCAAATTGCACAAGCTGTTGTCTAAAATCTCTGGATTCTGACTACTTTTTTGTTCTATTCAGAGGATAATGATTTAAAAGGTATAAGCATTTTTTCAAGACAAGTGCAGGGAATCATTTTCAATGACAGAGACACGCAGTCGTGCGCCTCCCTTTGGGTGCTCGTTGCCATGACGACATTAAAACACATCTCCAGTTCTCCAAAAGCAGTCCACGTTTTTAGTCTGAACATTTTTTTTACTCACTACGTTCTATAAATATATTTTAAACCAAGTTGGGATTTCTCATTTTTTTAGCCACATTGGTGTTTTGGCATCTGCTGTTTTTTTTTTTTTTTTTTTTTTAGCTATTTTGGAGTTTCAGCTGTTACATTAGCATCATGCTGGCTTTTTTGGACTATTTTGGCATTTACCAAGGTTTTTAGTCTATTTGAAGTTTGGCTCATATTTCAGCTACATGCTAGCTGTTTTGGCAAATTTTGTCTTTCCTTTTTTTAGGCTAATTTTGATTTTTGCTAATATTTCAACTTTATGCTAGCTTATATGGCTGAATTAGACTTTTTACCTTTTTTTTAGGCTCATTTGCCATTGAGATAATATTTTAGCTTACAAATTGACAATGTTGTCAAAATGAGTTTTTATCACCTGCGTCTTTTAGCTAAAGCCAAACCTTCCCTGAGCCGCAGTGATTTAGAAACAGCCATCCACGCCATGATCCCGTCCCGCATAGATTATTGTAACTCCCTGTACTTTGGTGTCACTCAGCGATCACTTAACCGTCTCCAGTTAGTTCAGAATGCAGCAGCACGACTGTTAACTGGAACATCCAGAAGAGAACACATCACTCCGGTTCTCAAGGCTCTTCACTGGCTCCCTGTTCATTTTAGAATTCAATTTAAACTTTTACTGTTGGTTTTTAAGGCTCTTCATGGTCTCGCCCCTGTTTATTTAACTGAGCTTTTAAACGTCCGTAGCCATTCCAGAGCTTTAAGGTCTGCCAGTCAGTTTCTGCTTGAGGTGCCCAGGTCGCGACAGAAACGCTGGGGTGACCGTGCGTTCTCTGTTGCCGGCCCTCAGTTATGGAATAGTCTCCCGGCAGAACTGCGCATGATGACGGACCTTAACAGTTTTAAATGTTATTTAAAAACACACCTTTTTAGAATGGCTTTTAATGCTCAGTAGTTGGTGGCATTTTATTTTATTCTATTTTTATTTGTTTTATTGTTTTCGTATTGATCTTTTATGTATTTTACTGCAGACTGCTTTTGTAATTTGATGCTGTTTTTATTTATTTTTTCATTTGTCTAATTTTTAAACTCTCTTCCTTCTTTTAATGTGAAGCACTTTGGCCTGCTATAAGCAGTTGTAAAGTGCTATAGAAATAAAGTTTCATTCATTCATTCAATGAGTTACAGCCTTTTTAGTTATCACTTAAAGCATCTTCAGTAATCTGTGCTAGCATCTTCAGCTGCTACATTCAGGTTACAGCATCCATGCTGGCTTTATTGCAGGTAATACTACATATTCAGTTATTAAAATTCCCTTTTTTTTTTAATTGCAGGTCCTTTGGAAGAACCATTTTTCCTGGACCTGCTGCATAAGCCTGACTGGTTGTTGAGGAGAGGAGCCGTGATTCCTGCCTGGAGTGTCGGGCTGATGAGCTGCAAAACAACATCTAGAAGGACTGCATGAAGCACTTTGTCAAGTCCAAACACAAAGTTAATGTTCAATCAAAACTGCTATTTAAAGTGTTGATATTGGACTTTTATCTAGGAGTTGTTTTTTACTTGCTCCTTGTTTTATCATTTTGAGTCTTGAAGTTTTAACAATATTGATATTTTCAAAGCAGTCCAGAAATATCTCTTCTTGCAGGTAAAAACTGAATGCTAACATGAGCATTGTAATCATATATATATGAAAATAAACAAAATGGTTTCATGGCAATGTAGTATATTTATTACAAACCTAACATGAAAACATCTTTCAACAGAAATAGATATACAGTTTTTTTTTTTTTTTTTTTGGGGGGGTTACTTTGGGGGGTTATTAATGCATTAAGTTAAATGTTACATTTATATTCAGCATTTACTCAGCACACCTGTTAGTAACATGTATTAGATGAAGCAATGCATCTGGAAAAGTCTGTTTATGGTTAAGTACAGTATCACAAGAGTCATGTCAGGGAGAGTCTGTCCACGTTTCTGCTCAGCATCATCTGTAGAGAACAGGTCCTCTCCAGATGAAGAGACCTCGGTGATGGACCTCAGCTCTGCTCAAACATGTTCCAGCTTCCCCAACACTGGACACCAGCTCCACTGAAATTCCTGAAAGAAAACCACCAGCAGCTATTGGTCTTTTATTCAGGAAATATCCTCAGCAAATGAGGAGAAAACAGGTTATATCAGAAATGCATTATGGAGAGATCAAAACGCTGCAGAAGATCTTTTCTCATCAGTTAAAAGTTGTTTATATTTACTCTTCTCATATAATCCTTGTAAACAGATCAAAAATCCGACAATTCCAGCGTGTCTGACGTTAAAGTCAAACTTATTACTGTTGTGATGTTTTCTACAACAGTAAGCTGTGAGCAGTGAGCTGCTGTCAGCTCGGTTGTGGTTCTAACATCACTCTTTGTTTTTGATCATAACTGTCTGATCTGGAGGAAAACACAGGAAAAACATGATCTAATTAATTGAAAGCTGTAACCAACAATATGACAATAACTATTTCTATGTAATATTCTAAAATACTCTTGCCTACAGATGATTTTGTTTACTTAGTCACTCTTTTGAAAGCTGAAAAAATGTGGCTCTAAAATGCTTTCAACAAATAAAATAATTTTGCAATGAAAACAATATACAATTTAAAATGCCCAATTCTCCTAGTCACACATTTATCATAACACTAAATGTAAGAACGCAGTATTTATTGTAATCATCCGTTACAGATGCTATACAAATGTGTTTTCCTGTCAAAACTTAAATACATTTTACTGATAACTATTTGTTGTCTAGTTGTACAATAGACCGGACTCTGTGCATGCCCCAGTTAGCAACAGCTAGCTTGTCAAAGTAGCAAACTCACATCGTCAGAGACATGTGACTGAAAAACTATAATATAACTGATTCTTACCTGGAACGGATGTATTTTCATGTCCTTGGGTCTCGGATTTTCCCTTTATAGCCACAAACACTAATAAAACGATCCATTTCCCTTAAAGAAAGACAGTTACTGTCCGCGCAGTGCAGCTGTTTTCACAATAAGAATCTGCGCAGACTACTTCCGGGTGACCCCCCCGTGTCAGAAACGAAACTATGAAAAACCAAATCAAACGCCCGTTATCCGATTTTCGTTTTGGTGCACAAAACGGAAATTCGTTACACGGATTGTTTTTCGTTAGATCAATACACGGATTGCGTTCCTCTCTGCAAAAGTATACTTCTTCTTCTTGTCTGGTTTAATGCTATTGTCTTTGATGCTGTTACTACTGAAATCTGTGAACTCTTTAAAAATACTGTCATTGATGAAAATGTTTCCTTTCTATCTCTAAGTGACACCACTGTTGGAAAATCCTGTTTTAATTTTGCCCGGAAAAACAACAGAATCATACGAGCCCTTTTTCAACAAAATGTCATTTCTGTCCCCTCTTCTATCTGGGCTGGCCAACCCTGGTCCTCAAGAGCCTCAACCCTGCCTGTTTTCCAGCTCTCTCTGACCTGCTTGCTGCTGATTAGCTGACTCAAGTAATTCCACATCCTGATTAGCTGAACACACCTGATTTAGGTTGTCAGCATCAAGCAGTCCAGAGAGAGCTGGAAAACAGGCAGGGTTGAGGCTCTTGAGGACCAGGGTTGGCCAGCCCTGTATATATATATATTGGAAAAAATTTATCCCTGACTTGCCATGGAATAATGTTTGGACACTGCATCAGAAATTGTTCATTAATAATAAGATGAGAGATGTATCCTACAAACTTCTACATAGAATCTATCCCACTAATCAGTACATGTTAAGATATAATAAAACTATTGATCCCAACTGCACACTCTGCAAAGAACACCCAGAAACTATCAGTCACCTATTCTGGAACTGTAATATTACCAAAAGATTTTGGAAAGACTGTACACGATTTATAAATTCCAAAATTGACTCTAGTTTTCAGTTGAAATTTGAACATTATTTTTGGCCTACTTGAAAAGAACACTCCATTGAATGTTAAATTAACAATTAATCTATTAATTATATTTGGTAAGTTTCATATTCACAAAGCAAAATTTTCCTTAACACAACTTTTTTTTCCTGTGTTAATAAAAGAATTGGAATCTTATTTACTTACCATATCTAAAAGTGTAAACAAAAAAGCTACACGTATTTTTGAAAGCTGTCTGTCTTTAAATATATTCAACTTGTCTTAAACTTAAACTTGTCTTAAATGATTGTTCTTAAATGCATATGCCGTCCCCTGGCATTCTCAATGTTCATCTCGTTATACAGTAATGTTCTCTATTCTTGTATTTTGGACAATAAAAAAAAAAGAAAAAAGAAAGTGACTTCGCGAGCGCACTAGCAAAAATGTTGCGCGCGTGCGGCCACCGAAGTTCTGCTGGCACGCGAGCATCATTTTTGCTCTCGCGATGACTTCTTCTGGTCGCGAGAAACACACTCTGGCGCGCGCGAGGCCTTTTTCTCCTCGGGAGAGGAGCAGAAGCGCTCGCGAGGGTGTGCAATGCCCGCGAGAAATGTGTGATACGTTCGCGGAGATGTTTTATTCCTGTGTAGACTTATGACACATAAATAACGCCATACCTGAAGGACTCTTTGTTCCTCAGAAACAGGGTGTGTTTTGATTCAGCAGAAGATGCGCGGGAATGATGGAGTGCTGCCCCCTGCTGACAGCTTTCTGACAGCAACTCAGCAGTGAAGCTTCAGGATGGAGTCAGTTCCAACAGATCAGATCAACGTTCTGCTCTCTGCTAAAGAGGAAGAGCGTCTCCTTCTGAGAAGAATCCAGAGCTCATGATCACAAACATCAACTGAAGCCAAAATCAGAGCTGATCAGACTGCATGGAGCCAAAGAAAGACTTTTTCTGACTAAAAAGAGGAGAAGAGAAGAAGTCATCCACATGAAGCTTCAAGTTAGAGGAGAAAAGTACCTGCTGAATAAAAGTACTCGAGTACTGAGGAAGAGTTTGAATCTTTGATTTATTATTTAGAATAAAACATGTGAATTCCTGAAAAGAATCCTTTAGAAACTGAATATTAACAGGTGCAGACTCATTCCTGCTTTGACTGGATCAAATGTTTCCTTGATAGGTTTAAGTTCAAACCAACATGGTTCTACTGAACCATGAGTCATTCATCTGATGTTGACGTCCAGATCAGCCAAGAGAGTCATGAGGAGAATTCACTGTTTCAATCAGAACTGAACCGACTGTTTCAGTCAGTAAGCTGACAGATCCTCATGAAAGGCTCAATAAAGACACTCAGAACTCCGGATCTACTTCAGATTTCAAGGATGACGTTAACGCCGATAGTTCCGATAAGAGAAAAATTCAATGGGCTGATAATTAAACTCTTAGAGAACCAACACTTCCTCACTCCCTACTCAGTACTATTTACTTGTGTTACAGCTTCTCTGCTCACCCAAAAGTTTCAGTCTCATAAGTGCTGCTTAAAGGTGTCATTGAGCGGCCCGACAACAGCATGCACCACAAAGACGAAGCATTTCTCCATCTCCCCTCACTCCTATGGAGGAGCACGCGCACAGACAGACACGTTCCTGCTGTCTCATATGTAACAAAAACCTTTTTTTTTTTGAGGGGCTCAAAGTCGCAGTATTAGGCTATAACGGTGTTTTGGATACGCGGTTTGTTTGTGATAAAACTCAGCTTTTTACACTCGTTTTGGGACAACTTCAGACTCTGACAGTAAACAGACCTACTAAACAGACATTTCAATTCAATTCAATTTTATTTATAAAGCGCATTTCCTGGCTTGCGCCAGCCCAAGGCGCTGAACATAAAAACAAGAAAAACATTAAAAACAGTTACAAGTTTAAAAAAATTGCCCCAGCAAACCCTGCCCTAGCCCCACCCACCCAATATTGCAATGATCAACCCTCCATAAAATAATAAACAAGGATTAACAATAAATCATGAATCAACATAATATAAAAGAAACACGTGGCTTGGCTGCGTGCGGAAACAGTTCAGTGTGATCCATTTATCACAGGGGCCGGCTGCACACATAGGGCATCGCCACGGCACCCACCCGAACCAGAGAGGCAGGGGTCCCGCACCACAACCATAGAGTCGCAGTGCAGAACCCCCCCACCCCAGACAAGGCGAGCACCAAAAGTCGAGCCCAGAGACAGCCGACTAACCTGGAGTAAATGGATCACTCGAGGAAACACTGGAGCTCCGAAAAAAAGGAGTAAAATTGAACATTCTCAGGACATGATAAAATAGAAAATAAATAACAATACATGTTAGCTAAAACAATAAAACAAAATTAAAAGAACTATAAAAGTACAGAAATCATCTAAAAACTATATAAAAAGGTGCGTCTTGAGCCCTTTCTTAAAAATCTCTACAGACTCAGCGGCCTTGAGTTTCTCCGGCAGGCTGTTCCACAGGCGAGGACTGCAGTGGTGGAAGGAAGCCTCAGGAAAATATTTCCTGACAATAACTTTCACAGCTCTAGGAGTCAGTGAATGCACCAGGACTGAAGTTACCACCCTCATTCATTTTGATTGGTTCTTCGTGTTAGCCCCGCCCCAACGGGGCATAACGTTTTGAAACTGAAATTTTCGGTTTCAAAAATGAAAATGAAAAGTTGAAATTGTTAAAACGATTCAAAATGGGAAAAAAGTTTTGAAATTTAAATTGTTTTGAAACCTAAAAAACAGAAAATTTGAAGCTGAAAATAAATCCATTTATCTTAGAAGAGCAAAAAGGTGTTCATGTTGACGTTTTTTAAGGAACCTTCCTTTTTAATCTGGCTTTCAGTTGAAACTCAATTGTTTTATGTTCTCCTTTAAATCATTTGATATTCCTTATTTACTTTTAATGATTTATGTTTTCAAATAAAGTTTATTTTCTTATCTGCTTATTTAGATCGGTTTCAACTTTTATCATTTTTACTCCTTTTATATATCTTATTGTAACTCCAGTGTTTTCCTCAGAGGGATCCTCCACATCAGTGATTGACCGTTCTCAGTGAATGGGGTTGCTGCAGTGAGATCTCCAGGTTTTGCTCTTTGCTTCAATCTGGGGTTCCTGTGGTAGCGTGCTGTGAACTTGAGTGGGGGGTTCTTGGTGTGGACAGGTCCCCTAAAAAATTGTTTCCCACTTATGTAAAAAAACAGATTTCTACTTTGCATCATTTTTTTTTTTTTATTATGGTGGTGGTGGGGGGAAGTGTACGGCTTCTACGATTTTTGTATCTTTTGTGCAGTATCTTGCTTTATTAATTTATACTTTGTTGTTTTATGTAAAGAACTTTGAGTAACACGATTAGGAAAAAGTTTTTACATATAAAGTTTTATTTGATAAATAAGACAGCCAGAGAAGTTTATATCCATACAGTGGCATGTCAAACATAGGATACTTCGATTGGAATATAGATGTAAATTCAACAGGCGATTCATTCTATTATTACTCTTACTTATAATAAGAAGTTCAATAGATTGCTAGAAAGGGACTGAAAGGAAACAAATCCCACCCCTGCTCTGCCTTACTTATGTTTTCATTTTGCATTTTCTTCCCTAAATTATCATTATCCAGTTCTTATTTCTAATAAGGTATTTATGCTTTTCCAATATAGATTTAAATCATTAAGCATCTACAAGTATCAGTGAATCATATGACAAAGATAAAGTATATTATATTTACATAAATTGAACAACATTTTGGAAAAAGTTATAATGCAAAGATCAAAAATCAATAATACATGCAGACAATTTGACATAAGAAAAATCATCAATATTAAACACATTTTAGGCAACCAAGAGGAGTGACATGATTAGAAACAATTGCTTTAATAATCTTTAATAACTGACGTAGTGATTTTATTGTTGTTCTTTTTTCATGATCTTGTTCCTATTTACACATTGATTGTCTTTCTGTATTAGACTTCAGCTGTGAATTTTCTTTAGTTGAGAATTTACGACATTCATTATCACAATTCTGATAAAATGCTTTCCACCTGTATAAGTTCTCATTTGTTTTTTGAGACTAGATAACTCACTAAAGCTTTTATCACATTCTTACAGGAAAAAAGGCTTTTCTCCTGTGTGGGTTCTAAATATGGTTTTTGAAGACAGATAATTGAGTGAAGCTTTTCACATTCTAGACAAGAAAAAACGCTTTCCACCTGTATGAGTTCTCATGTGTGTTTGGAGATGAGATATTCGACTAAAGCCTTTGTCACATTCTTGACAAGAAAAAGGCTTTTCTCCTGTATGATTCTCATGTGACTTTTGAGGACTAGAATAAATGAGTGAAGCTTTTGCCACATTCTTGACAGGAAAAGGCTTTTCTCCTGTATGA
>CM012438.1:4814806-5042802 GCA_003999625.1 Oryzias javanicus
TTTAATTCAGTTTCTGCTTGAGGTGCCCAGGTCGCGACAGAAACGCTGGGGTGACCGTGCGTTCTCTGTTGCCGGCCCTCAGTTATGGAATAGTCTCCCGGCAGAACTGCGCATGATGACGGACCTTAACAGTTTTAAATGTTATTTAAAAACACACCTTTTTAGAATGGCTTTTAATGCTCAGTAGTTGGTGGCATTTTATTTTATTCTATTTTTATTTGTTTTATTGTTTTCGTATTGATCTTTTATGTATTTTACTGCAGACTGCTTTTGTAATTTAATGCTGTTTTTATTTATTTTTTCATTTGTCTAATTTTTAAACTCTCTTCCTTCTTTTAATGTGAAGCACTTTGGCCTGCTATAAGCAGTTGTAAAGTGCTATAGAAATAAAGTTTCATTCATTCATTCAATGAGTTACAGCCTTTTTAGTTATCACTTAAAGCATCTTCAGTAATCTGTGCTAGCATCTTCAGCTGCTACATTCAGGTTACAGCATCCATGCTGGCTTTATTGCAGGTAATACTACATATTCAGTTATTAAAATTCCCTTTTTTTTTTTAATTGCAGGTCCTTTGGAAGAACCATTTTTCCTGGACCTGCTGCATAAGCCTGACTGGTTGTTGAGGAGAGGAGCCGTGATTCCTGCCTGGAGTGTCGGGCTGATGAGCTGCAAAACAACATCTAGAAGGACTGCATGAAGCACTTGTCAGTCCAAACACAAAGTTAATGTTCAATCAAAACTGCTATTAGATAATGGACTTAATGTATTACAAAGTATTGTTTTAATGATCAATTGAGCTAGTTTAATGTTGAATTCATGTTTATGACTGTTTATGTTATTAAATGTTGCATTTTATACTTAGGAGTTGTTTTTACTTGCTCCTTGTTTTATCATTTTGAGTCTTGAAGTTTTAACAATATTGATATTTTCAAAGCAGTCCAGAAATATCTCTTCTTGCAGGTAAAAACTGAATGCTAACATGAGCATTGTAATCATATATATATGAAAATAAACAAATGGTTTCATGGCAATGTAGTATATTTATTACAAACCTAACATGAAAACATCTTTCAACAGAAATAGATATACAGTTTTTTTTTTTTTTTTGGGGGGGGGGTTACTTTGGGGGGTTATTAATGCATTAAGTTAAATGTTACATTTATATTCAGCATTTACTCAGCACACCTGTTAGTAACATGTATTAGATGAAGCAATGCATCTGGAAAAGTCTGTTTATGGTTAAGTACAGTATCACAAGAGTCATGTCAGGGATAGTCTGTCCACGTTTCTGCTCAGCATCATCTGTAGAGAACAGGTCCTCTCCAGATGAAGAGACCTCGGTGATGGACCTCAGCTCTGCTCAAACATGTTCCCAGCTTCCCCAACACTGGACACCAGCTCCACTGAAATTCCTGAAAGAAAACCACCAGCAGCTATTGGTCTTTTATTCAGGAAATATACTCGGCAAATAAGGAGAAAACAGGTTATATCAGAAATGCATTATGGAGAGATCAAAACGCTGCAGAAGATCTTTTCTCATCAGTTAAAAGTTGTTTATATTTACTCTTCTCATATAATCCTTGTAAACAGATCAAAAATCCGACAATTCCAGCGTGTCTGACGTTAAAGTCAAACTTATTACTGTTGTGATGTTTTCTACAACAGTAAGCTGTGAGCAGTGAGCTGCTGTCAGCTCGGTTGTGGTTCTAACATCACTCTTTGTTTTTGATCATAACTGTCTGATCTGGAGGAAAACACAGGAAAAACATGATCTAATTAATTGAAAGCTGTAACCAACAATATGACAATAACTATTTCTATGTAATATTCTAAAATACTCTTGCCTACAGATGATTTTGTTTACTTAGTCACTCTTTTGAAAGCTGAAAAAATGTGGCTCTAAAATGCTTTCAACAAATAAAATAATTTTGCAATGAAAACAATATACAATTTAAAATGCCCAATTCTCCTAGTCACACATTTATCATAACACTAAATGTAAGAACGCAGTATTTATTGTAATCATCCGTTACAGATGCTATACAAATGTGTTTTCCTGCTCAAAACTTAAATACATTTTACTGATAACTATTTGTTGTCTAGTTGTACAATAGACCGGACTCTGTGCATGCCCCAGTTAGCAACAGCTAGCTTGTCAAAGTAGCAAACTCACATCGTCAGAGACATGTGACTGAAAAACTATAATATAACTGATTCTTACCTGGAACGGATGTATTTTCATGTCCTTGGGTCTCGGATTTTCCCTTTATAGCCACAAACACTAATAAAACGATCCATTTCCCTTAAAGAAAGACAGTTACTGTCCGCGCAGTGCAGCTGTTTTCACAATAAGAATCTGCGCAGACTACTTCCGGGTGACCCCCCCGTGTCAGAAACGAAACTATGAAAAACCAAATCAAACGCCCGTTATCCGATTTTCGTTTTGGTGCACAAAACGGAAATTCGTTACACGGATTGTTTTTCGTTAGATCAATACACGGATTGCGTTCCTCTCTGCAAAAGTATACTTCTTCTTCTTGTCTGGTTTAATGCTATTGTCTTTGATGCTGTTACTACTGAAATCTGTGAACTCTTTAAAAATACTGTCATTGATGAAAATGTTTCCTTTCTATCTCTAAGTGACACCACTGTTGGAAAATCCTGTTTTAATTTTGCCCGGAAAAACAACAGAATCATACGAGCCCTTTTTCAACAAAATGTCATTTCTGTCCCCTCTTCTATCTGGGCTGGCCAACCCTGGTCCTCAAGAGCCTCAACCCTGCCTGTTTTCCAGCTCTCTCTGACCTGCTTGCTGCTGATTAGCTGACTCAAGTAATTCCACATCCTGATTAGCTGAACACACCTGATTTAGGTTGTCAGCATCAAGCAGTCCAGAGAGAGCTGGAAAACAGGCAGGGTTGAGGCTCTTGAGGACCAGGGTTGGCCAGCCCTGTATATATATATTGGAAAAAATTTATCCCTGACTTGCCATGGAATAATGTTTGGACACTGCATCAGAAATTGTTCATTAATAATAAGATGAGAGATGTATCCTACAAACTTCTACATAGAATCTATCCCACTAATCAGTACATGTTAAGATATAATAAAACTATTGATCCCAACTGCACACTCTGCAAAGAACACCCAGAAACTATCAGTCACCTATTCTGGAACTGTAATATTACCAAAAGATTTTGGAAAGACTGTACACGATTTATAAATTCCAAAATTGACTCTAGTTTTCAGTTGAAATTTGAACATTATTTTTGGCCTACTTGAAAAGAACACTCCATTGAATGTTAAATTAACAATTAATCTATTAATTATATTTGGTAAGTTTCATATTCACAAAGCAAAATTTTCCTTAACACAACTTTTTTTCCTGTGTTAATAAAAGAATTGGAATCTTATTTACTTACCATATCTAAAAGTGTAAACAAAAAAGCTACACGTATTTTTGAAAGCTGTCTGTCTTTAAATATATTCAACTTGTCTTAAACTTAAACTTGTCTTAAATGATTGTTCTTAAATGCATATGCCGTCCCCTGGCATTCTCAATGTTCATCTCGTTATACAGTAATGTTCTCTATTCTTGTATTTTGGACAATAAAAAAAAAAGAAAAAAGAAAGTGACTTCGCGAGCGCACTAGCAAAAATGTTGCGCGCGTGCGGCCACCGAAGTTCTGCTGGCACGCGAGCATCATTTTTGCTCTCGCGATGACTTCTTCTGGTCGCGAGAAACACACTCTGGCGCGCGCGAGGCCTTTTTCTCCTCGGGAGAGGAGCAGAAGCGCTCGCAAGGGTGTGCAATGTCCGCGAGAAATGTGTGATACGTTCGCGGAGATGTTTTATTCCTGTGTAGACTTATGACACATAAATAACGCCATACCTGAAGGACTCTTTGTTCCTCAGAAACAGGGTGTGTTTGATTCAGCAGAAGATGCGGGAATGATGGAGTGCTGCCCCCTGCTGGACAGCTTTCTGACAGCAACTCAGCAGTGAAGCTTCAGGATGGAGTCAGTTCCAACAGATCAGATCAACGTTCTGCTCTCTGCTAAAGAGGAAGAGCGTCTCCTTCTGAGAAGAATCCAGAGCTCATGATCACAAACATCAACTGAAGCCCAAATCAGAGCTGATCAGACTGCATGGAGCCAAAGAAAGACTTTTTCTGACTGAAAAGAGGAGAAGAGAAGAAGTCATCCACATGAAGCTTCAAGTTAGAGGAGAAAAGTACCTGCTGAATAAAAGTACTCGAGTACTGAGGAAGAGTTTGAATCTTTGATTTATTATTTAGAATAAAACATGTGAATTCCCGAAAAGAATCCTTTAGAAACTGAATATTAACAGGTGCAGACTCATTCCTGCTTTGACTGGATCAAATGTTTCCTTGATAGGTTTAAGTTCAAACCAACATGGTTCTACTGAACCATGAGTCATTCATCTGATGTTGACGTCCAGATCAGCCAAGAGAGTCATGAGGAGAATTCACTGTTTCAATCAGAACTGAACCGACTGTTTCAGTCAGTAAGCTGACAGATCCTCATGAAAGGCTCAATAAAGACACTCAGAACTCCGGATCTACTTCAGATTTCAAGGATGACGTTAACGCCGATAGTTCCGATAAGAGAAAAATTCAATGGGCTGATAATTAAACTCTTAGAGAACCAACACTTCCTCACTCCCTACTCAGTACTATTTACTTGTGTTACAGCTTCTCTGCTCACCCCAAAAGTTTCAGTCTCATAAGTGCTGCTTAAAGGTGTCATTGAGCGGCCCGACAACAGCATGCACCACAAAGACGAAGCATTTCTCCATCTCCCCTCACTCCTATGGGAGGAGCACGCGCACAGACAGACACGTTCCTGCTGTCTCATATGTAACAAAAACCTTTTTTTTTTTTTTTAAGGGCTCAAAGTCGCAGTATTAGGCTATAACGGTGTTTTGGATACGCGGTTTGTTTGTGATAAAACTCAGCTTTTTACACTCGTTTTGGGACAACTTCAGACTCTGACAGTAAACAGACCTACTAAACAGACATTTCAATTCAATTCAATTTTATTTATAAAGCGCATTTCCTGGCTTGCGCCAGCCCAAGGCGCTGAACATAAAAACAAGAAAAACATTAAAAACAGTTACAAGTTTAAAAAATTGCCCCAGCAAACCCTGCCCTAGCCCCACCCACCCAATATTGCAATGATCAACCCTCCATAAAATAATAAACAAGGATTAACAATAAATCATGAATCAACATAATATAAAAGAAACACGTGGCTTGGCTGCGTGCGGAAACAGTTCAGTGTGATCCATTTATCACAGGGGCCGGCTGCACACATAGGGCATCGCCACGGCACCCACCCGAACCAGAGAGGCAGGGGTCCCGCACCACAACCATAGAGTCGCAGTGCAGAACCCCCCCCACCCCAGACAAGGCGAGCACCAAAAGTCGAGCCCCAGAGACAGCCGACTAACCTGGAGTAAATGGATCACTCGAGGAAACACTGGAGCTCCGAAAAAAAAGGAGTAAAATTGAACATTCTCAGGACATGATAAAATAGAAAATAAATAACAATACATGTTAGCTAAAACAATAAAACAAAATTAAAAGAACTATAAAAGTACAGAAATCATCTAAAAACTATATTAAAAAGGTGCGTCTTGAGCCCTTTCTTAAAAATCTCTACAGACTCAGCGGCCTTGAGTTTCTCCGGCAGGCTGTTCCACAGGCGAGGACTGCAGTGGTGGAAGGAAGCCTCAGGAAAATATTTCCTGACAATAACTTTCACAGCTCTAGGAGTCAGTGAATGCACCAGGACTGAAGTTACCACCCTCATTCATTTTGATTGGTTCTTCGTGTTAGCCCCGCCCCAACGGGGCATAACGTTTTGAAACTGAAATTTTCGGTTTCAAAAATGAAAATGAAAAGTTGAAATTGTTAAAACGATTCAAAATGGGAAAAAAGTTTTGAAATTTAAATTGTTTTGAAACCTAAAAAACAGAAAATTTGAAGCTGAAAATAAATCCATTTATCTTAGAAGAGCAAAAAGGTGTTCATGTTGACGTTTTTTAAGGAACCTTCCTTTTTAATCTGGCTTTCAGTTGAAACTCAATTGTTTTATGTTCTCCTTTAAATCATTTGATATTCCTTATTTACTTTTAATGATTTATGTCTTTCAAATAAAGTTTATTTTCTTATCTGCTTATTTAGATCTGTTTCAACTTTTATCATTTTTACTCCTTTTATATATCTTATTGTAACTCCAGTGTTTTCCTCAGAGGGATCCTCCACATCAGTGATTGACCGTTCTCAGTGAATGGGGTTGCTGCAGTGAGATCTCCAGGTTTTGCTCTTTGCTTCAATCTGGGGTTCCTGTGGTAGCGTGCTGTGAACTTGAGTGGGGGGTTCTTGGTGTGGACAGGTCCCTAAAAAATTGTTTCCCACTTAAGTAAAAAAACAGATTTCTACTTTGCATCATTTTCTCTTTTTTTTTTATTATGGTGGTGGTGGGGGGAAGTGTACGGCTTCTACGATTTTTGTATCTTTTGTGCAGTATCTTGCTTTATTAATTTTTATACTTGTGTTTTTATGTAAAGAACTTTGAGTAACACGATTAGGAAAAGTGTTTTACATATAAAGTTTTATTTGATAAATAAGACAGCCAAGAGAAGTTTATATCCATACAGTGGCATGTCAAACATAGGATACTTCGATTGGAATATAGATGTAAATTCAACAGGCGATTCATTCTATTATTACTCTTACTTATAATAAGAAGTTCAATAGATTGCTAGAAAGGGACTGAAAGGAAACAAATCCCACCCCTGCTCTGCCTTACTTATGTTTTCATTTTGCATTTTCTTCCCTTAAATTATCATTATCCAGTTCTTATTTCTAATAAGGTATTTATGCTTTTCCAATATAGATTTAAATCATTAAGCATCTACAAGTATCAGTGAATCATATGACAAAGATAAAGTATATTATATTTACATAAATTGAACAACATTTTGGAAAAAGTTATAATGCAAAGATCAAAAATCAATAATACATGCAGACAATTTGACATAAGAAAAATCATCAATATTAAACACATTTTAGGCAACCAAGAGGAGTGACATGATTAGAAACCAATTGCTTTAATAATCTTTAATAACTGACGTAGTGATTTTATTGTTGTTCTTTCTTTCATGATCTTGTTCCTATTTACACATTGATTGTCTTTCTGTATTAGACTTCAGCTGTGAATTTTCTTTAGTTGAGAATTTTACGACATTCATTATCACATTCTGATAAAAATGCTTTCCACCTGTATAAGTTCTCATTTGTTTTTTGAGACTAGATAACTCACTAAAGCTTTTATCACATTCTTGACAGGAAAAAGGCTTTTCTCCTGTGTGGGTTCTAATATGGTTTTTGAGACTAGATAATTGAGTGAAGCTTTTTTCACATTCTAGACAAGAAAAACGCTTTCCACCTGTATGAGTTCTCATGTGTGTTTGGAGATGAGATATTCGACTAAAGCCTTTGTCACATTCTTGACAAGAAAAAGGCTTTTCTCCTGTATGAGTTCTCATGTGACTTTTGAGACTAGATAAATGAGTGAAGCTTTTGCCACATTCTTGACAGGAAAAGGGCTTTTCTCCTGTATGAGTTCTCATGTGACTTTTGAGACTAGATAACTGACTAAAACTTTTGCCACATTCTTGACAGGAAAAGGGCTTTTCTCCTGTGTGAGTTCTCATGTGAGTTTTGAGATTATATATTTGACTAAAGCCTTTGTCACATTTTTGACAAGAAAAAGGCTTTTCTCCTGTGTGGGTTCTCATGTGAGTTTTGAGACTAGATAATCGAGTGAAGCTTTTGCCACATTCTTTACAAGAAAAAGGCTTCAGAACAAGCTGATCTTCATCCTGACCAATGCAAAGTCTTTCTGGTTCCTCCAGCTCTACTTTAATCAGTGGAGGTTCTGGTTCATCCAGCTCTACTTTAATCTGTGGAAGTTCTGGTTCCTCCTGCTCCTCTTTAACCCATGTTGGTTCTGGTTCCTCCTGCTCCTCTTTAATCTGTGGAGGTTCTGGGTCCTCGTGTTCTACTTTAATCTGTGGAAGTTCTGGTTCCTCCTGCTCCTCTTTAATCCATATAGGTTCTGGTTCCTCCTGCTCCTCTTTAATCTGTGGAGGTTCTGGGTCCTCGTGCTCTACTTTAATCTGTGGAAGTTCTGGTTCCTCCTGCTCCTCTTTAATCCATATAGGTTCTGGTTCCTCCTGCTCCTCTTTAATCTGTGGAGGTTCTGGGTCCTCGTGCTCTACTTTAATCTGTGGAAGTTCTGGTTCCTCCTGCTCCTCTTTAATCCATATAGGTTCTGGTTCCTCCTGCTCCTCTTTAATCTGTGGAGGTTCTGGTTCCTCTTTCTCCATTTTGAAGTTTGTCTGTTGGTTACAGATATCTTCCTCTTCTGCCACCCAATGCTGGGGGAGAACTGCAGGGACAAAAAAGAAGGATCTTTTTAAATACCAAATACAACTTCTAATACACACACTGTCCACACCAACACACCATAAACCACAGAAGGTGGAGGTCATTGATCTTCTGTCTCCTACCCCATCCCATGTGGGGAGTGTCAGACACATTTTCAAGGACCAACCAGTACAAGACTTAAGGTTGGCGTCCAACTTGTTTCGCTTCTGGAAATTCTGTTTTACACTGAAATAATTCTAAAACAAATCTGGTTTAAAAATGTTTGTAGATATTTTACTAGAGGATAAATATTCAATAGTACAATATTTTTTAGTTCTGATTTATGAAAACACTGAAAACTAGTGGCATTTTCATAAATCACCTTTATGGCACTGAAACTTAACCTAGGCTGAAATTAATCAATTAAAATTAATCAAACACTGTAAACTTGAACTGGTATACAAACTTAAAATTACTGCAATAAACTAAATCCAAGTGCCCATGATTGTTAACTAAACACTGAAAAATCAATTATTCTTTAAATAACGTCTTGACCGGGCTTTGTAGGGCTAAAATGTTCAAGCTAACACTGCCACTTGTCTATGGCATAAGTATAGCTATAACGAGTATGAATTTTCGCGACGTCCAAGATAGCTGATTTGCAATTTTTATAATTATAGTAGAGTGTAGTAAAAGATTATATTGGGATGATGCATTTTTTTTTTTGCTTTGAAATGCAGAATATTGTTGAAAGTTTATGAACTAAAACAAAGTAAGAAAACTTGCGTTTCTGTTACCAGAAGTAAACAAACCTTTGTGTCGCGAGGCTCCCAGTTTTCAAAGTAAGACTAGCGGAAGCATTTTCCGTTCAGAAACTTAAACTGAAATTCCGTTCACTGACATAAATTCTGGAAACTTAGACCGTCACCTAAGCAACTGTCCACAGCCCTAGATGTGACGTCTGATGTCACTATACTCAATATTAGTGAGGTGTTTAAAGGAGCAAACATGGTAAGAAAAGCATTCATGTTAATTAAAAAACCTGCACAACATGCACATGCCGTTACAAAATTGCGGTATCCTAGCAGCATTCCAGTTGGACTTCATGCAGAGAATGCACTCGTTAAAGACAACTGATGTACTATGATGGGGTATTTCAAACCATTGATTTATGACAGTCATATTCACATCGGGCTGTAACAAGTACATGAGTACTGGAATACTGGCAATCTGCTCCAGAAAATTTGAATATGAATGTTTGCAATGTCCAAGATCGCTGCGTCAGGATCTTCATAAATGTATTACAATGCATGAGAAATACAACCCAGAGACAATTATTTATTGCTCCAAAATGCAGAACAATTTTAAATTTCAAGATTAAAGCCTAAAAAAAGTCACACACTATATTCAAGGATAAAGATGAACTGTATTTATCCCCGAAGGGAAATTCAGTTGTAGATGCAGCAATTAACAGTAAATTAAATTAATTAATATTCATTAGGGATGTGAATCTTGCAACAACTCACGATTCGATTCCAATTCTTTGGGTTTGATTCTCGACTAAAAATGTAAAACATTAAGGAAATATTTTGATAAAGAAATGACCTTGATTTATGATACTGTGCAAATTTATATTATTCAGACTAGAGGTGGGCGATATATTGATGTAATCGATTAATTCAAATTTTATGTTTTAGACCAGGGGTGTCAAACTCAATCTCACAAGGGGCCAAAATCCAAAACACATCTTAGGTTGCGGGCCGAACAGGATAAACATTTATTAACACTATAAAACTAAATTCTTAAAAATGTAAAACCGTAACTTTTATAATTATGAACAAGAGATAATTCAGGGGTGTCAAACTCAAATACACAGTTGGCCAAATGTTAAATTGAACAAAGCCGCCATGGTTGAACAAATGAACCTTTCAAGATGGTAACGAACAATGAAAGTTTTTAAGCATTTTAACAATGAATATTGAACAAGAAAGAATTATAGAATTTTAAAGTCTATTTGTGATTTATTATGTCAAGTTATTCCATGTATTATAACCTGATTGCTTGAAATAAACCATTTCATTCATTCAAAGTGCAGTCTTGTTAATTCGAGTTGCCAATAATACTACCAGGGTTAATTGTGCAATACGTGCGTGGAGATGTATTATTTCTGCATGGACTTTTAGCATAGAATAAACGCCATAATCAGCCGAGCTGCACTCATGGAGACGTGGCAGAGGAGATGATTGAGAAGGCCTCAACCAATCAGGACTCAGAACAGGGTGCGCTGTTTGGAAAAACGCAGTAGCATAATTGCTCTGAAAGAATCAGCGAGACGCGAAAGGTCAACTGAGATGAAGAAAGAAAACACAGTATTTTGTTCTATTTGACAGAGAATTTGGGGATTCAGATAGGGAAAGGGAGAATAAAAAACATGTTTTATGTGAGTCTTGATCCGTGTGGTCAGATTGACCATATCAGATATCTCTGATATGTTCAGCGGGCCGGACCAAATGTGGGGGTAGACCGCATCTGGCCTGCGGGCCACAGTTTGCTCATGTCTGATCTAGACAAAACTAAATCTGTGTACCGAGAAAAAGATGAGGACACGATTATAAAAGGTTTGTTTTTTATGTAATTTATTTATTTTTAGAAACATTTAGTCTACTTGTAACAAGAACTGTTCAGTTCATTAATTTTAGAACAAATTTGCCAAAAGTTCTTGGTTAACAACTTGTCTGCAAAATGCTTGATTTAAAAAAAAAATTGTAGAAGGTTCAGGCCTTTAAAAACAAAAGTCAAGAAAATTGAACAGAGACACAAATCTTACGATAAACTGAAATAAATCGTAATTTTTAAGAAAATTTACTAAATTAGTTTTAATGAATGCAAAAACAATGTGAAGCGAATTTGGGAAATGCTAGCCGTCATTGAAAAAGGAATCATCAGTGAATTATAAGTCAATTTTGTCTCCAATCAGAATTATTGGTGTGACGTCATAATGTCCGATAAATATCGTAACGGTGTTATCGTTATTAGTGAGTAAATAACTCAAAGTGAAGAATAACTTTATTGATTGAAAATCCCTAAAAAACTCGGCGGATATGAATGGCAAAAATGTACTTTCTCTTGCCTAACACCTCTTAGAAATTTTATTCCAGGTATTAAAAGCACATTTTTTCGTAGATGGTACCATTCAGTAATAATAGTAGTTGGAAATATTTTTTATGGTAAAATGTTCATGTTTTTTACACAAATACAGAAGAAATATGGGCTTCCTCTGAATGATATTTGTTTATCTGCAAACTCGTCACTTTGTTCCTTCCAACTTCAATCCTTCTGAGGACACTACACCACTTAGCCCAACTGAGAAGGTCGTGACTGATCTCAAGACGAAGAAAAACTATAATAAAACTGAAGAACTTTAACAGCCATAATATAGATACATTATTCAGGGATGGGAAGAAGATCTGCAAAGGCACTATGATGAATCTTGTTGGAACGACTGTATACAATCGACTCACTCATTATTTATTAATAACAGATACAAAGACACTCAGCACAATATTTTTCACTTTGACATAAAAGAACTCTTTCTAAACAAGCTAGACCCACACAAATCACCTTAAATGTAAATCATCAGCTGGAGTTGTCCAAAAGGTTTCACACTTCTGGCTATGTGTCACCAAAAGAAATCCGATCCATACTGAAATTTAAACGTAAAGATCCAAGTCAGTTCCTGTTTGGGCTGGCAGCAATTAAGAAAATGGACAAGAAATAATCTGTTACTTAGAAAACTTTATTTTCTGAACGAATGTGCTTCCTTTTTAAGTGGATTAAAGAAAAACCTCCCACTGTAACTCAAAATTTCAAAGACATTTACAAAACATTTTTTTAATGCCCTATGAATTTATTGTCTTTATCCGCCATGGCTTAAATTCCACTCAATGAAAATATCGCCTGACTTTAAAGCGCTCCGTGATTACATCAGGTGACATGGAGCAGCTTGTTAGCGTCATAGCATCAGCCTTTAATTTAACTTTATGTTGCTGCTGTAATTCTATCAGCTTTATCCTCCAGTTCTGTCTGGATTCTGTTAAAAATCACCTCATGTCGCACTGCTTCATCAACCAAAACAGAACGCATGCTGGTTAAGCAAGCAGAAGTTGTGTGTGTGTGTGTGTGAGCTTTTCGCATGGGGGGCTCTGCTCCTCTTTCATCAAGTGGGCATGTTTCGTGGGGGGGGCTGACCTTTCTCTCTCCCTGTCTTTCATCTTTTCTCATCTCTGTCAGAGAGAGCGACTAACCTTAATCTGATCAACTTTGTTGTTTCAGTCCTACTATTTAATTCAGATTGTTTTGTTGCAATGCAAATTTATAGATTATTACACATTATTTTTATGCAGAAATTTCCCACATTATAAGAGTTTAATTTGTGAGAATTGATTTTAATATGCACGATTCCCACAATACTGCAGTGAAATTCAGGCCTGCAGTCAGACCCAGCATGTGTCAGAGCTGAGCTTCACTCTCACAGAGACTCATCTCTCTGTTCTTGACCTGAGCTCACATTGAACTCTTCAGTCCTCCTTATGTTAGTCTACAACAGGAGTGTCAGAATCCTTGAAGGCCGATGTTCAACATGTTTTCCAACAGACCATGAAATCTCCTTATTGGTTAATTAAAAATGATACAGGTAATTAGCAGTGTGTAATTCTTGATTCATTCCTCATACAAAACATTTTGTGCGTCACTGTGTGCACTTGCAATTGTGTATTCACGTCTTCATTAAAAAGTTTTTAAAAAGTACAATTTACACATAACGCACATCTAGAGACTACACAAGCTAAACTAACTGTGGATTCAAAACGGCTCTTAAGCGTACAAATCTTTAAAAATGATGCACCAGTCGCCTCATACACACAAAACTGCATGTATGCAAAGATCAGATTCACCTCTCTGTTTCATTATGTGTTTAAAGGAGCCATACCATGATTTTCTTGATCTTTTCTGAGTAAACTAAACTGTAAACTAAAAGTCAACTGATGTTTCTAATGTGTTTCTTTAAAGTTCTCCTTTAATTTTTGTCAGCAGTAGGGCTGTGGATTGTTGCTTAGGTGGCGATCCGATACGATTCACAAATCAAGCTCAACGATTCACGAGTTAAACCACGATTCTTACTTTTTAATATTATGTTTATTGCTATGAGAATATTTACTAGATGCAGGAAAATTGAAATTATTTGTATTAATCACCAACATTTATACATGTATTTAGAACAGTAGATCAGAATCAACAAAATTGATTTTAAAAAACCCCAAAAGATTTAGATAGAAATTTTGTCATTTTAAACTTTTTTTTTGTCAGCCTTCTGGTTAAGTTTAGCAGTAACATAAACAACATAAAGAGGATAAACATTACTGCTGTTTTGGATCATTTCACAAAAAAACTTAAAAATGTTCCCCACATTTTTTTTATCCTCAAAGTTCTTCAATATTTTTCGGTGTACAACCCGTATGAAAAAAGTATTTTTTCCCTCCGCAGCAGAATCATCTGATTCACGTTGATTCCATCCTCCTTTCAGCAGCGTGAGGCTGAGTTTCTTCAGAATAAGATGGAGTTTCGTTAATTGCTTCAACTGTTGAAGAGTTATCATAACCAAAAGAATGTAAACACTGAAATAAAGCTCAGATGTTAAAGTTAATTCATTTTTTCAGAAGTTATGTCACTGAACAGAACTTCAGTCACAGTTTTTGAACGGAAAAAAACTCTCGCTAGTTTTACTTTGAAAACCGGAAGTTCTCCGCAACTAAGATGTGTTTACTTTCGGTTACTAACGCGGCTCTTTCGGCTTTGTTTTAGTTCGTAAACTTAAAATAATACATTAATCTGAATTCCAGAAGAAAAATACATCATTACCAGATAATATTCTGATCATATTTTACTACAATTTACTATATTTATAAAGATCGCAAATCAGCGATCTTGGACGTCGCGAATATTCATACTCGGACTTTCGGGAGCAGATCGCGAATACCCGAGCGCCCGGGTACTCGTTACAGCCCTAGTCAGCAGTATATTATGGAACACTTAAAACAGATTACGTATGAAATAGTTATATTTCGTGAGTTTTTTCCAAGCTCGAAGGAAAACAACTCGATTCCTGATGCCCATTTCATGATGTCATCCTAGAGCTTTCTTTTCTTCATTTCTCCAAAGAAGTTAAACAGTATCCAAATTCTTCAAAGATGGATGTACATACTATAATCCATATGACGTCTGCACGACAGTTCCCGACGATGGGGGAGGGGTTCTTAAAGGAGCCTTGAGTCTAAAGTAACAAACACCTGTAAGCACAGTGGAGAAATGAAGTGTTGGGCCCGATCCGAATACTCCCCTTCTCCCTTCCCCTTAGCCCTCCGCCTTCGTTTATCCCTCCATGCTTGCTCCAAACGGAGGGTGGTAAAAAATATTTCCGACGTGAGTTTCGTTCAGTGACGTCAACAAAATCACCGGTAAGCTAGCGTTAGCGCGGAGCTTCCAGCGCTCGTATATACATTGCAACAGCAATTTTATAAATGTAAAGAGGTCACACTGTAACATAAAGTTATTACTTACGTTTAAATGTAAACATCTGTGGGTCAGAGAGCACCAAAGTGAAGAAAAAAACTTCGTAGCGCGGCGCGGTTTACTCTCGCGATAGCGGACTTTGGACCCCTCTGTTTGGAGTGTGTAGCGTAAAAAATAAGAATTCTGGACACAACTTTGACTTCAACTGCCACTTGAAATCAAGGGGAAGGGCTAAGGGGAAGTGAGAAGGGGAGTATTCGGATCGGGTCTTGGTGTCAGACTGGGAACGGCACTGGCAGAGCAGACTCTTCCTGGAGGGGGCGGTTCAAATCACCACAATAGCACACGCTTGTTTTTGTGAGAGGGGCTGTGCAGATGGTGCAGGTTTTCAAGAGGATTACTCGTAAATGCATGAACGGATCAAAATGCCGCTTTCAAAACGTAGAATTTTCATGGTAGGGCCCCTTGAAATGATGCAAGAACCCTGGGCCAGAGATATTTTATCAGCTGCTTTAAATTTAGATTGCGATTAATTAATTACAAAAACTGGACTTTTGTTTTTCCTGGAAAACCCTTTTAAAACCCCTTACGTAGCCTGGTGGTTAAGAGAGCTCCACTTTGTCTTTGTCTTTTTCTCATGCAGGAATTGTGAGTTCATCCCACAGCATTATACATCGGTTTGTTTTACTTTTGCTGACTTTTAACGACAATATCATTTTGATTGTAGTTAGTGATTATTTGTTGATCTTCCTATTATTTTTCTTGTTTGTTTTTGCAAGTATGTATTACATAATAAAATATTGAGACAGACTTTCTAAGTCAGAGACTATTAAACATGTATTTTTGTAGTCATTAAATTATCAAAGCAATAAGCTGTTACAATACAAACAGTTGATTCCTGTTTAAAAAGTAGGACAAATCCATGGATGAAGAAATCTTTCCTGATGTCAACATTAGCACCATGTGGAAGGTTACTCTTGTTAATATCTACACAGACCAGGATTTTGAACACGAATGGGTGGGCAGCAGCACTGTGCGGGGCTTGCAATCTTTTTCCTTGTTGTCACCTGGGTTCACTCGGTTTTTAATGCACATATGTGACTACAAAACGGAGCTTTCAATGCGCGGTTTTGACTGCATTAGAGCGGCACTTCTAACACACAGTTTGTAAACAATAAAACCGTGTTTTTTAATTTCTGTTTTGGGGCAGGACAAGACTGCTCTTTTTAAAATGTGCGCAAGAAGTGGCGTTTTTCATGGCCAACACGCCGCTTTTTGATTGCGCTTTTCTTGGTGATATTGACCTCTTTCGCTCGCCATAGTTAAAGCACCGGGAGCGTCTCAGCTCAACAAGATATATCACTTGAGGTGGCATGCCAACTTGTTGCCTACAGAAAAGTTGGACACCATATTGGAATGGTCTAGATCAGGGGTGGGCAAACTTTTTGATTTGTGGGCCAGAAAGGGTTCTAAAATTTGGCATAAGGACCGAACAAGGAGCAGATGGAAGGAGTGATTTGATAATGAACCTCATAAACTAAAAAGATAATATGGAATTTAGAGAAAAACATGTTTTAATTTGGATTAAAATTCACATATATTCATTTAAAAACAGAAAATTTGGGAATTTTAATTTCTAAATTTTGACTTTTGTTCTCTTTTTGGGTTGATGTTCTTCAGAGGAAAATGCGAACTCAAAGAAATCCGAAAAATCACCTTCTGACTCAGAAAAAAACACCAGAGAAACAACACCATTCATGAGAAGAAACCAGAAATACAATGAAAATAAAACAATAATTAGGATTTTTGATTCAATATATTTTAATTTGGAGGGCCAGATTAAGTAGCTTAGGGGGCCGCATGTGGCCCCCGGGCCGTAGTTTGCCCACCCCTGGTCTAGATGTCTGTTTACTGCTGGGCTACAATAATATAGCGCCGCAAAAAAAAGAACGTGACTTTTCACAGTAAATCATTGCTGTCAGGTCTAGAGCTGCCACAAACGATTATTTCAATAGTCGACTAATCTCCGACTATTTTTTTCGATTAGTCGAATAATCGTTCGTTTGGCAACTGGATGTAAAACATTAATTTAAACCATCATTAGCTAAAATTAAACAAAATAATGTATTAATCTTTCAATGAATAATGTAGCTTTTCTCCTTCATTTGTGTCTGGCATTGAAACAAGTCTTCAATCGGATGAGGTGATCTGAATCAACAACAGAAAATTTAATTAAAGCTTGAAATTCTTTTTTAAAACTTTAAACATGTATTTAATAAAACATGTATGAATGTTTTCACAGATAGAAACACTCTGGGGCCCATGACATCTTTGAACTCAGGATATTCCTATACATGAAAAAACTCAGATAAACAAAGAGCTTTAAGACTTTGTATCTTAAAGGTGGGGAAATGATTTTTTTTTTAAAGGAGAAAAGCAGGGGACGTTATAATGTACAGTACTATCATTCTTTCACTACCTTCATCCACTGCAAAAGCACAGACCCAAACTACTTCATATTTTTCAGTTTACAGGAGAACCCATTAATTGCTGTTTTGTGACTTTAAGTTACATTTAATTGTAGCTTAAAGCAGCTAATGTAATGCTGCACTTGTCATCTTAGCTCTGGACTTCACTTTCCTTCATTACGTCCCTTTTGGGGCTCAGTTTTCAAATCGTTCAATAACTCTGCGGCAGATCCGTACTGACACACAGCCTCTCTGTCTGTGTGGTGAACGTTTCATAATCCGTTCATCAAAACAAACGACGTGATCGCGGCGCGGAATATGAATGAAGCCTTGGACGAGCGGTAAATCTGTGCCGTCCTCGCGGCGTTTGGTTAGAAGAGCGAAGATTATGACATGTTCAATATGCCGACAGAGACGAACTGTAGACACGGATCTGCAGCAGATCTTCTAGTTTATCTCCAAACATCCGCACACGATCAATGTACACCCGGTCAGAAACTGCTGCGACAAAGCTAGCTGCGGTAGCGCCAATGTTAGCTTAGCTAGACGAAGCTCTATGTTCATCGTGATCAAACTCAGTCACTACATGCTTCGTCAACCCTCAACTTTCTGTGACATCACTGCCGCTGACCGACTTAGCACAACTGTGTGTAACAAAGAAAATGGCAGACCCTGCATTAGAAAACGCACACCTAGTTTTGAGATCAAAACAAGGAAAAAACAGACAAAAAACAACGCTTCGACTATCAAATTAGTTGTCGACTATTTTAATAGTCGATTAGTTGTCTATTAGTCGAATAATCGTGGCAGCCCTAGTCAGGTCATAAAAGACAACTTTTAGAAAACATTTCAGGAAGATGTGAGTGAGTTTACTGTCAATGGTGAACGTTTAAGCTGATTTTGTAGTCTATTCAAAGTCAACGGCACTTACTTGTAGAACGAAACCCCCGAGCCCAGCGTCACTGCTCCCAGTCGAATTTCATCGCAACTGGCTCCGGTACAAATTAATATTACAATAATCTCAGTCTGAGTGTAGATTTAACCCTTCCGCTCTCCTTGGGGTCCAGATGGCTCCAACCACATATTGTTATGCGATTTCTTCCATGACAAATGTGGACGAAGTGGGACAGGTTTTTATGTCTGCCATGGACATTAGTGAAACTCGAAAATCAGTGAAAAAAAAAAGTTCAGCGCACTGTCCTGTGGTGTCCAGATGACCCCACTTTTAATGTAAACAAGCTAAGGAGAGCGGAAGGGTTACATAAAATCACAACCGTGATTCAGGTACGCATTGCGTTTCCTATACAATAGCCTATTTATTTTTCTTAAAAGTTTGAAATTTCGTTCATTTCTTTCACTTTGTGCAAAAACATTATTACTATACCTGGAATTATTTTTCTGATCAGTTTTTTTTTTTTTTACTTTTTAAACATTTTATGTTCATTTTACTGGGTTTACCAAGACATCTAACTGTTTTTTTTTTTTTTTTAAATACCATTCCAATATGGCGTCGCTGTTTCCGTATCTGGACAACAGTAAAAGCCTGCGTGTCACCTCTGGTGACATATGTCGCTGTGCCCTCAGATCTCACTGAATCCCTTTGTTGACTCTCACAACATCAAGCTCACATTAGCGGTTAAACAAAAACGATGAACAATATTTGGACTGGAAATATCCAGCCGGACAGTTTAGAGCCGAACAGCAGCTCAGATGAGGAAAACGAAGACTTACATTTGATCTATTTTCTACAGTGGATGCATTAAACATACCAACAACACGCAGCTGAAGCTGCGGGTTCCAGCTGGAATCCATCAGTCTGTTCTGACCACAGAGCTCCTCATTCTGGTTCTGGACGATGGTTCCTTCAGCAGCAGAAAGTTGTTCTCTGACAGAATCTTCCTGAGGTTCTGAAGACATGGTTCCTGCAGCTCCAACAAACACCAAAGTCCTCTGAACAGCAGCAGCTCCGATCATCTGCTAGTCTCTCAATCACAGCCACGTTGTCTTTACGTTCAACACTTATTCACTCATTTACGACACTTTAGCTAAAGAGGATTGTTCGGAACCGAACCACGTATCGCTACGTCTCTGTAGAAACCTCACGAACGAACCAACGAAACACCGCCGTCGCCTGAATACAAGCTAACGTTGCTAGCATGCTAGCGCACCAAGCTGTTCTTCTTCTGCGGTTTATTTGGGTTCGTACATAGTTTTGTAGTGCATTAGCGCCACCAGCTGGTCTGGAGTGTGAATTAAAAACGCACATGGTGAACACCATTTCAGCATTACTTAAAAAAAGGTATTTGGTTCATTTAATTTTCAGTTTCATTGGTAGTTTTTTTTTAATTCATGTCTACAGTAACTAAATGCAAAGAAACATTATGTTTAAAGTGCTTAATGAAACACTAAAGTTGTTCAAAATGCTGAAAATACACTGCTCACAAAAAATAATGGAGCACTTTAAAGAAACACATTAGATCCATCAGATCTCAGTATGAAGTTTGATATCTATACAAATAACGACAAGGCAGTGTCTGAGGAACAAAAGGATGCTAAGTCTTTTAATTGAAATAAAAGTTTTCAGCCTACAGTTGAGTAAAGAAGTACACTCGAATTTATTTTACGTATAGTTTTTTTTAAACTAATCTTAAGATGGGATACTTTAAGTATACTTTTATGTACTTATTGGAGAAAAAATTAAAAATTTTATGTGAAGTAAACTTTTTCAAAACTAAACTTAACATAGTATACTTTTAGTTTACTTTTTATGTACTTAGAGATAAACTACAAGTTTATGTTAAGTATATTGTTTATACTTAAAATTCACTACAATTCTAAATTTAGCCTTAAACTTTTTATTAAGATATATTTTAGTGTAGCTATTGGTGTATAAGTTTTTTTCTTTTTGACAGTATCTGTATTATTTTTAATGTTCTTCATAGAAGATATGTTCAGTACTCTATCTTGTAGGTTTGTAGCAAGAAATCAGATACCAAATGGTAAACTAAAAGTATACCATTAAGGGTATTTTAAGTATACTTTCATAAACCTAAAGTAGACTTAAATAAACTAAATGTATACCATAAAGGTTATTTTGAGTATATTTCCATAAACTGTAAAGGATTTGTTATCCATCTGATAATTTTGGAGTGTGCTGTTTCACGGTCCTCTGTCAGAAGGAAACTCACATCCAGAGAAGTTGGGAAGAACAGCCGTTAATTGGCGAAAGCATGGGTTTATAGAGACTGCTGTTCGGGTTTGTATGCGGGTGTAGTTTCTAAAGAATAAAGAGACACAATAAAACATTAATTGGGACTAATATATATATCCCAAAAATATATCAGAATCAGCCATGTAAAGATGATTAACAAAAATGGTCATTTAAATGAGATACATTAACAGATTGCACAAATTAGGATGCGTCATCAACTCGCCACTAGAGGTCCCCACAAACCAAAATAAGTCTTCGTTTGCGACTATTTTAAATAACTTTTTAAAACGTGGGTAGAAACTTAAACTAGCTTGTGCCAATAAACATCAAAATATAACTCAATAAATAATGATAAATGAAGCATTCACACCAGTCTCAACAACCCAGATTCACTGCATGGCTTCGTGAGCTACGAGCATCAGCTGGAACTGTATCACTCCGCGCTCAAGTCACATGACCACAGGGAATTCTGGGTAATGTAGTCCCATAAAATTACAGGGACTTTTCTACATAAACCTAAAGTAGACTTAAAGTAAACTAAATGTATACCATAAAGGTTATTTTAACTATACTTTCATGAACTTAAAAGTGGCTAGATGGCTCAGTGGGCTAGGGTTCAATCCCTGAAGATGCTACTGCCAAACTGGGACCCTGTGCTCTTTAAATACAGGGTTGCGTCAGGAAAGACATCCAGTGTAAAAACGATGGCAAATCACCATGAGGACAGTGGGTGCTGTTTCACTGTGGTGAATCTGAATGGGATAAGATGAAAGAACAAGACTTTCATACCTAAGCTTACTTATAATACAATTGGAATAAACTTAAAGTGTAATGCCAGTAAACTAGAAGTATATCAGAAAGTTTACTTAAAGTATACTTCTAAGTGTACTTTTCATGAACTAAAAGTAGGCTGATTTAGTACAAAGTACATAATGTCCCAGAGATGTTCTATTGGGTTTAAGTCAGAGGATGGTGAAGGCCATTCAATTGTTTCAATTCCTTCATCCTCCAGGTACTGCCTGCAGACTCTTGCCACGTGAGGCCGGGCATTGTGGTGCATTAGGAGGAAACCAGGACCTACTGCACCAGCGTAGGGTCTGACAATGGGTTGAAGGATTTCATCTGGATACCTTATGGCAGTCAGAGCACCATTTCCTAGGCAGTAGAGGTCTGTGCGTCCCTCCATGGGTATGCCTCCCCAGACCATCACTGACCCACCACCAAACCTGTCACCAACCTGACGCTCCTATTGTGACCCGGAAGTAAACAGAACCAGGCCGAGCTAGCATGCTAGCTGTGTTAGTCTTGTGTTGAGTCAACTGCGGTGTTTTGTTCAGAAGTTCCTGAAGTTTTTACAAAGATGTAGCGATACGTGGTTCGATTCCAAACAATCCCCTTTAGCTAAAGTGTCGTAAATGAGTGAAGAAGTGTTGAACGTAAAGACAACGTGGCTGTGATTGAGAGACTAGCAGATGATCGGAGCTGCTGCTGTTGTGTTTGTTTTATGGCGTTATTTATGTGTCATAAGTCTACACAGGAATAAAACATCTCAGCGAACGTATCACACATTTCTCGCGGGCATTGCACACCTTGCGAGCGCTTTCTGCTCCTCTCGCCGAGGAGAAAAAGGCCTCGCCTCGCGCGCCAGAGTGTGTTTCTCGCGACCAGAAGTCCTCGCGAGAGCAAAAATTATGCTCGCGTGCCAGCAGAATTTCGGTGGCCGCGCGCACGCAACATTTTTGCTAGTGCGTGTCACTACCCCATCCCCTTTCCCTAACCACGCCCCAATCACGCGCACATGTATTACGTGACTTCCTTTTTGCGCCATTTTTTTTTTTTTAAACTTTATTACTCGCGCTGGTTGACAGTTTTAACACGATTTTGCGGCAGCTGGATGATCGGGTAGCCAATGGGTTATTTATTTAGTTATTTTAAACGTTATTTTCCGAATTAAGACATGGAACAAAAAAAAAAAAAAACTACATACTCTTATAATAACACTTACGTTTACAAAGACAGTCTGTCAGAATAATTTTATCACAAACAAATCTGTTTATGTCAATATTATGAAAATTATCCCACTGAATATTTTTAGAACTTGATATATAAACTTACCATTTATTCCTAAAGTTAAAGAGACTCATTGCCAAAATGCTCAGTTATATTAATCTATCTGAAGGTCATTATTTGACATCCTATTAGAAAATAAAGAAATCTGCCAAATATAATCCTTTGTCTTGGTAAATCTAATATAAATATATAAAGACTCCCCCAAAATGTAGAATATTTAAAAACAAATGTAATTTATATTTGGAATTGTTGAAGCTCAAGAACCATAAATAAAAACAATGTATGATAAACTAAAAACTTTTTTTATGTGAAAACATGTTTTTCTTTGCCTCACATCTGTATTCATTTTGTTAGATTTTTTGGTTGTTGTTTAATTCCCCTCTGTTAGTTTTGTAGTAGCTCAAAAACTCCGTTTTGCAATGTCAATCAATGAAATCTGCAATAATTTGGCCATTTAAAGTTTAAGAAATTGTCTATTTACCAAAAATCAAAGAAACCCATTAAAAAAACAAAAGAATGTAATTTCTTAAAAGCAGATTTTGTTGAACCCTGCAATTTTTTGTAATTGGAATGATGGAATTGGGACATTTATTGTTCCCCATGTACACATTCCAAGATTTTCTGGAGATCAGAAATTGGATTAATCTTCAACTTAATATTCTCCCTTTTGTGCATCAGACTTATGAATGTTTATGGATAATTTGGATAATTAATTCACAAATATTATGAATATTAATTTATTATTGGAAAATGTAGTATCCATTGTTGTTAATGGAAAGGTTGTAAACCATCCTTTCCATGTTCTATAAACAGATTTCAAATATATGATGGCTCATTATAACCACGAAATCCTCAAAAACTGCCCAAATAAACTTTCAACAAATCTCTATTTGGTTGTTGTTCTCCTCCATTTTTTATGTCTTCATTTTCCTTTTTGCTGTAGTCAATTAAACACGTTATTTTCAAAATGATTTTAAAATCAACTGTTCCTTTTGCAGCAATCATATTGAAACCTAATCTCATTTGTAATGGATTTTCTGCAAAAACATGTTCTTCCTGGTGCTTCTCTCTCTGTTTGAGACTTTTTGAAGACATGGAAGTCAACCAAATCTTACTTTATTTTGGTCAAATATCATACTCATTAATGTAAATAAACTATTGACAAACCTTTCCTAATGATTTTTATCTGTCAAATTCAAAAGTACACTGAATTTAATTAAACTGAGGGAAGCTATTGGCTTTAAAGGCCTAAAACATCTTTGAAAAATATTATTTAAATAATCTATGATCCCCCTCCATCCTTTTAAGTTTGTGATTAATAGAAAGATCATCATTTTTATTTTAGTAACATGTATTACTTTCTATTTTTCAAATATAAAGTTGAACCCTGCATTTATTGTAATAGAAATTAAGGAAATTTGGAACATCTGTTCATTCACGTCAGTCTCACAAGGATTTTACTTGGTTATTGTTGATTTACTTTTACCATATTTTTGGCTCCATATTCCTGCTCGGATTGGTTGTTTGGGTTATCAGTAAATTGCTATGTCTTAAGTCTTGTACAGCCCGTACAACCTCATGCTATGTCATTATCCTCTGCTAGAGTTATGTTACAGTGCATAGTAATAGTTTCAATAAAAAGGCAAGAAAAAAAAGAAATTAGTCATAATTTATTTGTCAGTAAAAGGGATTGCAGTAGCCTGGTGGGTATCTCTGGTTAGTGTCCTCAGTTCCTCCTTTCTTTCTCTCGTCAAAACATCCTGTAAAAAATAAAAAAGATTAGACTGAGATAAGAAAAGGCTATAAACTCTATGGTTCTCCTGCAAATACATTTTAAGTTAAGGATTAAGGAAACAATGACTTCACTCCACTACTGAATAATGTCTCCTTCTGTCCTGATGGAGCTACATGTTATTACAATGACTAATCCCGTTATGCAAATACTTTAAAGAAATTGAAAAATAAATCAATGCCCCACAATAAGATACCTGCTTTAATCAGTCTTAAACTGTAATGGAGAAGATGTATGATATCACATTACATAAAGATTATCACCACGTATGTAACCAGCATTGTGCTGGATAGAAACCAACAATAACATTGGGATGGTCTGTTCTGTATGGTTATTTTTTGACCCCCTCTCATCTGCCCAGTTGCACTTACTTAAGGTTTGGAGGTGGTTGCCTTTCGAACTCTGAATACTGGCTGGAGAGTTCCCTGAAGAAGCAAAGATGCTTCTTCCGTCCAAAATGCAAATCTATGTCCATGCCTTAGGGAGAAATGCCAGAGTGAATGGACTGTACTCGTACACTGCTGCTCTCCTAGTATGTTCACTCGGGTTATTCTGACTACAGTAAACAGCTTTCATGAACATTTGTGTGACCTGATGTCTGCTCTGTGCCATAACTGCAAATAAACACAGTTTGGAGAACTGTGAATATGATGGTATTCCAGTAGCAGTCATACCCGTCAGTGCAAAATCTCTCCATCGACTGAAGACACCACCACAGCCGAATTGCCGGCATGTCCCCCTTAAGGAAAAGAAAATATAATCTTCAACAGAACTGAAAACTGGCTCAGGTATTTTGGTTGTCCTTTCTGAAAAAACTTACTTCAGTGAATGTCATTTCCGACGATGTGCAGATGGAGAGAGCATACTGAAAAGTAAAATATACTTTTTTTTAGCATGTTGAAACGTTATACTCAAGTAACAGAAAGAAAATACCATCAGCATGAAAATGCCGCAGCAATTGCTGGACATCTGCTTGGGAAAGATCTAACAAAAGAAAAGTGAACACTTAAATAAAGAGCTGACATGCACCTGCTAGATTTAATTGCATTATTGTGAATGTAAGAGCCATTTTGGTATATTTTTGTTTGTTTTGTTTACTTGATTTATATGAATAATAACCTATGTTAGTAGCATATGATTTGGAGGTGTGTCCTCAATGACGTCATGTGATTGGCGGACAATGTTTTAAATGTCGCAGGTGCTGCAATTAAAGACACCTGTACCTGGGAGCGACACGGTCTTTCAACCGACCCGCTCTAGAATGTTTATGATATTAACAGAAATCTAAATAAATCGAAGAAAATCGCATGACTGACAGAGTGGTTGTTGCGGGCCGCGTATGGAGAAGCCCGAGGGTGCAGGTGGAGGAGGAGTTCGCCCAAGTGGAGAAGGCGCACTCACAGTGAACAACGAGCTTTCAAAAGTTTGCGCTGACAACATACCTCAAGATCTCTTCCTGTGTTCTCCAGCCAGGGTCCAGGGTAAATCAGAGCTGCTATCCTCCTGCTATTGCAGAGAATTCAAATAACACACAAATTAAATGTTTGCCAGTCAGAATAGATAAATCAATAAAGTATTCTGAGATGTGGCTTCATGCTGAACCTCTAAATCTGTTAACTAGGTTCCATGTTGAACCTTTCAGCCTGAGATCCAGGCTGCTGTTAGACAGTCAAAGAACACACTTGGTCATTGAACAAGACCAGAGCTGCTTTGATTTCTGTAGCATCAACCTAAAGATTGTTCTGTAGAGATCATCTCCAAAACCATCAGAGGGAAGTGAGTCCAGAAAGAGTCTCTGTTTCTCTGCTCTAAATGTTATCATCATCATCCACACAACAGGACACACCAACCTCTCCTTTTCTTTTCTCTATCCTCTAAAGCAGAGTGAGACAGACCATGGACACTCACACAAAGCAGGTAGTGATCAGCTTGACCTGTCTGTCTGCTCCAAGATGGAAACATCAGCATGACCTCTGACCTGAAGGGTTCCTACAGGGATTGATACAAATTAGTAAACATGTACACACAGGAGAAAAAAAAACAATCAAAATAGTACCAGCAAGGAGAGCAGTAGGTAAACTTGAGGATCCTTCATAAAGCTCAGCGATGTCGACATTTTCCCCTAAAGGAAACAGACACACACAGACATAAAACACAACCACCATCATGTCTAGAACCAAAGAGAAGATGTAGCAGGACGACAAATTACACGTCTGTGCAGCTTCCTCCACAACTTTTAGACAAGCGTTCCCAATCTGAAATAACAAAAAGAAACACTCTTCAGATGTTGGGTTACATTCTATGTTCTTGACATTACATTGGACTAAGAATTCTTACGGTGGATTCCATCCAAGATCTCCTGGAGGACGGTTTTTATCCAAAACATGTTCCATCTACAAAAAGAGAAACTCATGGTGTTTATCATATATATCAATAGAGAAAATCATTTAAAATTTAGATTAAATGCTAATTACAAAATAAAGGTAATGTTATTTCTCCTGCCTCAGCAATTATGAAACCATCAACAACTTTGACTTGATAACATTTACTGTGACAGTATAGAAATGTGTCTGTAGAACTTGTAGATTTACAACTACAAGATTTTTACAAACATGTTTTCATTTGCTCTTGATTCACAGCAATCGCAATTATAAAGTATTAAAACACAATTTTAAGCCTAATTTTCCCTCCATCCATCATCAGTAAAATGCAACAAGTACATATAAAAAAGAAAACACAATTTTCATCTAAACAAATATGATAACGTTTTATTTATGAAATGTATGAACTGTTAAAATGAGTAACATTAAAAAGAAGCACAAACATCAAGGATTGAAACTAGTTTATATTTACCTTTAACTGCATGTCATTGTTTGACCGTGGTGGTGAAGTGAATCTGTTGGAGGAGGAGATCCGCTGCTGAGAGAAGAATTGATGTTTTTAGAATATGGTTTATGATAGCGACTGCGGCGACGTGATCGATCAGCTGTTAAATTGTCGGATCTCTGGCTGTTTCACCTACCCGATCACCCGACTGTCGGAAATCAAATCCAGCTGTCGCAAGTCCGATCCAAAACTCTCAACCGTCGCAAATGTTGGCGGCAAAGAGGAAGTGACGTAATATACATGCGCGTAATTAGGGCGTGGTTAGGGAAAGGGGATCGGGTAGCGACAGTGCGCTCGCGGAGAAATCTCCCCGGACATCGCGGACAAGCTTCCCGCGGCTGTGGACGTCGCTCATAGGCTGGGTCCGCGGTCGGATAAGGAGAGATCTTCACGCCGCATCATCGTCCAGTTCATCTCCCGGTCACACCGGGACAGGATTTGGAAGGATGCCCGAACATCCACTGTCCTAAAGCAGAAGAAAATCCGGATCCTGGAGGATTTGACGCAGAGCGTGAAGGAGGCAAGAAACAAGCTGTGGCCTCTGGTGGAGAAAGCGAGGAAGGACGGGAAGAGAGCGGGCTTCAGAGGAGCATCTGCCGTTATTGACGGGAGACGAATCTCTGCTCATGATATGTGAGCATGAGGCATTGTAAAGTACTGGTTGAGGACCAAATATACTTTTGTTGCTGCTTGTGGACTTTATTGATAGACAAAAAAAAAAAAAAAAGTTAAGAAATCCAACAAGAGTGAATAATAATTATTGACAAGAAAAACAAAACTGAAAAAAAAACATTCAATTGTTCTTCAGCACCTTTTTTTCTCCTTTTTTGACAAAATTTTCAGCAGAGCTGTAATGCTATTTTTTATTTAAGCAAGTCTAGGTGGGAGGTTTGTCTATTTTGGGCAAAAACTTTTTTTTCTCTTTTTTCTTATTTGTCTAAGTTCTTTATGAGCTTTATCTTTAGTCTCCTCAGTATTCGGGGCCTTAGAAATATTGTGAAGAGAAAAGCTTTATTTTTGTTTTCAAAGGAGCACAAAACTGATTTTGTTTTCTTACAGGAATGTCATTCTCTTAAAAATGATGTTAGTTTTTGGAAATCCCAATGGGGAAATGATGTGTGGTTTGCTCATGGATCTGATCGCTCAGCTGGTGTCGGTATCCTTAAAAACAGGTTTGAAGGGAATGTTTTAAGTTCTGATTCTGATCCTTTAGGTCATTATTGTTTACTCGTTATAACGGTTAATCAGACCACTTTAATTCTTGTTAATATATATGGATACAATGCTTCTAACGAATCCACAACCTTTCTTGAATCATCAGAATCAAAAATGTCACATTGGCTTAAAAAATATCCTACATCTACATTTATTTTAGGAGGGGATTTTAACAATAAATAATAAAAATAGATAGATGGCCACCTCGAAACTCGGCAGCTCTTAACCCTCGATTGAAAGCTCTAATGGACAAATTTGATCTTGTTGATATTTGGAGGAAACAAAACCCTGATTCTTGTCTTTATACATGGGCAAACAAAGACTGTTCTAGGAGATCTAGGATTGATTATTGGCTGATTTCTAAATGTTTAATTAACAAGAATATTTCTACAAATGTAGTTATTTGTCCCTTGACTGATCATAAGGCTATTAGTATTTCTATCACACTCTCCTCCTATTTGATTAAAAAAGCTGTAATATGGAAACTTAATAACTCTCTTCTAAATTTTAAAGAGATAAACTCATTTATTCCTAACATAATTAAAAAAATTTTGGATTAAAGGAAAAAGTGAAAATAAATTTAGTTCTAATTGGGAATTATGTAAATATGAAATGAGTAAATATTTTAGGCAATTTGGTAGCAACCTGGCAAAAAATAAAAGAGCAGAAGAGAAAGACACTCTCTTCAGGCTTTCTTCCTTATCACAAAATGCAGTTCTGTCCGACTCTGAGAAACGTGAATATCAAAGACTTCAAGATAAATTAGATGATATCTACAAATCAAAGGCTCAGGGTGCATTTATAAGATCTCGTAGTAAATGGATAGAGGAAGGAGAACAAAATTCGTCATACTTTTTTAATTTAGAGAAGATTCGTTCCAAAACTCAAATTGAACAATTAAAAATTGCAAATGATATAATAGATGACCCTCAACAGATTTCTGAATATTGCTCAAGATTTTATGAAAATATTTACAAAACAAGCTACTGTGATGATTCTGCTTCCTCTTTCTTAGATTCCATTTATCACCCAAAGACTTAAAGCAATGATGACAGAAATTTATGTGAAGCTCCCATCACTGCTGAAGAAGTTTCTCAAACTATTTCTCAGTTAAAGAATAACAAATCTCCAGAAATGATGGACTCACTGCAGAATTCTTTAAAATTCTCGGAACAAATATCTCCTTTTTTAACAGCAGATTTCAGGAAAGCATCAAGAACAACTCACTCCCGCTTCAATGACTCAAGGCCTTATTTCTCTAATCCCAAAAAAAAAAGATTTGCTCTCACTTGATAATTGGCGTCCCATAACAACTTTTAAATAACGATTATAAGTTCTAGCTCTGCTTTTTGCCAACAGAATAAAAGACATTTTACCTTCAATTATTGACGAAACACAATTTGGCTTTATGAAAAATAGACATATTGTTAACAATATTAGATTGGTTTGGACCTCCTAGACTACAGTGACCTCATAGAGACCGACAGTTTATCTTATTTCTCTCGATTTAAAAAAACAATTGATATCTCTGGGAACACTTTGCAATATTCTTTAACAAAGAATGTGGCTTTGGTTCAAACTTTTGTAATACCATAAAAACTCTGTACAATAACAATAGCAGCTCTATAAAACTTAAACTTGGAACCTCACAAAGATTTCTGCTATCTCGTGGCATCAGACAGGGTTGTCCAATATCCCCATATCTGTTTTTAATAGTAGTTCAGTTTCTTGCCGCTCATATTTCACAGAGCCCGCTAAAGGGAATCTCTGTTGCAGGAAAACAGATCATTATAAGTCAATTGGCTGACGATACCACCCTGTTTTTGAAAGATGCTTCTCAGGCCTTCTGGCCTTCATCTTAACATAAACAAATGTGAATTGATGTCCATCAAAGATTCTGCCACTGTTTCCATTTGTAACATTCAAGTTAAGAATCAAGTCACTTATCTCTGTATTGTTATAACTAAAGACTCCAAAATTAGATGCTCTACACATTTTTCCTCCATTACAACAAAAACAGAAACGGTTAAATTTATGGCTTCAGAGAGATTTATCACTGAAAGGCAGAATCCTTCTTTACAAAGCAGAAGGTCTGTCCAGGGTCTCCTACGCTGCTCAGTCTCTGCATGTGGATAACGTTACTTTGAAAAAGATAGATAGGATGCTGCTGGACTTTGTCTGGAAAAATAAAGTTCATTATATTAAAAAATCTGTTTTGATCAATTCAGTTGAACGAGGTGGATTAAATTTTATTGACTTTTCAACTCAAAATAATACGTTTAAGATAAACTGGTTGAAATATTTTTTATCCAATCCGTATTCTATATTGAATATAATCCCCTCTTTTATTTTTTCTAGATTAGGCAATCTAAAATTTCTTCTCGTCTGTAATTATGACATCTTAAAAATCCCTATAAAGCTCTCCAACTTTCATAGACAGATGTTACTCGCCTGGTCCCTCATTTACAAGCACAACTTCTCACCTCATACTTGTTATATTTGGAACAACAGGTACATTACACACAAGAAAAAAAGTTTATTTTTTGAAAATTGGTTTGATAATAACATTAATCTCGTTAATCAATTAATCAAACCCAATGGACAATTTTATACCTATCCTGAATTTATAGAAACTCTTCATGTACCTGTTTCACTTAAAGAGTTCCTCATTGTTATTAATGCAATTCCTCTCGGTTTAAAATCTCTGCTTTCTGGACCCTCTTCCTCTGATGCTTCATTAACTCTCATGGACCCTACTACATCCTATGTTGGTAAAATCTGTTTCTCCGCTCGCCAGTCACGTAATAAATCCATTCGAGGGCTTTTCCAGCAAATGACTGTCACTTCCCCACACATCATCTCCTATTGGAATGGGATTATCAATAATTTACTGTGGGGAAAAATTTGGATGTTGCCCTATAGATATTTATTAACAAATAAAATCAGAGAAATTTCTTTCAGGCTAATCTATAAATACTACCCCGTTAAATTTTTCATTTCCCAAAGATTTCAAAAGGATATCGACACCAGCTGTTCTTTCTGTAACAACTATGATGAAACCATCACACATTTATTTTGGACTTGTTTTCACACTTCTGCCTTTTGGACCGGCATTCTTAATTTGGTTGAAAAACACTTTTTTCCTGATGTTTCTTTTTGTCTTAAACACATATTTTTTGGATTTTTTGAATACCGGGAAGATGATAAAACCTATATACTTAATTTGATTTTTCTCTTAGCTAAATTTCACATTCATACATGTAAATACACATCTGCTAAACCCTCTTTACCTGTTTTCATTACTGAGGTTAAAAAATATAATGACTCTATTAAAAACTCTGGAAATTTAAAAGCTAATAGAACCTGTATGTTATTTGAAAAATATGCTCTAGATAATTGGTAAACCACCAGGTCCTACTTTATGTTTGATTTTGTGATTCATTCAGCTTGCTCTGAACACTAATCCTGTCTGTTTTCTCTTTTGCCTTTTAATGCTCCTTTTTATTGGCCCCCCCTTGTTCCTCTTTTTTTATTTTTTTTCCTTTTGTTCATGTATGTATCATAAGTTTGTGCTAATAAAGTTTATAAAAAAAATGTTTTATTCCTGTGTAGACTTATGACACATAAATAATGCCATACAAACACTCCATGATGGAGACACATTTCACACATTCACTCACTTTGACAAACAAACAACAAACTTCCTGTTTCTATATGTGATGGGTGACACCTGTGGGGTGTGGCTCTGCTATTAAGGCTCCTTTTTTAAATAGGAGTGGGCGGGGCTGCCCATCAGTGCCAGATTCTTGTGGGTGGCAAGGGTGACTGCTGGGCCCACACTGTTTGTGCGTCAGTTGTGAGCCATCAGGGTAAATTTGTTTTTACTTTTTGATAATCATGTTTGTTTTTTTATTGTCTTTTAAATTATTTTAATGAATGTATTCTATGACAGGGCTACGGTATCCGAAGGCAGACCCACAGGGTATATGACTGTGTGTGGGTGCTTGATACCACAGGTATGCGGCATTTTTATTGATTTAATATTTTGAAGAACTGGGTATTTTAACAAACTATTGATTGTTTTTATTGTTTCTGTTCCCCAGTCAGCGTGCCGCTACCTGCTGTCCTTTTATAGTTTGTTTTATTCCAGACGCAGACTAACTGCTTTTAAACTTTTTAGTATTTTTATTCTTTGGTCACTTCCGGGTCTGTGATTTCTGTTTCAGCCGATCGTTTTTTGCATGTTGTGTATTTTGTAATTTTATTGGTTTTTATCTTTTTAAACTGTGTTTTTGTTTGCAGCAAGTGCTGCCCTACATTTGTTTTATTTCGGCTAGTGACAGCAACAGGAACATATCCAAGACCATAAAGGCTGTGATCAATAAATATTGTCAATTTATTTGAACACCTGTCTCGGATGCTTTTATAATTTATGGTTCCACTTGTAACATATAATTCAGGAAACATGAAGCAGCTCAAGAACAACAGACATTAATCAAAGAATGAGGCGGGAGAGAGGACGGAAAAATTATTTCTCTCAAAGCTCCAACAGAGACTTTCAGATTAACTTTGATTCCCTCACAGATTAGGATGGAGGAGAACAGGAAGGTCTGGGAGTCAGAAATGAAACCTTCATGATGTTTGTGTTTCTGACAGAAACTCTTTCTTCTGTCTGTGTTCTGGAAAGTTCTGACAGGAAGCAGCGGTCAGCTGATCTGTCCCACTTTGATGCTAAAGATCAGAGTTTGATTCCAACAAATGTTGAGAACAAACATAACAAACATCAGCTGATTGTTGTTGACTCGATCAAGAATCCTCCATGTTGTTGATCAATAATAATCAATGATGAAGCTTTGGAAACAGCAGTGATGAGAGTTTACAGAGAAAGAAGAAGATCTTCTCCAAACATTCAGAAACAGTCGAGTTAGTCGAGACAAACTTCCAGAAACAAACTCACTTCAGTTCCTTCAACGATCTGAAGAAGAAGAAGAAGAAGAGTCTCCACTCACCGTCTGAACGCAGCTGCAGCACAGAACAGAACCAGGAAGAAAGAGTCCACCTGGGATGGAGGCGGGGCAGCACAGGTGGGCGGGGCATCAAGTGGAAATGTTGATGTCAGATTCTCCTCCTGACAGACTGAGACCCTTCCTGGAATCAAACCTTCAACCTGCTGTTATCTAACAAGTGAACAGCCACTGCTGCACAGTCAGAGGATCAGGATTTTTTTCAGAACGCGGTGGATGTAGCAAAGGGGGTGGATCTTTTTGTTGGAGGTGAAATGACTGTCAGAAGCTCCAGGACGTTTGTGTTTCCTGATCTAATCACAGAGAAGAAGTTCAAGAAGAAATCCGACACCACCTGACAGCAGAGGAGAGGAGGGGCGGAGCTTCAAGCTGTCAGATTGACAGATTGTTGATCTCAAGTACTGGGTGGGTTGTGACTTTCGCCTCGCCTGGATTGTCAACGAGACCGAGCGGATGCAGGCGAGGTCAGGCAGAGGCGCCTGAGATGAAAGCGAATGCAGAGCAGCAGCGAGACTGAACCAGGACAAAAACGTTGGAGTTGCCGTTAACATTCGGTTGAATTTGAACATGCTTTTCCCCCTTAGCATGATCTGTTAACTTCTGTCTGAAGACAACAGATAAAAAAAATAGCCACTGGGTTATTTTAATGTCCACAGTCCCAGAGCACAAAATAATGTTAATTTTAAAGGCAGAAATCAAACACATAACCGCAGATTGATCTTGTGATCTGTGTTGCCAGAAAGATATTGGACGGTTGCGTTCTAAAATTTGCAGACAAAAATGGCTTTGGGCAGGTTGGCATAATTGGGGCGCGTTTAAGGGTGGTTCTGCAGTTTTTCTTTCCTCATTAAAATATAGAAGCAGATAGGGCTGGGCGATACTGAGTATTTGGGTATCGATCCAATACCGACCCAATCCCGGTTAATATCGCCGTAGATGTGGTGGACTGACATGAACCTCGAAATCTCAATTGTTTTTAACCACCATGAATGGTTTCCCTTTTTTAAATAATTATAAAAATAAAACATAGCAGATTTAAGACAATTTTTTTAAATTAAATGGAAAATTGTTTATTAAAAAGATACTTGAAATTTAAAATAAAAAAAGTGAGGAAGTAACAAACCAAAAAAACCAAAAGAAACAAGTAACCATGAGATAAAAATAAATTAAAATGTTTAACAATAAAAAAAACAATTGAATATGTTGTTTGTGAAATATGAATTATTAGGGTCTTCTTAGCCTTTAAATAGAACAATAAAACAGACCAAAAGTAACTTGTCAAATACCACTCAGCATTTATCACCTTTTTTGCTGATACAGACAAGTGTCAAACACACCTGCTGTCCAAAGGTGCATTCACACCAAATGTAGAGGCGGCCATTTTCAATTTTAAGTCAATGGAACAGATGCGACATGGGGTGATCTGAAGTCCCGCGGTGCGATTTGAGCAACTGGCGCGGTGGTCTGGCAGCAGCTCGATTTGAGCGGCGAGGCTCAAAGGGGACAGTATTGGAATCTGGACACCAATAAAAGGAACACAGTTTATTAAAATAACGAAACCCTGTGTCCTGGAATGAGAAGAAACAATCAGTTTGCTGGTTAAAACAAAAAGACTACCATAAAGAATTGGTACCTCGGCCAAACATAAAATAAATCAGGGAGACTCCTGGAATTATTCTTGAATTTATTCAGCAAACACCAACATTGTGCTGATTTAATGGAGCATTCCTGGTTTCTACATGAAATTTTCTCTTCCTTTCGGATCACATTGTTAAGCTCTGCTCTGACCTTTGACTGCTGACAGAACATCAACATCAACATTCAGACTTTGTAGGAAGATTCTGAACCAAATATGATCCTGAGAGCAGCTCTGACTGAAAGAATGTGGATCTTCCAGATGATCTTTGGGACTTTTTCTCTGTAGCAGAACCACATTCCTGAAGGACTCTTTGTTCCTCAGTAACAGGGTGTGTTTGATTCTGCAGAAGATGCGGGAATGATGGAGTGCTGCCCCCTGCTGGACAGAAGATGCGGGAATGATGGAGTGCTGCCCCCTGCTGGACAGAAGATGCAGGAATCAAGAAGTGCTGCCCCCTGCTGGACAGAAGATGCAGGAATCAAGAAGTGCTGCCCCCTGCTGGACAGAAGATGCAGAAATCAAGAAGTGCTGCCCCCTGCTGGACAGAAGATGCAGGAATCAAGAAGTGCTGCCCCCTGCTGGACAGCTTTCTGACAGCAACTCAGCAGTGAAGCTTCAGGATGGAGTCAGTTCCAACAGATCAGATCAACGTTCTGCTCTCTGCTAAAGAGGAAGAGCGTCTCCTTCTGAGAAGAATCCAGAGTTCATGATCACAAACATCAACTGAAGCCCAAATCAGAGCTGATCAGACTGCATGGAGCCAAAGAAAGACTTTTTCTGACTGAAAAGAGGAGAAGAGAAGAAGTCATCCACATGAAGCTTCAAGTTAGAGGAGAAAAGTACCTGCTGAATAAAAGTACTCGAGTACTGAGGAAGAGTTTGAATCTTTGATTTATTATTTAGAATAAAACATGTGAATTCCTGAAAAGAATCCTATAGAAACTGAATATTAACAGGTGCAGACTCATTCCTGCTTTGACTGGATCAAATGTTTCCTCGATAGGTTTAAGTTCAAACCAACATGGTTCTACTGAACCATGAGTCATTCATCTGATGTTGACGTCCAGATCAGCCAAGAGAGTCATGAGGAGAATTCACTGTTTCAATCAGAACTGAACGACTGTTTCAGTCAGTAAGATGACAGATCCTCATGAAAGGCTCAATAAAGACACTCAGAACTCCGGATCTACTTCAGATTTCAAGGATGACGTTAACGCCGATAGTTCCGATAAGAGAAAAATTCAATGGGCTGATAATTAAACTCTTAGAGAACCAACACTTCCTCACTCCCTACTCAGTACTATTTACTTGTGTTACAGCTTCTCTGCTCACCCCAAAAGTTTCAGTCTCATAAGTGCAGCTTAAAGGTGTCATTGAGCGGCCGACAACAGCATGCACCACAAAGACGAAGCATTTCTCCATCTCCCCTCACTCCTGTGGGAGGAGCACGCGCACAGACAGACACGTTCCTGCTGTCTCATATGTAACAAAAACCTTTTTTTTTTTTTGAGGGGCTCAAAGTCGCAGTATTAGGCTATAACGGTGTTTTGGATACGCGGTTTTGTTTGTGATAAAAACTCAGCTTTTTACACTCGTTTTGGGACAACTTCAGACTCTGACAGTAACAGACCTACTAAACAGACATTTCAATTCAATTCAATTTTATTTATAAAGCGCATTTCCTGGCTTGCGCCAGCCCAAGGCGCTGAACATAAAAACAAGAAAAACATTAAAAACAGTTACAAGTTTAAAAAATTGCCCCAGCAAACCCTGCCCTAGCCCCACCCACCCCAATATTGCAATGATCACCCTCCATTAAAATAATAAACAAGAATTAAACAATAATCATGAATCAACATAATATAAAAGAAAACACGTGGCTTGGCTGCGTGCCGGAAACAGTTTCAGGTGATCCATTTATCACAGGGGCCCGGCTGCACACATAGGGCATCGCCACGGCACCCACCCAACCAGAGAGGCAGGGGTCCCGCACCACAACCATAGAGTCGCAGTGCAGAACCCCCCCCCACCCCAGACAAGGCGAGCACCAAAAGTCGAGCCCCAGAGGACAGCCGACTAACCTGAGTAAATGGAATCACTCGAGGAAACACTGGAGCTCCGAAAAAAAAAGGAGTAAAATTGAACATTCTCAGGACATGATAAAATAGAAAATAAATAACAATACATGTTAGCTAAAACAATAAAACAAAATTAAGAGAACTATAAAAGTACAGAAATCATCTAAAAACTATATTAAAAAGGTGCGTCTTGAGCCCTTTCTTAAAAATCTCTACAGACTCAGCGGCCTTGAGTTTCTCCGGCAGGCGGTTCCACAGGCGAGGACTGCAGTGGTGGAAGGAAGCCTCAGGAAGTTATTTCCTGACAATAACTTTCACAGTTCTAGGAGTCAGTGAATGCACCAGGACTGAAGTTACCACCCTCATTCATTTTGATTGGTTCTTCGTGTTAGCCCCGCCCCAACGGGGCATAACGTTTTGAAACTGAAATTTTCGGTTTCAAAAATGAAAAAGAAAAGTTGAAATTGTTAAAACGATTCAAAATGGGAAAAAAGTTTTGAAATTTAAATTGTTTTGAAACCTAAAAAACAGAAAATTTGAAGCTGAAAATAAATCCATTTATCTTAGAAGAGCAAAAAGGTGTTCATGTTGACGTTTTTTAAGGGACCTTCCTTTTTAATCTGGCTTTCAGTTGAAACTCAATTGTTTTATGTTCTCCTTTAAATCATTTGATATTCCTTATTTACTTTTAATGATTTATGTCTTTCAAATAAAGTTTATTTTCTTATCTGCTTATTTAGATCGGTTTCAACTTTTATCATTTTTACTCCTTTTATATATCTTATTGTAACTCCAGTGTTTTCCTCAGAGGGATCCTCCACATCAGTGATTGACCGTTCTCAGTGAATGGGGTTGCTGCAGTGAGATCTCCAGGTTTTGCTCTTTGCTTCAATCTGGGGTTCCTGTGGTAGCGTGCTGTGAACTTGAGTGGGGGGTTCTTGGTGTGGATAGGTCCCTAAAAAATTGTTTCCCACTTAAGTAAAAAAAACAGATTTCTACTTTGCATCACTTTCTTTTTTTTTATTATTATTATGATGGTGGTGGGGGAAGTGTACGGCTTCTACGATTTTTGTATCTTTTGTGCAGTATCTTGCTTTATTTGATCATACTTGTGTTTTTATGTAAAGAACTTCGAGTAACACGATTAGGAAAAGTGTTTCACATATAAAGTTTTATTTGATAAATAAGACAGCCAAGAGAAGTTTATATCCATACAGTGGCATGTCAAACATAGGATACTTCGATTGGAATATAGATGTAAATTCAACAGGCGATTCATTCTATTATTACTCTTACTTATAATAAGAAGTTCAATAGATTGCTTGAAAGGGACTGAAAGGAAACAAATCCCACCCCTGCTCTGCCTTACTTATGTTTTCATTTTGCATTTTCTTCCCTTAAATTATCATTATCCAGTTCTTATTTCTAATAAGGTATTTATGCTTTTCCAATATAGATTTAAATCATTAAGCATCTACAAGTATCAGTGAATCATATGACAAAGATAAAGTATATTATATTTACATAAATTGAACAACATTTTGGAAAAAGTTATAATGCAAAGATCAAAAATCAATAATACATGCAGACAATTTGACATAAGAAAAATCATCAATATTAAACACATTTTAGGCAACCAAGAGGAGTGACATGATTAGAAACCAATTGCTTTAATAATCTTTAATAACTGACGTAGTGATTTTATTGTTGTTCTTTCTTTCATGATCTTGTTCCTATTTACACATTGATTGTCTTTCTGTATTAGACTTCAGCTGTGAATTTTCTTTAGTTGAGAATTTTACGACATTCATCATCACATTCTGATAAAAATGCTTTCCACCTGTATAAGTTCTCATGTGTCTTTTGAGACTAGATAACTCACTAAAGCTTTTGCCACATTCTTGACAGGAAAAGGGCTTTTTACCTGTATGAGTTCTCATGTGAGTTTTGAAATGAGATATTCGACTAAAGCCTTTGTCACATTCTGAATGAATGAATGAATGAATGAAATGGTTTATTTCAAGCAATCAGGTTATAATACATGGAATAACATCACATAATAAATCACAAATAGATCGCTTGAAAGGGGTGGAAGGAAGCGAACTTTATATAATCCCACCCCGACTCGACCATACCATTTTCTCTACATGAATAATCAATATCCGGTTCAGGACTTAAAATCAAATATCAATATAGTTTCAGGTTATAAAAGATCAATAATATCAGTGATGTAATAGAATTTCAAAAACATCCATAGACAAATCATTTATAATATTCATCAACAGTAATCTAAACATTCTCATTAAAGATTCAAAAAAATATCAGTAGTAATCAACTTCATTTGTTACTGCAGGAAAATATATCAAAATATTCTTATATTAAAAAAGACAATTTGAGCAGAGTGCATTTATCAAAGAACGATTATTATTATGAAAAAGTGCTAAGTAAAAAAATCATGATTTATTAATGGAAAACTTCAAAATATTCTCATTAAAAGAAAGTTTGAGCAGATTGTATTCAGATCAGAGCTACATCTTTGTTTAGGAACAGGTTTAAGGCCACGTAAACCATCTTCATTGTTTTGACTGAGAGACTGTGAAGGTCTTCTTTCAAGGGAATTGTGCTCGAGTTCTTCAGAATTGGGTCAGAGTTCGTATTCAACGGTTCCGACGGTTTCATGAGTCAACAATTCACATTTTACTTGAATTAGAGGTTCAAACATGCGTTATCCCACAGTTCTCAAAGTCTTTCATGGATTTTATTTCCAGAGGCTTCGTCAGGTCCGGTGGTCCGAGTGGTTTGACAAAAATTCTGGCGTTCATAATCCAAGTTGACTGGATCTGTCGTTTGGATCGTAAGATCCTTGCGTGCTTTGCCAGATCAGCGTTATATTTGCATAAATGCTCGTTAAGGTACACTTTAGTGTCCTTAAGTTGTTTACGTTGTTTCATCAGGGCAGTCTTATGCTTTCGATTCACGAACCTGATCAGGATCGCTGGTTTATCCGTGGTCTTTCTCCGGGGAAGCGGATGGCAGACTTCGACCGTGTCCAGGTCCAAGGAGATTCCTTTAGACATTAAAAACATTTTAACCTGATCCTCCACGGTCGCATTAGCAGCTCCGTTAGCATCCATGCTAGCGCCGGTAGCACCAGGCCGCGCCCTGGGCTGTAGTTGGAGTCCCGTGAGAATCACATTATTCATCCGTGCCTGTTGGTCCAAGTCATGCATCCTTCTTTCCATCAGATCTTGGCGATTGTCCCGTTGTTCGTTGCGTGCCTTTTCTTGGCGGAATTCTTCCACAAGATGCAGCAGCGGCGTTAGTTTAGCCTCCAGCTGGAGCACAGCTGTTAGCCTAGCTTCCTGTAGCAAAGCAGGAGCTAGCTGGGATTGGATGTTAGCCATTGCGGTCTTCAGCTCAGCCAGATCGGCTTCAAAATTTTTCTTCGGTGCCATGATCAGCTCTCCTCGTTGTGGTAGCTGTGTTGCAGCAGCCCGGTGATCAAAGTCGCTTGCAGACGACTTTAAAAGACTTGAAAAGCCCGAAAGTTACGGAGAGCTGGAGGCACACGTCTGCTCGTGATGAACTGTCAACATTCTTGACAAGAAAAAGGTTTTTCTCCTGTATGAGTTCTCATGTGACTTTTGAGATGAGATAAATGAGTGAAGCTTTTGCCACATTCTTGACAGGAAAAGGGCTTTTCTCCTGTATGAGTTCTCATGTGACTTTTGAGACTAGATAACTGACTAAAACTTTTGCCACATTCTTGACAGGAAAAGGGTTTTTCTCCTGTATGAGTTCTCATGTGTCTTTTGAGATGAGATATTCGACTAAAGCCTTTGTCACATTCTTGACAAGAAAAAGGCTTTTCTCCTGTGTGGGTTCTCATGTGAGTTTTGAGACTACATAAATGAGTGAAGCTTTTGCCACATACTTGACAAGAAAAGGGATTTCCACCTGTATGAGTTCTAATGTGGTTTTTGAGACTAGATTTTTTACTAAAGCTTTTGTCACATTCTTGACAGGAAAAAGGCTTTTTACCTGTATGAGTTCTCATGTGAGTTTTGAGATGATATAACTGACTAAAGCTTTTGTCACATTCTTGACAGGAAAAGGGCTTTTCTCCTGTATGAGTTCTCATGTGTCTTTTGAGATTACATATTTTACTAAAGCCTTTGTCACATTCTTGACAAGAAAAAGGATTTTCTCCTGTGTGGGTTCTCATGTGAGTTTTGAGACTACATAAATGAGTGAAGCTTTTGCCACATTCTTGACAAGAAAGGGATTTCCACCTGTATGAGTTCTAATGTGGTTTTTGAGACTAGATAATCGAGTGAAGCTTTTGCCACATTCTTGACAGGTAAAAGGCTTTTCTCCTGTGTGGGTTCTCATGTGACTTTTGAGACTAGATAACTGACTAAAACTTTTGCCACATTCTTGACAAGAAAAGGGATTTCCACCTGTATGAGTTCTAATGTGGTTTTTGAGATTAGATAATCGAGTGAAGCTTTTGCCACATTCTTTACAAGAAAAAGGCTTCAGAACAAGCTGATCTTCATCCTGACCAATGCAAAGTCTTTCTGGTTCCTCCAGCTCTACTTTAATCAGTGGAGGTTCTGGTTCATCCAGCTCTACTTTAATCTGTGGAAGTTCTGGTTCCTCCTGCTCCTCTTTAACCCATGTTGGTTCTGGTTCCTCCTGCTCCTCTTTAATCTGTGGAGGTTCTGGTTCATCCAGCTCTACTTTAATCTGTGGAAGTTCTGGTTCCTCCTGCTCCTCTTTAACCCATGTTGGTTCTGGTTCCTCCTGCTCCTCTTTAATCTGTGGAGGTTCTGGGTCCTCGTGTTCTACTTTAATCTGTGGAAGTTCTGGTTCCTCCTGCTCCTCTTTAATCCATATAGGTTCTGGTTCCTCCTGCTCCTCTTTAATCTGTGGAGGTTCTGGGTCCTCGTGCTCTACTTTAATCTGTGGAAGTTCTGGTTCCTCCTGCTCCTCTTTAATCCATATAGGTTCTGGTTCCTCCTGCTCCTCTTTAATCTGTGGAGGTTCTGGTTCCTCTTTCTCCATTTTGAAGTTTGTCTGTTGGTTACAGATATCTTTCTCTTCTGCCACCCAATGCTGGGGGAGAACTGCAGGGACAAAAAAGAAGGATCTTTTTAAATACCAAATACAGCTTCTAATACACACACTGTCCACACCAACACACCATAAACCACAGAACGTGGAGGTCATTGATCTTCTGTCTCCTACCCCATCCCATGTGGGGAGTGTCAGACACATTTTCAAGGACCAACCAGTACAAGACTTAAGGTTGGCGTCCAACTTGTTTCGCTTCTGGAAATTCTGTTTTACACTGAAATAATTCTAAAACAAATCTGGTTTAAAAATGTTTGTAGATATTTTACTAGAGGATAAATATTCAATAGTACAATATTTTTTAGTTCTGATTTATGAAAACACTGAAAACTAGTGGCATTTTCATAAATCACCTTTATGGCACTGAAACTTAACCTAGGCTGAAATTAATCAATTAAAATTAATCAAACACTGTAAACTTGAACTGGTATACAAACTTAAAATTACTGCAATAAACTAAATCCAAGTGCCCATGATTGTTAACTAAACACTGAAAAATCAATTATTCTTTAAATAACGTCTTGACCGGGCTTTGTAGGGCTAAAATGTTCTAGCTAACACTGCCACTTGTCTATGGCATAAATATAGCTATAACGAGTATGAATTTTCGCGACGTCCAAGATAGCTGATTTGCAATTTTTATAATTATAGTAGAGTGTAGTAAAAGATTATATTGGGATGATGCATTTTTTTTTTGCTTTGAAATGCAGAATATTGTTGAAAGTTTATGAACTAAAACAAAGTAAGAAAACTTGCGTTTCTGTTACCAGAAGTAAACAAACCTTTGTGTCGCGAGGCTCCCAGTTTTCAAAGTAAGACTAGCGGAAGCATTTTCCGTTCAGAAACTTAAACTGAAATTCCGCTCACTGACATAAATTCTGGAAACTTAGACCATCACCTAAGCAACTGTCCACAGCCCTAGATGTGACGTCTGATGTCACTATATTCAATATTAGTGAGGTGTTTAAAGGAGCAAACATGGTAAGAAAAGCATTCATGTTAATTAAAAAACCTGCACAACATGCACATGCCGTTACAAAATTGCGGTATCCTAGCAGCATTCCAGTTGGAGTTCATGCAGAGAATGCACTCGTTAAAGACAAATGATGTACTATGATGGGGTATTTCAAACCATTGATTTATGACAGTCATATTCACATCGGGCTGTAACAAGTACATGAGTACTGGAATACTGGCAATCTGCTCCAGAAAATTTGAGTATGAATGTTTGCAATGTCCAAGATCGCTGCGTCAGGATCTTCATAAATGTATTACAATGCATGAGAAATACAACCCAGGGACAATTATTTATTGCTCCAAAATGCAGAACAATTTTAAATTTCAAGATTAAAGCCTAAAAAAAGTCACACACTATATTCAAGAATAAAGATGAACTGTATTTATCCCCGAAGGGAAATTCAGTTGTAGATGCAGCAATTAACAGTAAATTAAATTAATTAATATTCATTAGGGATGTGAATCTTGCAACAACTCACGATTCGATTCCAATTCTGTGGGTTTGATTCTCGACTAAAAATGTAAAACATTAAGGAAATATTTTGATAAAGAAATGACCTTGATTTATGATACTGTGCAAACTTATATTATTCAGACTAGAGCTGGGCGATATAGCGATGTAATCGATTAATTCAAATTTTATGTTTTAGACCAGGGGTGTCAAACTCAATCTCACAAGGGGCCAAAATCCAAAACACATCTTAGGTTGCGGGCCGAACAGGATAAACATTTATTAACACTATAAAACTAAATTCTTAAAAATGTAAAACCGTAACTTTTATAATTATGAACAAGAGAGAATTCAGGGGTGTCAAACTCAAATACACAGTTGGCCAAATGTTAAATTGAACAAAGCCACCATGGTTGAACAAATGAACCTTTCAAGATGGTAACGAACAATGAAAGTTTTTAAGCATTTTAACAATGAATATTGAACAAGAAAGAATTATAGAATTTTAAAGTCTATTTGTGATTTATTATGTCAAGTTATTCCATGTATTATAACCTGATTGCTTGAAATAAACCATTTCATTCATTCAAAGTGCAGTCTTGTTAATTCGAGTTGCCAATAATACTACCAGGGTTAATTGTGCAATACGTGCGTGGAGATGTATTATTTCTGCATGGACTTTTAACATAGAATAAACGCCATAATCAGCCGAGCTGCACTCATGGAGACGTGGCAGAGGAGATGATTGAGAAGGCCTCAACCAATCAGGACACAGAACAGGGTGCGCTGTTTGGAAAAACGCAGTAGCATAATTGCTCTGAAAGAATCAGCGAGACGCGAAAGGTCAACTGAGATGAAGAAAGAAAACACAGTATTTTGTTCTATTTGACAGAGAATTTGGGGATTCAGATAGGGAAAGGGAGAATAAAAAACATGTTTTATGTGAGTCTTGATCCGTGTGGTCAGATTGACCATATCAGATATCTCTGATATGTTCAGCGGGCCGGACCAAACGTGGGGGCAGACCGCATCTGGCCTGCGGGCCACAGTTTGCTCATGTCTGATCTAGACAAAACTAAATCTGTGTACCGAGAAAAAGATGAGGACACGATTATAAAAGGTTTGTTTTTTATGTAATTTATTTATTTTTAGAAACATTTAGTCTACTTGTAACAAGAACTGTTCAGTTCATTAATTCTAGAACAAATTTGCCAAAAGTTCTTGGTTAACAACTTGTCTGCAAAATGCTTGATTTAAAAAAATAATTGTAGAAGGTTCAGGCCTTTAAAAACAAAAGTCAAGAAAATTGAACAGAGACACAAATCTTACGATAAACTGAAATAAATCGTAATTTTTAAGAAAATTTACTAAATTAGTTTTAATGAATGCAAAAACAATGTGAAGCGAATTTGGGAAATGCTAGCCATCATTGAAAAAGGAATCATCAGTGAATTATAAGTCAATTTTGTCTCCAATCAGAATTATTGGTGTGACGTCATAATGTCCGATAAATATCATAACGGTATTATCGTTATTAGTGAGTAAATAACTCAAAGTGAAAGAATAACTGTATTGATTGAAAATCCCTAAAAAAACTCGGCGGATATGAATGGCAAAAATGTACTTTCTTGCCAACACCTCTTAGAAAATTCCAATTCCAGGTATTAAAAGCACATTTTTTCGTAGATGGTACCATTCAGTAATAATAGTAGTTGGAAATATTTTTTGTGGTAAAATGTTCATGTTTTTTACACAAGTACAGAAGAAATATGGGCTTCCTCTGAATGATATTTGTTTATCTGCAAACTCGTCACTTTGTTCCTTCCAACTTCAATCCTTCTGAGGACACTACACCACTTAACCCAACTGAGAAGGTCGTGACTGATCCCAAGACGAAGAAAAACTATAATAAAACTGAAGAACTTTAACAGCCATAATATAGATACATTATTCAGGGATGGGAAGAAGATCTGCAAAGGCACTATGATGAATCTTGTTGGAACGACTGTATACAATCGACTCACTCATTATTTATTAATAACAGATACAAAGACACTCAGCACAATATTTTCACTTTGACATAAAGAACTCTTTCTAAACAAGCTAGACCCACACAAATCACCTTAAATGTAAATCATCAGCTGGAGTTGTCCAAAAGGTTTCACACTTCTGGCTATGTGTCACCAAAAGAAATCCGATCCATACTGAAATTTAAACGTAAAGATCCAAGTCAGTTCCTGTTTGGGTGGCAGCAATTAAGAAAATGGACAAGAAATAATCTGTTACTTAGAAAACTTTATTTCTGAATGAATGTGCTTCCTTTTTAAGTGGATTAAGAAAAACCTCCCACTGTAACTCAAAATTTCAAAGACATTTCCAAAACATTTTTTTAATGCCCTATGAATTTATTGTTTTTATCCGCCATGGCTTAAATTCCACTCAATGAAAATATCGTCTGACTTTAAAGCGCTCCGTGATTACATCAGGTGACATGGAGCAGCTTGTTAGCGTCATAGCATCAGCCTTTAATTTAACTTTATGTTGCTGCTGTAATTCTATCAGCTTTATCCTCCAGTTCTGTCTGGATTCTGTTAAAAATCACCTCATGTCGCACTGCTTCATCAACCAAAACAGAACGCATGCTGGTTAAGCAAGCAGAAGTTGTGTGTGTGTGAGCTTTTTGCATGGGGGGCTCTGCTCCTCTTTCATCAAGTGGGCATGTTTCGTGGGGGGGGCTGACCTTTCTCTCTCCCTGTCTTTCATCTTTTCTCATCTCTGTCAGAGAGCGACTAACCTTAATCTGATCAACTTTGTTGTTTCAGTCCTACTCTTTAATTCAGATTTTTTTGTTGCAATGCAAATTTATAGATTATTACACATTATTTTTATGCAGAAATTTCCCACATTATAAGAGTTTAATTTGTGAGAATTGATTTTAATATGCACGATTCCCACAATACTGCAGTGAAATTCAGGCCTGCAGTCAGACCCAGCATGTGTCAGAGCTGAGCTTCACTCTCACAGAGACTCATCTCTCTGTTCTTGACCTGAGCTCACATTGAACTCTTCAGTCCTCCTTATGTTTTCTTCAAATTATTTCTATCTATTTTAGAGTAATATATTACTCTAGTCTACAACAGGAGTGTCAGAATCCTTGAAGGCCGATGTTCAACATGTTTTCCAACAGACCATGAAATCTCCTTATTGGTTAATTACAAATGATACAGGTAATTAGCAGTGTGTAATTCTCGATTCATACCTCATACAAAACATTTTGTGCGTCACTGTGTGCACTTGCAATTGTGTATTCACGTCTTCATTAAAAAGTTTTTAAAAAGTACAATTTACACATAACACACATCTAGAGACTACACAAGCTAAACTAACTGTGGATTCAAAACGGCTCTTAAGCGTACAAATCTTTAAAAAGTATGCACCAGTCGCCTCATACACACAAAACTGCATGTATGCAAAGATCAGATTCACCTCTCTGTTTCATTATGTGTTTAAAGGAGCCATACCATGATTTTCTTGATCTTTTCTGAGTAAACTAAAAGTCAACTGATGTTTCTAATGTGTTTCTTTAAAGTTCTCCTTTAATTTTTGTCAGCAGTAGGGCTGTGGATTGTTGCTTAGGTGACGATCCGATACGATTCACAAATCGCTAAAAACACGTATCGCTAAAAAACCCCAAAAGATTCAGATAGAAATTTGGTCATTTTAAACTCTTTTTTGTCAGTCTTCTGGTTAAGTTCAGCAGTAACATAAACAACATAAAGAGGATAAACATTACTGCTGTTTTGGATCATTTAACAACAAAACTTAAAAATGTTCCCCACATTTTTTTTATCCTCAAAGTTCTTCAATATTTTTCGGTGTACAACCCGTATGAAAAAAGTATTTTTTCCCTCCGCAGCAGAATCATCTGATTCACGTTGATTCCATCCTCCTTTCAGCAGCGTGAGGCTGAGTTTCTTCAGAATAAGATGGAGTTTCGTTAATTGCTTCAACTGTTGAAGAGTTATCATAACCAAAAGAATGTAAACACTGAGATAAAGCTCATATGTTAAAGTTAATTCATTTTTTCAGAAGTTATGTTACTGAACAGAACTTCAGTCTCAGTTTTTGAACGGAAAAAAACTCTCGCTAGTTTTACTTTGAAAACCGGAAGTTTCTCCGCAACTAAGATGTGTTTACTTTCGGTTACTAACGCGGCTCTTTTGGCTATGTTTTAGTTCGTAAACTTAAAATAATACATTAATCTGAATCCTAGAAGTAAAATACATCATTACCAGATAATATTCTGATCATATTTTACTACAATTTACTATATTTATAAAGATCGCAAATCAGCGATCTTGGACGTCGCGAATATTCATACTCGGACTTTCGGGAGCAGATCGCGAATACCCGAGCGCCCGGTACTCGTTACAGCCCTAGTCAGCAGTATATTATGGAACACTTAAAACAGATTACGTATGAAATATATATTTCGTGAGTTTTTTCCAAGCTCGAAGGAAAACAACTCGATTCCTGATGCCCATTTCATGATGTCATCCTAGAGCTTTCTTTTCTTCCTTTCTCCAAAGAAGTTAAACAGTATCCAAATTCTTCAAAGATGGACGCACATACTATAATCCATATGACGTCTGCACGACAGTTCCCGGCGATGGGGGAGGGGTTCTTAAAGGAGCCTTGCGTCTAAAGTAACAAACACCTGTAAGCACAGTGGAGAAATGAAGTGTTGGGCCCGATCCGAATACTCCCCTTCTCCCTTCCCCTTAGCCCTCCGCCTTCGTTTATCCCTCCGTGCTTGCTCCAAACGGAGGGTGGTAAAAAATATTTCCGACGTGAGTTTCGTTCAGTGACGTCAACAAAATCACCGGTAAGCTAGCGTTAGCGCGGAGCTTCCAGCGCTCGTATATACATTGCAACAGCAATTTTATAAATGTAAAGAGGTCACACTGCAACATAAAGTCATTACTTACGTTTAAATGTAAACATCTGTGGGTCAGAGAGCACCAAAGTGAAGAAAAGCGCTTCGTAGCGCAGCGCGGTTTACTCTCGCGATAGCGGACTTTGGACCCCTCTGTTTGGAGTGTGTAGCGTAAAAAATAAGAATTCCGGACACAACTTTGACTTCAACTGCCACTTGAAATCAAGGGGAAGGGCTAAGGGGAAGTGAGAAGGGGAGTATTAGGATCGGGTCTTGGTGTCAGACTGGGAACGGCACTGGCAGAGCAGACTCTTCCTGGAGGGGGCGGTTCAAATCACCACAATAGCACACGCTTGTTTTTGTGAGAGGGGCTGTGCAGATGGTGCAGGTTTTTAAGAGGATTACTCGTAAATGCATGAACGGATCAAAATGCCGCTTTCAAAACGTAGAATTTTCATGGGAGGGCCCCTTGAAATGATGCAAGAACCCTGGGCCAGAGATATTTTATCAGCTGCTTTAAATTTAGATTGCGATTAATTAATTACAAAAACTGGACTTTTGTTTTTCCTGGAAAACCCTTTTCAAACCCCTTACGTAGCCTGGTGGTTAAGAGAGCTCCACTTTGTCTTTGTCTTTTTCTCATGCAGGAATTGTGAGTTCATCCCACAGCATTATACATCGGTTTGTTTTACTTTTGCTAACTTTCAACGACAGTATCATTTTGAGTGTAGTTAGTGATTATTTGTTGATCTTCCTGTTCTTTTTTGTTTTTGCAAGTATGTATTACATAATAAAATATTGAGACAGACTTTCTAAGTCAGAGACTATTAAACATGTATTTTTGTAGTCATTAAATTATCAAAGCAATAAGCTGTTACAATACAAACAGTTGATTCCTGTTTAAAAAGTAGGATAAATCCATGGATGAAGAAATCTTTCCTGATGTCAACATTAGCACCATGTGGAAGGTTACTCTTGTTAATATCTACACAGACCAGGATTTTGAACACGAATGGGTGGGCAGCAGCACTGTGCGGGGCTTGCAATCTTTTTCCTTGTTGTCACCTGGGTTCACCCGGTTTTTAATGCACATATGTGACTACAAAACGGAGCTTTCAATGCGCGGTTTTGACTGCATTAGAGCGGCACTTCTAACACACAGTTTGTAAACAATAAAACCGTGTTTTTTAATTTCTGTTTTGGGGCAGGACAAGACTGCTCTTTTTAAAATGTGCGCAAGAAGTGGCGTTTTTCATGGCCAACACGCCGCTTTTTGATTGCGCTTTTCTTGGTGATATTGACCTCTTTCGCTCGCCATAGTTAAAGCACCGGGAGCGTCTCAGCTCAACAAGATATATCACTTGAGGTGGCATGCCAACTTGTTGCCTACAGAAAAGTTGGACACCATATTGGAATGGTCTAGATCAGGGTGGGCAAACTTTTTGATTTGTGGGCCAGAAGGGTTCTAAAATTTGGCATAAGGAACCGAACAAGGAGCAGATGGAAGGAGTGATTTGATAATGAACCTCATAAACTAAAAAAGATAATATGGAATTTAGAGAAAAAACATGTTTTAATTTGGATTAAAATTCACATATATTCATTTAAAAACAGAAAATTTGGAAATTTTAATTTCTAAATTTTGACTTTTGTTCTCTTTTTGGGTTGATGTTCTTCAGAGAAAATGCGAACTCAAAGAAATCCGAAAAATCACCTTCTGACTCAGAAAAAACACCAGAGAAACAACACCATTCATGAGAAGAAACCAGAAATACAATGAAAATAAAACAATAATTAGGATTTTTGATTCAATATATTTTAATTTGGAGGGCCAGATTAAGTAGCTTAGGGGGCCGCATGTGGCCCCGGGCCGTAGTTTGCCCACCCCCTGGTCTAGATGTCTGTTTACTGCTGGGCTACAATAAATAGCGCGCCGCAAAAAAAAAAGAACGTGACTTTTCACAGTAAATCATTGCTGTCAGGTCTAGAGCTGCCACAAACGATTATTTCAATAGTCGACTAATCTAACCGATATTTTTTTCGATTAGTCGAATAATCGTTCGTTTGGCAACTGGATGTAAAACATTAATTTAAACCATCATTAGCTAAAATTAAACAAATAAAATGTATTAATCTTTCAATGAATAATGTAGCTTTTCTCCTTCATTTGTGTCTGGCATTGAAACAAGTCTTCAATCGGATGAGGTGATCTGAATCAACAACAGAAAATAAAATTAATAAAGCTGAAATTCTTTTTAAACTTTAAACATAATTTAAATAAAACATGTTATGAATGTTTTCACAGATAGAAACACTCTGGCCCATGACATCTTTGAACTCAGGATATCCTATACATGAAAAAATCAATAACAAAGAGCTTTAAGACTTGTATCTTAAAGGTGGAAATGTTTTTTTTTTTAAAGAGAAAAAGCAGGGACGTTATAATGTACAGTACTATCATTCTTTCACTACCTACATCCACTGCACAAGCACAGACCCAAACTACTTCATATTTTTCAGTTTACAGGAAAACCCATTAATTGCTGTTTATGACTTTAAGTTACATGTAATTGTAGCTTAAAGCAGCTAATGTAATGCTGCACTTGTCATTCTAGCTCTGGACTTTCACTTTCCTTCATTACGTCCCTTTTGGGGCTCAGTTTTCAAATCGTTCAATAACTCTGCGGCAGATCCGTACTGACACACAGCCTCTCTGTCTGTGTGGTGAACGTTTCATAATCCGTTCATCAAAACAAACGACGTGATCGCGGCGCGGGATATGAATGAAGCCTTGGACGAGCGGTAAATCTGTGCCGTCCTCGCGGCGTTTGGTTAGAAGAGCGAAGATTATGACATGTTCAATATGCCGACAGAGACGAACTGTAGACACGGATCTGCAGCAGATCTTCTAGTTTATCTCCAAACATCCGCACACGATCAATGTACACCCGGTCAGAAACTGCTGCGACAAAGCTAGCTGCGGTAGCGCCAATGTTAGCTTAGCTAGACGAAGCTCTATGTTCAGCGTGATCAAACTCAGTCACTACATGCTTCGTCAACCCTCAACTTTCTGTGACATCACTGCCGCTGACCGAGTTAGCACAACTGTGTGTAACAAAGAAAATGGCAGACCCTGCATTAGAAAACGCACACCTAGTTTTGAGATCAAAACAAGGAAAAACAGAGACAAAAAACAACGCTTCGACTATCAAATTAGTTGTCGACTATTTTATAGTCGATTAGTTGTCTATTAGTCGAATAATCGTGGCAGCCCTAGTCAGGTCATAAAAGACAACTTTTAGAAAACATTTCAGGAAGATGTGAGTGAGTTTACTGTCAATAGTGAACGTTTAAGCTGATTTTGTAGTCTATTCAAAGTCAACGGCACTTACTTGTAGAACGAAACCCCCGAGCCCAGCGTCACTGCTCCCAGTCGAATTTCATCGCAACTGGCTCCGGTACAAATTAATATTACAATAATCTCAGTCTGAGTGTAGATTTAAATAAAATCACAACCGTGATTCAGGTACGCATTGCGTTTCCTATACAATAGCCTATTTATTTTTTCTTAAAGTTTGAAATTTCGTTCATTTCTTTCACTTTGTGCAAAAACATTATTACTATAACCTGGAAATTATTTTTCTGATCAGTTTTTTTTTTTTTACTTTTTAAACATTTTATGTTCATTTTACTGGGTTTACCAAGACATCTAACTGTTTTTTTTTTTTTTTTTTTTTAAATACCATTCCAATATGGCGTCGCTGTTTCCGTATCTGGACAACAGTAAAAGCCTGCGTGTCACCTCTGGTGACATATGTCGCTGTGCCCTCAGATCTCACTGAATCCCTTTGTTGACTCTCACAACATCAAGCTCACATTAGCGGTTAACAAAAAACGATGAACAATATTTGGACTGGAGCTATCCAGCTGGACAGTTTAGAGCCAAACAGCAGCTCAGATGAGGAAAACAAAGACGTTCATTGATCCATTTTTCTACACGTGGATGTCGATAACGTACCAACAACGCGGAGCTGAAGCTGCGGGTTCCAGCTGGAATCCATCAGTCTGTTCTGACCACAGAGCTCCTCATTCTGGTTCTGGACGATGGTTCCTTCAGCAGCAGAAAGTTGTTCTCTGTCAGAATCTTCCTGAGGTTCTGAAGACATGGTTCCTGCAGCTCCAACAAACACCAAAGTCCTCTGAACAGCAGCAGCTCCGATCATCTGCTAGTCTCTCAATCACAGCCACGTTGTCTTTACGTTCAACACTTATTCACTCATTTACGACACTTTAGCTAAAGAGGATTGTTCGGAACCGAACCACGTATCGCTACGTCTCTGTAGAAACCTCACGAACGAACCAACGAAACACCGCCGTCGCCTGAAAACGAGCTAACGTTGCTAGCATGCTAGCGAACCAAGCTGTTCTTCTTCTGCGGTTTATTTGGGTTCGTACATAGTTTTGTAGTGCATCAGCGCCACCAGCTGGTCTGGAGTGTGAATTAAAAACACAGTGGTGAACACCATTTCAGTTATTACTTATAAAAAGGTATTTGGTTCATTTAATTTTCAGTTTCATTGGTAGTTTTTTGAAATTCATGTCAGCAGTAACTAAATGCAAAGAAACATTATGTTTAAAGTGCTTAATGAAACACAAAAGTTGTTCAAAATGCTGAAAATACACTGCTCACAAAAATTAATGGAGCACTTTAAAGAAACACATTAGATCCATCAGATCTCAGTATGAAGTTTGATATCTATACAAATAACGACAAGGCAGTGTCTGAGGAACAAAAGGATGCTAAGTCTTTTAATCGAAATAAAAGTTTTCAGCCTACAGTTGAGTAAAGAAGTACACTCGAATTTATTTTAAGTATAGTTTTTTTTAAACTAATCTTAAGATGGGATACTTTAAGTATACTTTTTATGTACTTATTAGAGAAATGTACAATTTTATGTTAAGTAAACTTTTTCAAAACTAAACTTAACATAGTATACTTTTAGTTTACTTTTTATGTACTTAGAGATAAACTACAAGTTTATGTTAAGTATATTGTTTATACTTAAAATTCACTACAATTCTAAATTTAGCCTTAAACTTTTTATTAAGATATATTTTAGTGTAGCTATTGGTGTATAAGTTTTTTTCTTTTTGACAGTATCTGTATTATTTTTAATGTTCTTCATAGAAGATATGTTCAGTACTCTATCTTTTAGGTTTGTAGCAAGAAATCAGATACCAAATGGTAAACTAAAAGTATACCATGAAGGTTATTTTAAGTATACTTTCATAAACTGTAAAGGATTTGTTATCCATCTGGTAATTTTGGAGTGTGCTGTTTCACGGTCCTCTGTCAGAAGGAAACCCACATCCAGGGAAGTAGGAAAGAACAGCCGTTAATTGGCAAAAGCATGGGTTTATAGAGACTGCTGTTCGGGTTTGTATGCGGGTGTAGTTTCTAAAGAATAAAGAGACACAATAAAACATTAATTGGGACTAAGTCTAAAAATTATTTTATTGAATCTTCTATTTATTGAGGTAAAGATTCCTTGTTTTTCCTTCGTAGCCATCATTGTGTTTTGAATGTCATTAAAGTGCAAATACAAAAACTGATACTTAAAATGCTTAACTGCAATAATCTTTAAAATACTGTGCTGAGTTAAAATGTGTTTTTTGTTTTTTCCTGCAGGTGAAGTTTCTTTAAGCAAAGTTCCAGAACAGTTTTTGCCAGAAGAACAGAGGGCAGCTCTACGAGGGAGTACAACTGAGACTAAAGTAATTTCACTATGTAATATAGCACACAGATAAATCACTAGGACAGACTTATGTGGAATATAATCATTAATAGACCTTTTTTTTTTACAGTAAATTCAGACAAATTGGCTAACTGCAAAGTTGACAGCTGAATACTGTTTAGCATCATTTGAAATAAATAATAAAAGGTAATCTTACCAATTTCAACTGAAATATGTACAATATTTATTTTATAAATGTTCTGCTGAACTGTATTTTCATTTTCTCTCTTAGATCGTTCACAAATCTAAATACAAATTTGAATAATCCCTAATTATTGAATGTTTTATTGAAAACATTGACCTTTCATTTGAGCAGATATTCTTCTAACTGGTTTTTATTTTTGCTGATGTTATTTTAACATAGTTTGAATAACATAGCTTAAATAGTTCGAGTATTCAAGCACTAAAGGTGATAGAATTCATTCATTGGTCACATTTGATACCCTTGTCAAAGACTAACATCTGCATTGCCCTTACGCATCTTGATCACTTCCCAGGATACTTTAATTTTTTTTTTTTAATGGGATATTTTAGGTGATAAATTGTAAGAACAGGAATGGTTTGGTTCCAAAAAATGGTGAGGGCAAGTATCGAGCAACTTATTTTCACTAGTCAAATTGCACAAGCTGTTGTCTAAAATCTCTGGATTCTGACTACTTTTTTGTTCTATTCAGAGGATAATGATTTAAAAGGTATAAGCATTTTTTCAAGACAAGTGCAGGGAATCATTTTCAATGACAGAGACACGCAGTCGTGCGCCTCCCTTTGGGTGCTCGTTGCCATGACGACATTAAAACACATCTCCAGTTCTCCAAAAGCAGTCCACGTTTTTAGTCTGAACATTTTTTTACTCACTACGTTCTATAAATATATTTTAAACCAAGTTGGGATTTCTCATTTTTTTAGCCACATTGGTGTTTTGGCATCTGCTGGGTTTTTTTTTTTTTTTTTTTTTTTAGCTATTTTGGAGTTTCAGCTGTTACATTAGCATCATGCTGGCTTTTTTGGACTATTTTGGCATTTACCAAGGTTTTTAGTCTATTTGAAGTTTGCTCATATTTCAGCTACATGCTAGCTGTTTTGGCAAATTTTGTCTTTCCTTTTTTTAGGCTAATTTTGATTTTTGCTAATATTTCAACTTTATGCTAGCTTATATGGCTGAATTAGACTTTTTACCAGTTTTTTTTAGGCTCATTTGCCATTGAGATAATATTTTAGCTTACAAATTGACAATGTTGTCAAAATGAGTTTTTATCACCTGCGTCTTTTAGCTAAAGCCAAACCTTCCCTGAGCCGCAGTGATTTAGAAACAGCCATCCACGCCATGATCCCGTCCCGCATAGATTATTGTAACTCCCTGTACTTTGGTGTCACTCAGCGATCACTTAACCGTCTCCAGTTAGTTCAGAATGCAGCAGCACGACTGTTAACTGGAACATCCAGAAGAGAACACATCACTCCGGTTCTCAAGGCTCTTCACTGGCTCCCTGTTCATTTTAGAATTCAATTTAAACTTTTACTGTTGGTTTTTAAGGCTCTTCATGGTCTCGCCCCTGTTTATTTAACTGAGCTTTTAAACGTCCGTAGCCATTCCAGAGCTTTAAGGTCTGCCAGTCAGTTTCTGCTTGAGGTGCCCAGGTCGCGACAGAAACGCTGGGGTGACCGTGCGTTCTCTGTTGCCGGCCTCAGTTATGGAATAGTCTCCCGGCAGAACTGCGCATGATGACGGACCTTAACAGTTTTAAATGTTATTTAAAAAACACACTTTTTAGAATGGCTTTTAATGCTCAGTAGTTGGTGGCATTTTATTTTATTCTATTTTTATTTGTTTTATTGTTTTCGTATTGATCTTTTATGTATTTTACTGCAGACTGCTTTTGTAATTTGATGCTGTTTTTATTTCTTTTTTAATTTGTCTAATTTTTAAACTCTCTTCCTTCTTTTAATGTGAAGCACTTTGGCCTGCTATAAGCAGTTGTAAAGTGCTATAGAAATAAAGTTTCATTCATTCATTCAATGAGTTACAGCCTTTTTAGTTATCACTTAAAGCATCTTCAGTAATCTGTGCTAGCATCTTCAGCTGCTACATTCAGGTTACAGCATCCATGCTGGCTTTATTGCAGGTAATACTACATATCAGTTATTAAAATTCCCTTTTTTTTTAATTGCAGGTCTTTGGAAGAACCATTTTTCCTGGACCTGCTGCATAAGCCTGACTGGTTGTTGAGGAGAGGAGCCGTGATTCCTGCCTGGAGTGTCGGGCTGATGAGCTGCAAAACAACATCTAGAAGGACTGCATGAAGCACTTTGTCAAGTCCAAACACAAAGTTAATGTTCAATCAAAACTGCTATTTAAAGTGTTGATATTGGACTTTTATCTAGGAGTTGTTTTTTTACTTGCTCCTTGTTTTATCATTTTGAGTCTTGAAGTTTTAACAATATTGATATTTTCAAAGCAGTCCAGAATATCTCTTCTTGCAGGTAAAAACTGAATGCTAACATGAGCATTGTAATCATAAATATATGAAAATAAACAAAATGGTTTCATGGCATGTGTATATTTTATTACAAACCTAACATGAAAACATCTTTCAACAGAAATAGATATACAGTTTTTTTTTTTTTTTTTTTGGGGGGGGTTACTTTGGGGGGTTATTAATGCATTAAGTTAAATGTTACATTTATATTCAGCATTTACTCAGCACACCTGTTAGTAACATGTATTAGATGAAGCAATGCATCTGGAAAAGTCTGTTTATGGTTAAGTACAGTATCACAAGAGTCATGTCAGGGAGAGTCTGTCCACGTTTCTGCTCAGCATCATCTGTAGAGAACAGGTCCTCTCCAGATGAAGAGACCTCGGTGATGGACCTCAACTCTGCTCAAACATGCTCCCAGCTTCCCCAACACTGGACACCAGCTCCACTGAAATTCCTGAAAGAAAACCACCAGCAGCTATTGGTCTTTTATTCAGGAAATATCCTCAGCAAATGAGGAGAAAACAGGTTATATCAGAAATGCATTATGGAGGGATCAAAACGCTGCAGAAGATCTTTTCTCATCAGTTAAAAGTTGTTTATATTTACTCTTCTCATATAATCCTTGTAAACAGATCAAAAATCCGACAATTCCAGCGTGTCTGACGTTAAAGTCAAACTTATTACTGTTGTGATGTTTTCTACAACAGTAAGCTGTGAGCAGTGAGCTGCTGTCAGCTCGGTTGTGGTTCTAACATCACTCTTTGTTTTTGATCATAACGGTCTGATCTGGAGAAAACACAGGAAAAACATGATCTAATTAATTGAAAGCTGTAACCAACAATATGACAATAACTATTTCTATGTAATATTCTAAAATACTCTTGCCTACAGATGATTTTGTTTACTTAGTCACTCTTTGAAGCTGAAAAATGTGCTCTAAAATGTTCAACAAATAAAAAATAATTTTGCAATGAAAACAATATACAATTTAAAATGCCCAATTCTCCTAGTCACACATTTATCATAACACTAAATGTAAGAACGCAGTATTTATTGTAATCATCCGTTACAGATGCTATACAAATGTGTTTTCCTGTCAAAACTTAAATACATTTTACTGATAACTATTTGTTGTCTAGTTGTACAATAGACCGGACTCTGTGCATGCCCCAGTTAGCAACAGCTAGCTTGTCAAAGTAGCAAACTCACATCGTCAGAGACATGTGACTGAAAAACTATAATACAACAGATTCTTACCTGGAACGGATGTATTTTCATGTCCTTGGGTCTCGGATTTTCCCTTTATAGCCACAAACACTAATAAAACGATCCATTTCCCTTAAAGAAAGACAGTTACTGTCCGAGCAGTGCAGCTGTTTTCACAATAAGAATCTGCGCAGACTACTTCCGGGTGACCCCCCCGTGTCAGAAACGAAACTATGAAAAACCAAATCAAACGCCCGTTATCCGATTTTCGTTTTGGTGCACAAAACGGAAATTCGTTACACGGATTGTTTTTCGTTAGATCAATACACGGATTGCGTTCCTCTCTGCAAAAAGTATACTTCTTCTTCTTGTCTGGTTTAATGGCGGATGGCACACAGCGTTGAGGTGCATTACTGCCATCTACTGGGCAAACGTAAACCTCCAGTGTACAAAATAGGCCAATCAGAAGAGAGCAACGCAGCCCCTCTGTCTCCGCCCCCATGTGTCAAAAGTCGACTTTCAGCTCGCGCGTAGAAAGAGACTCCGCGTTTAACCACAATGGACAAATTACTTAGATATGAAGAATTCAACCTAAAGTATAACCTTGCTGTCCCTCCCAAAGAATATGCTATTGTCTTTGTGCTGTTTACTAATGAAACTGTGAACTCTTTAAAAATACTTGTCATTTGATGAAAAAATGTTTCCTTTCTATCTTCTTAAGTGACACACTGTTGGAAATCCTGTTTTTAATTTTTTTAATTGCTTTTTTGTTATGGCTGGATGAAATTGAACACAAGTACTGTCTGATTTCAGCAAATAATTCAAAGAAGTTTGGATTTTTCTTGCAAAATTTGGTTTTATGGATATAATATTTTGTTAATAAAGTCAAGAGATTTATTACATAGAATTGTGAAGAAAACTTCACATCAAAGTTAGTAAAACCAAAAAGAATGTTTTTTCAAGTTAGAAAAAAAGGGGATAGATTTTACTCCTGATTAGAATTGATAATTTGTTCCAAATGAGTTTAGTGTGCTTACAGGTCCAGAATATGTGTATTAATGATTCTTCATCCTCTTCACAAAATGTACAGTTTTTATTCAGATCCTTTTTAAACCTTTGTATGTATTGGTTAGTTGGATAAAATCTATGTAACATTTTAAATGAAACCTCTTTGACCTTGTTGTTCAACAGAAATTTGTTTGGTAGAAGCCAAACTTTTTCCCAGCAGATCTGTCCGTGAAGTGAGGTCCAAAAGGTTATTGCTGGTGATTCAGTTCGGAGCTCCTGCTGGAACAAACTTCGGATGGCTTTGTTTTGATGTTTTGCAGTTGTAAAGCAGATTGCGGCCACCAAAGTTCTGCTGGCACGCGAGCATCATTTTTGCTCTCGCGATGACTTCTTCTGGTCGCGAGAAACACACTCTGGCGTGCGCGAGGCCTTTTTCTCCTCGGGAGAGGAGCAGAAGCGCTCGCGAGGGTGTGCAATGCCCGCGAGAAATGTGTGATACGTTCGCGGAGATGTTTTATTCCTGTGTAGACTTATGAAACATAAATAACGCCATACAAACACTCCATGATGGAGCAACATTTCACTCATTCACTCACTTTGACAAACGAACAACAAACTTCCTGTTTCTACGATTCAGGAAACATGAAGCAGCTCAAGAACAACAGACATTAATCAAAGAATGAGGCGGGATAGAGGACGGAAAAATTCTTTCTCTCAAAGCTCCAACAGAGACTTTCACATTAACTTTGATTCCCTCACAGATTAGGATGGAGGAGAACAGGGAGGTTTTGGATTCAGAAATAAAACCTTCATGATGTTTGTGTTTCTGACAGAAACTCTTTCTTCTGTCTGTGTTCTGGAAAGTTCTGACAGGAAGCAGCGGTCAGCTGATCTGTCCCACTTTGATGCTGAAGATCAGAGTTTGATTCCAACAAATGTTGAGAACAAACATAACAAACATCAGCTGATTTTTGTTTAATTGATCAACAAGAATCCTCCATGTTGTTGATCAATAATAATCAATGATGAAGCTTTGGAAACAGCAGTGATGAGAGTTTACAGAGAAAGAAGAAGATCTTCTCCAAACATTCAGAAACAGTCGAGTTAGTCGAGACAAACTTCCAGAAACAAACTCACTTCAGTTTCTCCAAAGATCTGAAGAAGAAGAAGAAGAAGAGTCTCCACTCACCGTCTGAACGCAGCTGCAGCACAGAACACTGACTCGGAACCAGGAAGAAAGAGTCCACCTGGGATGGAGGCGGGGCAGCACAGGTGGGCGGGGCATCAAGTGGAAATGTTGATGTCAGATTCTCCTCCTGACGGACTGAGACCCTTCCTGGAATCAAACCTTCAACCTGCTGGTATCTAACAAGTGAACAGCCACTGCTGCACAGTCAGAGGATCAGGATTTTTTTTCAGGACGCGATGGACGTGGCAAAGGGGGTGGATCTTTTTGTTGGAGGTGAAATGACTGTCAGGAGCTCCAGGACGTTTGTGTTTCCTGATCTAATCACAGAGAAGAAGTTCAAGAAGAAATCCGACACCACCTGACAGCAGAGGAGAGGAGGGGCGGAGCTTCAAGCTGTCAGATTGACAGATTGTTGATCTCAAGTGGGTGGGTTATGCCTTTCGCCTCGCCTGGATTGTCAACGAGACCGAGCGGATGCAGGCGAGGTCAGGCAGAGGCGCCTGAGATGAAAGCGAATGCAGAGCAGCAGCGAGACTGAACCAGGACAAAAAAGTTGGAGTTGCCGAAAACATTCGGTTGAATTTGAACATGCTTTTCCCCCTTAGCATGATCTGTTAACTTCTGTCTGAAGACAACAGATAAAAAAAATAGCCGCTAGGTTATTTTAATGTCCACAGTCCCAGAGTACAAAATAATGTTAATTTTAAAGGCAGAAATCAAACACATAACCACAGATGATTTGTGATCAGTGTTGCCAGATTAGACGGTTTTGGTTCTAAATTTGCAGGCGAAAATGGCTTTGGGCATGTTGGCATAATTGGGGCGCGTTTAAGGGTGGTTCTGCAGTTTTTCTTTCCTCATTAAAATATAGAAGCAGATAGGGCTGGGAGATACTGAGTATTTGGGTATTGATCCAATACCGACCCAATCCCGGTTAATATCGCCGTAGATGTGGTGGACTGACATGAACCTCAAAATCTCAATTGTTTTTAACCACCATGAATGGTTTCCCTTTTTTTAAATAATTATAAAAATAAAACAAAACAGATTTAAGACATTTTTTTTAATTAAATGGAAAATTGTTTATTAAAAAGATACTTGAAATTAAAAAATAAGTGAGGAAGTAAATGCAAGCAGTCAACAAACCAAAAGAAACAAGTAACTATGAGATAAAAATAAATTAAAATGTTTAACCATTAAAAAAAAACAACTGAATATGTTGTTTATGAAATATGAATTATTAGGATCTTCTTAGCCTTTAAATAGAACAATAAAACAGACCAAAAGTAACTTGTCAAATACTACTCGGCATTTATCACCTTTTTTGCTGATACAGACAAGTGTCAAACACACCTGATGTCTAAAGGTGCATTCACACCAAATGTAGAGGCGGCCATTTTTAATTTTAAGTCAATGGAACAGATGCGACATGGGGTGATCTGAAGTCCCGCAGTGCGATTTGAGCAACTGGCGTGGCGCGGTGGTCTGGCAGCAGCTCGATTTGAGCAGCGAGGCTCAAAGGGGACAGTATTGGAATCTGGACACCAATAAAAGGAACACAGTTTATTAAAATAATGAAATCCTGTGTCCTGATGAGAAGAAACAATCAGTTTGCTGGTTAAAACAAAAAGACTACCATAAAGAATTGGTACCTCGGCCAAACATAAAATAAATCAGGGAGACTGCTGGCCCAGCCATGTCGACCATCAGAGTCAGCAGCTCACTGCCAATGGCTGCCTAATCAAAATGATCTAAAAAAATAAATAAACAAAGGTCCAACCCCCAACTAACACAACAAAACCTAGCAATCTAAAATTGTTGAGAACAAAAAGTGTAAAACCAAAAACAGCAACCTGCTGCTCTGCTCTCTGCCCAGAGCAGGCCACGTGAATTTGTCATGTAAATCAGGATCGGTGTGAATGCGCCTTAAGAGCTGGAAAAAGGCGAGGTCGTGTCTTCAGAAATGAAAAATGTCTGACAGTAAAACCGAGAAGCTTTTTCTCCATGGGTCAGATAGAATCTCATTTTTAAATTCACAAGGTTCAATAATTTAAAGGAATTTGAGGGAAGCAGTTTGAGGAAGAAATTTGAACAGCAAAGCAATCAAACTGAAACGATGTGGATCTTCCAGATCAGTCAAAGCTCCTGGGAAAAAGCCTGAAAACTGTCAGATTCAAACAAAAAATTCAACGGGCTGATAATTAAACTCTTAGAGAACCAACACTTCCTCACTCCCTACTCAGTACTATTTACTTGTGTTACAGCTTCTCTGCTCACCCCAAAAGTTTCAGTCTCATAAGTGCTGCTTAAAGGTGCCTTCGTAACGGCCCGACAACAGCATGCACCACAAAGACGAAGCATTTCTCCATCTCTCCCTCACTCCTGTGGGAGGAGCACGCGCACAGACAGACACGTTCCTGCTGTCTCATATGTAACAAAAACCTTTTTTTTTTTTTTTAAGGGGCTCAAAGTTGCAGTATTAGGCTATAACGGTGTTTTGGACACGCGGTTTGTTTGTGATAAAACTCAGCTTTTTACACTCGTTTTGGGACAACTTCAGACTCTGACAGTAAACAGACATACTAAACAGACATTTCCTGACTATAACTTTCACAGCTCTAGGAGTCAGTGAATGCACCAGGACTGAAGTTACCACCCTCATTGATTTTGATCGGTCCTTCGTGTTAGCCCCGCCCCAACACGCCCCAACGGGGCATAACGTTTTGAAACTGAAATTTTCGGTTTCAAAAATGAAAAAGAAAAGTTGAAATTGTAAAAACGATTAAAAATGGGTAAAAAGTTTTGAAATTAAAATTGTTTTGAAACCTAAAAAACAGAACATTTGAAGCTGAAAATAAATCCATTTATCTTAGAAGAGCAAAAAGGTGTTCATGTTGACGTTTTTAAAGGAACCTTCCTTTTTAATCTGGCTTTCAGTTGAAATTTAGAAACTCAATTATGTTCTCCTTTTATTCATTTGATATTCCTTATTTACTTTTAATGATTTATGTCAGTCTAATAAAGTTTATTTATTGTCTTATCTGCTTATTTATATCTGTTTTAACTTTTATTATTTTTACTCCTTTTTTATTTTTTATTGTAACTCCAGTGTTTTCCTCAGAGGGATCCTCCACATCAGTGATTGACCATTCTCAGTGAATGGGGTTGCTGCAGTGAGATCTCCCAGGTTTTGCTCTTTGCTTCAATCTGGGGTTCCTGTGGTAGCGTGCTGTGAACTTGAGTTGGGGTTCCTGGTGTGGGCAGGTAACTAAAAAATGGTTTCCCACTTCAGTACAAAACCAGATTTCTACTTTGCATCACTTTCTTTTTTTTAATTATTATTATGGTGTGTGTGAGTGTTTGTGTGTGTGGGGGGGGTATGGCTTCTATGATTTTTTAATCTTTTGTGAAGTATCTTGCTTTATTGATTTTTATTCTTGTGTTTTTATGTAAAGAACTTTAAGTAACACCATTAGGAAAAGTGTTTTACATATAAAGTTTTATTTGATAAATAAGACAGCCAAGAGAAGTTTATATCCATACAGTGGCATGTCAAACACAGGATACTTCGATTGGAATATAGATGTAAATTCAACAGGCGATTCATTCTATTATTACTCTTACTTATAAATATGCATTTTCTCTCTTGTATAAAGAACAACAAAACTCATAACTATTAAAATTATTACAAGAAGTTCAATAGATTGCTAGAAAGGGACTGGAAGGAAACAAACTTGTTTAATCCCACCCCTGCTCTGCCTTACCAGTATCAGTGAATCACTTTAACAAGATAAAGTATATTCTATTGAAATAAATAGAAAAAGATTTTGGAAAAAGTTATAATGCAAAGATCAAGAAACAATAATACATGCAGACAATTTGACATAAGAAAAATCATCAATATTAAACACATTTTAGGCAACCAAGGGGAGAGATATGATTAGAAACCAGTTGCTTTAATAATCTTCAATAATTGACGTAGTGATTTTATTGTTGTTCTTTCTTTCATGATCTTGTTCCTATTTACACATTGATTGTCTTTCTGTATTAGACTTCAGCTGAGAATTTTCTTTAGTTGAGAATTTTCGCTACATTCATTATCACATTCTTAACAAGAAAAATGCTTTTCATCTGTGTGGGTTCCCATGTGTGTTTTGAGATTAGATAATTGGCTAAAACTTTTGTCACATTCTTGACAAGAAAAAGGCTTTTCTCCTGTGTGGGTTCTAATATGGTTTTTGAGACTAGATAATTGAGTGAAGCTTTTTTCACATTCTAGACAAGAAAAACGCTTCCACCTGTATGAGTTCTCATGTGTGTTTGGAGATTAGATAACTGACTAAAACTTTTGTCACATTCTTGACAGGAAAAGGGCTTTTCTCCTGTGTGGGTTCTCATGTGGCTTTTGAGATTAGATATTTGACTAAAACTTTTGTCACATTCTTGACAAGAAAAAGGCTTTTCTCCTGTGTGGGTTCTAATGTGGTTTTTGAGACTAGATAATTGAGTGAAGCTTTTGCCACATTCTTGACAAGAAAAGGGCTTTCCACCTGTATGAGTTCTTATGTGTGTTTCGAGATTAGATATTTTACTAAAGCTTTTGTCACATTCTTGACAGGTAAAAGGCTTTTCTCCTGTGTGGGTTCTCATGTGTCTTTTGACACTAGATATTTGACTAAAACTTTGATCACATTCTTGACAGGAAAAAGTCTTATCTCCTGTGTGGATTCTCATATGATTTTTGAGATTAGATATTTGACTAAATCTTTTGTCACATTCTTGACATGAAAAGGGCTTCTCTCCTGTGTGGGTTCTCATGTGTCTTTTGAGATTACATATGTCACTAAAGCTTTTGTCACATTCTTTACAAGAAAAAGGCTTCTCTCCTGTATGAGTTCTCATGTGCTTTTTTAGATTTCCTTTTCCACTAAAACTTTTGTCACATTCTTGACAAGAAAAGGGCTTCAGATCAAGCTGATCTTCATCCTGACCAATGCAAAGTCTTTCTGGTTCCTCCAGCTCTACTTTAATCTGTGGAGGTTCTGGTTCATCCAGCTCTACTTTAATCTGTGGAAATTCTGGTTCCTCCTGCTCCTCTTTAATCCATATAGGTTCTGGTTCCTCCTGTTCCTCTTTAATCTGTGGAGGTTCTGGTTCATCTTTCTCCATTTTGAAGTTTGTCTGTAGGTTACAGATATCTTCCTCTTCTGCCACCCAATGCTGGGGGAGAACTGCAGGGACAAAAAAGAAGGAGCTTTTACAATACCAAATACAACTTCTAATACACACACTCTCCACACCAACACACCATAAACACACCGAAGGTGGAGGTCATTGATCTTCTGTCTCCTACCCCATCCCATGTGGGGAGTGTCAGACACATTTTCAAGGACCAACCAGCACAAGACTTAAGGTTGGCGTCCAACTTGTTTCGCTTCTGGAAATTCTGTTTTACACTGAAATGATTCTAAAACAAATCTAGTTTAAAAATGTTTTTAGAAATCTTACTATATTTTACTACAATAAAACAACATTTTTTATTTGTCAAAGTTCTGATTCATGAAAACACTGAAAACTAGTGGCATTTTCATAAATCACCTTTATGGCACTGAAACTTAACCTAGGCTGAAATTAATCAATTAAAATTAATCAAACACTGTAAACTTGAACTGGTATACAAACTTAAAACTACTGCAATAAACTAAATCAAAGTGCCCATGATTGTTAACTAAACACTGAAAAATCAATTATTCTTTAAATAACGTCTTGACTAGGCTTTGTAGGGCTAAAATTTTCAAGCTAACACTGCCACTTGTCTTTGCTAACAGGCATATGTATGGCTGTAACAATTATCCGGGTGCTCGTACACTCGCGGTCCGCTCTTGAAAATTTGAGTATGAATTTTCGTGACGTCCAACATAACTGATTTGCGATTGTTATAGTTATAGTAGAGTGTAGTAAAATATTATATTGGGATGATATATTTTTTTGCTTTGAAATACAGAGTATTGTTGAATTTTACGTTTATGAACTAAAACAAAGTCAAAAGAGTAGCGTTACCGTTACCAGAAGTAAACAAACCTTGGTGTTGCGAGGCTCCCAGTTTTCAAAGTAAGACTAGCGAAAGCATTTTTCCGTTCAAAAACTGAGACTGAAATTCCGCTCACTGACATAAATTCTAGAAATTCAGACTGTCGCCTAAGAAACTGTCCACAGACCTAGATGTGACGTCTGATGTCACTATATTCAATGAACGACCTTAGTGAGGGGTTTAAAGAAGCAATCATGGTAAGAAAAGCATTCATGTTAATTAAAAAACTTGCACAACATGCACATGCTGTTAATAAATTGCGGTATTATTGTGGTATCCTAGCAGCATTCCAGTTGGACTTCATGCAGAGAATGCATTCATGAAACTTCCGGTTCCAGGTCATGAGCAGCAGAGCGTCTCCATCTCTCCTCCAATTTCTTGCTTTTTAAGTTGCTAGCAAGCAACTTTAAACCACTGCAAGCCAGACACCGGACGAGGAGAGTGGAACATGGCACCAAAGAAAAGTTTTGAAGCTGATTTGGCGGAGTTTAGACTCGCTCTGGCTGATATTCAATCGAAATTAGCGCCCATGATGCATTGGGATGCTAAGCTAGCGGCACTTTTTGAGCTACATGCTAAGCTAACTCCGATGTTGGAGGAGTTACAACAAGAAAAGGCAAGTAACGAACAACGAGATAATCGCCAAGATCTCCTGGAGAGAAGAATGCACGACAATGATCAACAAGTAAGGATGAATAATGTGATTCTCACGGGACTTCAACTACAACCCCGAGTGCGGCCTGGTGCTACCAGCGCTAGCACGGATGCTAACGGAGCTATGATGGATGCTAAAGCGACCATGGAGGATCAAATTGGAGTCTTTTTCGAGTCAAAAGGGATTGCCTGGGACCCAAACACCGTTGAGATTTGTCATCCGCTTCCTCAGAGAAAGAACAGGGATAAACCAGCGATCCTGATCAGGTTCGTGAATCGAAAACACAAGATGGTCCTGATGAAACAACTTAAGCAATTAAAAGGATTGACAGCGTACCTAAATGACCACCTTAGCAAATATAACACTGATCTGGCAAAACGCGCGAGAATTCTGCGATCTAAGCGACAGATCCAATCCACTTGGGTCCTGAACTCCAGAATCTTTGTTAAACCACTCGGATCAGCGGACCTGGCGAAGCCTCTGGAGATAAAATCCATGAAAGACTTTGAGAACTGTGGGATTACGCATGTTTGATCCTCTAATACAAGCAAAATGGGAACTCATGAAACCGTCGGAACCGTTGAATACGAACTCTGACTCGATTCTGAAGAACTCGAGCACAATTCCCTTGGAATGAGACCTTCACAGTCTCTCAGTCACAACAACGAAGATTGTTTACGTGGCCTTAAACCTGTTCCTAAACAAAGATGTAGCTCTGATCTTTGATGAATACAATCTGCTCAAATTGTCTTTTTAACAAGATTATTTTGAAGTTTTTCTCCATTAATAAAGCATGATTTTTTTACTTTTTCATTATAATAATCGTTCTTTAATAAATGCAATCTGCTCAAATTGTCTTTTTTAACGAGAGTATTCTGATATCTTTTCCTGCAGTAACAAATGAAGTTGATTATTACTTGACATATTTTTTTAATTTTTTCTTAATGAGAATGTTTAAATTATTGCTGATGATCAATATAAATGATTTATTGATGGATGTTTTTGATATTCTATTACATCAACAATATTAATGATCTTTTATTACCTGAAACTTCATTAATATTTGATTTTAAGTCCTGAACCGGATATTGATAATTCATGTAGAGAAAATGGTATGGTCGAGTCGGGGTGGGATTATATAAATTCGCTTCCTTCCACTCCCTTTCAAGCGATCTATTTGTGATTCATTATGTGATGTTATTTCATGTATTATAACCTGATTGCTTGAAATAAACCATTTCATTCATTCATTCATTCATTCATTCATTCATTCATTCATTCATTCATTCATTCAAGACATTAAAGACAACTGATGTACTATGATGGGGTATTCCAAACCATTGATTTATGACAGTCATATTCACATCGGGCTGTAACAAGTACATGAGTACTGGAATACTGGCAATCTGCTCCAGAAAATTTGAGTATGAATGTTTGCGATGTCCAAGATCGTGCAGAACAATTTTGAATTTCAAGATTAAACCCTAAAAAAGTCACACACTAAATTCAAGAATTAAGATCAACTTTATTTATCCCCGCAGGGAAATTCAGTTGTAGATGCAGCAATTAATAAAAAATTTAATTAATTAATACTCATTAGGGATGTGAATCTTCCAACAACTCACGATTTGATTCCAATTCTTGGGGTGCCGATTTGATTTTCGACTCAGAAATTTAAAACATAAAAGGAAATAATTTGATAAAGAAATTACATTGATTTATGATATATATATTTATACTGTGCAAACTTATATTATACAGACTAAGGCTGGGCGATATATCAATGTAATTGATTAATTCAAATTTTATGTTTTAGACGATTTATTTATTTTGAAAACTGAGATTTTATTTTCCCAGCACTCTGCCCTCTTGAGCTTCCACAGTCAGCTCTTGTAAAGTGCAGACATGAAAGCTGTAGCTAGCAGAGGAGACTCTTCGGTGAGGCAGAGGCAGAGAGAGAGAAAGAAAAGAACCTTGCCCCCCGCCAAAAAAATAAATAAAACAAAAACTGAAGAACTTTTAGGATAGAAAAACTGTGGAAAACATTTTCAAGTTTTGTTATTAAATGATACAAAAAAGCAGTGATTTTCATCCTTTTTATGTTGTTTATATTACTGCTGAACTTAACCAGAAAGTTGACAAAAAGAGTTTAAAATGACAAACAAAATTTCTTTCTATCTGTATCTTTGTGTTTTTTTTTAATCACTTTTTTTATTCTGATCTGCATTTCTAAATAAAGGTATAAATGTTGGTGATTTAATACAAATAATTTCAATTTTCCTCCATCTAGTAAATATACACATAGCAATAAACATCATAAACAAAGTAAGAATCGTGGTTCGATTTGTGAATCGCATCAGATTGCCACCTAAGCAACAATCCACAGCCCTAAATTTTAACAAAAAGGATGGAAAATGAATACAGCTGCAAGCACTGTAAATAAAACCAGAAAAAAGTGATTATATTACAATATAAAACTGTTGTGCCTCAACCATAACACTTTTTCCAATATACAATTTAAAATCCATTAAAATGCAAAGTTGTGCATTTCATTTCCACTGTTCTTGTTCTTTGAAGTGAGGAGCCAATTTGATACTCTGCATTATAATTCTTAATTGCACTGCTTATCTAAAAATTTAAACTTAAAATATGTGCAATTATTCCAAAAAATACTAGTACTTGGTATCTTTGTGTGCTCTAAAGGATGGGAAATTAATCTACATTTTGTTTATATTTATTCTAAAAAATAGTTTCCATGTACAGTTCTACTTCACCCTCCTTGACCTTAAACAGAAAAGTATTGATAAAAATACAGAATCAATAAGAGTAGTGTTACAGCCCCAGCTGTATCCGGCACTCTTGTTTTATTTTGTATATGTGCTTGACTGATTTTGAGTGACTGATGCTGAGTGAGGAGTGGATGAGCTCTGTGTGATTAACCTTGGTTGTGTGTGTGTGTGTTGTTGTTCATGTAAAGTTCTTGTTGTTGTTGTTGTTGTAAGGTCTCATTTTTGTTCTGTTAATGTACTTTCTACTACTGCGGCTAACTCTGTATTAAAAGCTGCATACATCTGCAATTGACTGGTCTGGGGGGATCTTTATTTTTATGTTACTCTTCTTTTCTCTTCCCTCCTGTGTTGAGATCGTAACAAGTAGTGGTATCTCTAAAATCTTAATGATACTAGACGATTATTTTTGAATGTCCACTAATCAATGATTTTTTTTTTTTTTTTTTTTTAGATTAGACGACTAATCGGGTTCACTGGAATTATTTTTTCTGTTTTATCATTTTGTCATCTCAATCCGGGCCCCTGGAATCAACCACCTTCCCCCCCTTTCGGTGCGCAGAAGCAGGTGTTGCTTGTAAATTAGGTGGTGGCGGCCGCAACCAAATTCTCTATATAGGAAAAATCCTGTACTACAACTAATAATAGTAATAACAATAAAACATATCAATGTAATTGTGTGAATGCTTCAAAGCATTCACACTATAGTGATCCACTTTTTCTTCTGTACGTTTTTTGTCGCTCTGTAGCTCATCAACCCCTTGACCTATTTAGGTCATTCAGCTATTAAACTATTCAGCTCTTTTAGGAGATAGCTGCTTGTAAGTTTCAACTTCATAACTCTTCAACTTTTTAAAGTATTCAACCAACTACCGGTTTATTAACTCCATTGAAAATGGCTTACAGAATGTTCAAAAGCCCCTTTTTCAGCAAAAACCTATGAGCTCTATAAAACAATAGAAGTCAAGTAGATTTTCAACTACAGAAACCATTCAACTTTTAAACTTTTCAGCTGACTTTGGGCTCTTGAACTTGTATTTTTATTTTTAAAACTCCTTACGGTTTTTAAAATATCGCTGTTTAAAGTCGACAAGTCATCTTGAGTCGATTTTCAGTTATAACAGAGATCCAATGGGAAATCAATGACAGTTGGGAACAGTTACTAGAGTGGAGCAGAGTGGGTTAGAGTGAGAGGAATAAAACACTTCAAGTGTGTTCAACCTGCTCAAACTCAGTCATTGTGTCCCTCACAGAAAAAAGTTTTGACATCAAAACGTAGGCATTTTTCCTAGCTTTCAGACGATACAACTTTGAAAATCCTGAGCCATGTAGTTTTCTTACAGCAGCCCCAAATATCAGCAAAACTCTGTTATATCCCCCATTAAGCCCAATGCATTTTTGGAAGAGAGAAAATTTCGAGGTACTTCGTTTTTAACTTGCGAGTACTTCTGTATATTTGGGCTCATACACATGAAAATTGTACTAGATTTAGTCGAAGACCTCAGGATTCTGACGGTGCTTTTACTTTTACTCTGAGGAGATTAGTTCAAAAGATATGAGCTTTTGTTCGGGCCAAGTGCCAGTCATTCATTTTCAATGTGAAAGCAGGACGCAGACCTGCGTCTCCGTCTGTGTGCTCGTTGCCATGACGACCCCGAATCATTCCATCTCAGACACACACAGAGATCTCCAGTCTTAGAAAAGCAGTCTAAAACAGTGTTTCAAGTGTGTATGAGGTCTTTGGGTTTTTTTAACCACAAAGTGCTTTAAATGCAAGGGTGATTTTAAACTAATTTGGGATCAAAATTTTTAACTGCTATTTTGCAGTTTAGCTAATTTTTTAGCTACATGCTAGCTGTTTTCACTAATTTAAGCAATATTTCAGTTTTTTAAAGCTATTTTGCAGCTTAACTAATATTTTGCTAAATGCTAGCTGTTTTTACAAATTTAAGCATTAATTCAGTTTTTTAAGCTATTTTGTAGTTTAGCTAATATTTTAGCTACATGCTAGCCGTTTTGGCTAATTTAAGCATTATTTCAGTTTTTTTTAAGCTATTTTGCAGTTTAGCAAAAATTTTCGGCATCTTCAGTAACCACATTCTGCAAAATGCATTCACACATGCATTATCGGAAGTAATGCACTTTTCTAGTATTAAATAAGATTTAAATAAAAATTCTGCAGCCTTTTGAAGTAAAGACAGATCACTACCTTCATACATCCATAGCCACTACTGACACAGAGGAGGGAGCGTGTCTGCCTCTGTTGCACCGAAACAACAGCAGAGCATTATGGGATTTGTAGTACATGCTGTGAACGCGGTGTTACAGCGCTGCCACTGTATAATACAGGCGAGCCAGCTCTAATATTAATTTGAAATTGCCTCGCGGGCCAAATTTGACCCGCCTACCAGAGTTTAATACCTATGTGCTAAGCTATATCTCAATGTTTTTATACCATTCCAATATGGCGTCGCTCTTTATGCATCTTGGACAATAGTAAAAAGCCTGCGTGTCACCTCTAGTGATCTGTCTCGTTGTGCCCACTGATTTCACTGAATCTCTGTTGACTCTCACAACCTCAAGTTAACATTAGCGGTTAAACAAAACCAAAGCACAATAGTTTGACTGGAGCAGTGGACAGTTTAGAGCCGAACAGCGGCTCAGACTAGAAAAACAGAGACGTTCATTGATCTATTTTTCTGAAAGTGGATGTAGTGAACATACCTGTAACGTGGAGCTGAAGCTGCGGGTTCCAGCTGGAATCCATCAGTCTGTTCTGACCACAGAGCTCCTCGTTATCGTTCTGGACGATGGTTCCTTCAGCAGCAGAAAGTTGTTCTCTGTCAGAATCTTCCTGAGGTTCTGAAGACATGGTTCCTGCAGCTGCTAAAGATCTTCGGCTCCAACAAACACACCACCGTCCTCTGATCACAATCAAAACCACGTTGTCTTTACGTTCAACAATTATTCACCTATTTAGGATCAAATTCTGAGAACTCCAAACGAACCACGTATTGTCCTTTCTGTCTAAAAAAACCTCACGAACTTCCGAACGAAACACTGCCGTCATCTGGACACAAGCTAACGTTGCTAGCAAGCTAGCGCCTCGGGCTGTTCTTCTTCTGTGTTTTATTGGGGTTCGAAACCAGCTTTGTAGTACATTAGCGCCACCAGATGGTCTGGAGTGTGAATCGAAATCACACACTGTGAACACCATTCCGTCAATTATAAAAAATGTATGAAATGGTCCATTTAATTTTCAGTTTCATTTTACATTTTCTAAATTCATGTCCACAGTAACTAAACGCAAAGAAACTTTATTTTTTTATTTGTTCAAAATGTTTAAAGTGCTTAATGACACATACATGTTGTTAAAAATGCTGCAACTATTTACAAAAAAAGTTTAATCAGAAAATACAAAATATGAAGAAAAAAGCCTTAAGTTTTGGGTAAACGATTTAAGTAAATGACGTTATGCTTAGATTTAACAACAAAAAAATCTAAAGAGCTTTAGACACATTTTGATAGTATTCCAAAATTAAAATAATGTACCAAGAAAACATTTTAATGAACAAAGAAATATCAAATGAATCAACCAAACCTCAAATTGCCTTTTAAAGATAACAATTACTTTGTAGAATGGAATCAAAAGCAATCAAAAACGATCAAAAGTGAAAAACCAATAGAAAGGTTTCCTCAATAATTAAAATAAAACATTTAACAACTCTCGAGGCATTCATTTTGACTGTTTCTTTTAATTTACTCAATGTATTTTTATTTAGTTTTATGTTTATAAAACCAATCAATGCATTAAAAGGTTCAAAAACTCTGAAAGTCAAATTGCTTAAACAAGTGTTAATATTGTAAGACTGAAGTAAAAAAAAAAAAGTAAATAAGGAAGTAAAAAAAAATCTAAATAAAATAGCATTAAATTAAACCCCATACCAATACCCCTCTTTCCTGCCACAACTGTCATCACTCCATCACCCCAGGAGCTGCATAAAATACCATCACATGCTGCTACAAGCTTACGCTGATAAAAAGCTAGAAATGTTCTTTAAAAAAGACCCCACAAATCTTCAAATATATCAGGAGACTTTTTAAATAAATATAAGACTTTCTCTACCTTTAAGCATGACATGAATCCTGTAGTCCCTGCGAATGAGACGGAGGGGAGGTGTCTTTCCATTTGAGCTGGATAGCACGTTGTGCCAGGACTGAGGCAAAGGCAATACAATGTGTTTTTTTGGCAATACCAAAAATAGCTTTGTCCTCCATAACCCCAAAAAGGACTGTTAATGGGTTCGGTTTCAGTTTGGTGTTAAACACCCTAGACATTGTGTCAGAAATTTCCATCCAATATACATTGAAATGAGAACATGAAAATAACATGCAGTAAAGAGTGGATTCTATAGGATTGCATGTAACACACAGTGGGCTAACTGTAGGGTACATAGAAGCCAGGCCTTAATCTTTGAACGCCTTCCAAAGAGTAAGATAAGATATTTGTAGATCAGCATTGGTGTAAAAAAAAGTTATTTCCTTTTCAATAAACTTAATAAAGTTAGCATCAGATAAAAGAGAAGAATTAAATCGCCATTGCCTGCTTCCAGGGATTGTACCAGGGAAAGACATTGAGGGACGTGGTCAGAAATGATAATTGGTTGATATTCACAGGAAATAACAAAATGAAGAAGTTGGCTATCAAAAAGGAAATAGTCAATTCTAGAATATGTGTGATGAACTTGTGAGAAGACTATTCCCCGTCTGTGGGATGCAAGAAACGCCATATGTTGTTAATACCAAACTCAGAAAGAATGTCGCAAACCAGACCTGCTGACCTACTAGCAGTGCTGGGTTTGTTAGATGCAATCCATAATAGGATCTGGCCAAAAATTAAGGTTCCCACCAAGAATAATGTGATATGTATTTAGACTTCATTTATTTTGAATTCTGTGTATTTCTTCTACATAATTATATGTGTGCCTTGGAGCCTGAAGAGAAAGCATCTTTCTGCAGGTGATGCTGCTGCTTTGGGCATGTTTTCAAACTTTCAACCTATCTTCTGCTGTTCATGGAGCCTTTAGTTTGAACCTTTAGACACTAAGATGCAGTTCTGACAACAGCCAGCAGGTGTCTCCCTTCTCCCTCCTGCTTCAATGCAGTTAGTGTTGTTGCAGCAGCTGCATCAAAGTTATTCTCTGTCATTTCTCACTAACATCCACTCTGTTCATTCATGTCCCTAGCAGAAAACAGCTTTAATGCTCAGACTTTCTAGAAAATTATCAAAATTAGATTATATTAAGTGGGCATAATCAAAACAAAAAATGAAAATACATATTGGTAACAATAATAAAACCTGGAAAACTAGATTTACATCATTGTAAACAAGTAATTCCTTTTGTTTATAACTTAACATAATTTGATGAAACTTCTTTGAAAACTGCAGCTAAAATGCTTTCAGCATTTGAGTTTCCACAAACGATTATTTCAATAGTCGACTAATCTCAGATTTATTTTTCCAATTAGTTGACCAATCGGGTCGTGCAGCGACTGGATGTAAAATACACATTTTAACCATCATAAGCTTTAAACTTGAAGTGTTTAAGCTATATGCTAACTAAAAATAAAGAATAGTTTATTGAGCCTTTAATGCATCATGCAGTTTTTCTCCTTCATTTGTTTCTGGCATTAAAACTAGACTTAAATCAAATGAGGTTGACAATCAGAATCAACTACAGAAAACTTAATTGAAGCCTGCAATTATTTCTAAAGCTTTAAAACATACATTCAGTAAAACATGTATAAAGTATTTCAAAAAAGCTATTTGCAGATATAAACACACTGAAAAGTTTTGCTCACTGAGGCCTATTTATAAAAGCAAGACACTAATGACATTTTTGAACTCCAGATATTCTTCTACATAAAAAAAGCTGAGGATGTCCATATAAACATTGCAACATATTCACATTTAACTGTATGCTTAACACCGCTAATGTAATGCTACATCTGTCATCTGGACTTTAAGGCGAGCTACTTCACTTTTGGAACTTATAGTTTTTACATCGCTCCACAACTCTGTGGCAGATCGATACAAACACACAGCCTGTCTTTGCGGTGAACTTTTCATAATACGTGTTCTTCGAACTGAATGACGTGATTGCGGCACAGAATGTGATTGAAGCCTTGGCTGAGCGGTCCATTTCCAGTGTAAACTCATAATCCGCGCCCCCCTCGCGACGTTTGGTTCGAAGAGCGTGAATTATAAAACGTTGCAGACAGAGAGGAACTGTAGACACGCATCTGCTGCAGATCTTCTGGGTTATTTCCAAACAGCGCATTAATGACAGCCACACATGATCCATTTGAACCTGGAAAACAGCTGCGGCAGAGCTTGATGAGTTAGTGCCGATGTTAGCTTAGCTAGACGAAGCTCTCTGTTCAACATGATCAAACTCAGTCACAATATGCTTCATCTTCAGGTGTTCATTCATCGCCATGGTGTTCTCATGAAACACAAATTCTGCCTTGCAGAAATTGCATTGGACACTTCATTTTTCTTATGTTTCTCACATTTTTGAGCTCCGTTAGCGTGTTATAGTACCCAGCCCACCAAGAACTTCCTGTGACATCACTACTGACACAGATTAGCACCACTACGCATATGTGTCAAAGAGAGAATGGCAGAGAAAGCGCCGTAGTTTCTAAATCAAAAGAAGAAAAAAAAAACAAAGAAAAAAAACGACGCTTCAACTACCAAATTAGTTGTCAACTATTTTAATGGTCGAAGTAGTCACAACTACGTGGCAGCCCTAGTCTTCATGAAAAAGAACATAGTTTTACCCAGAAAACACTAAAGTAAAAGGAAGAATCAGAAAACTGGAAAACATAAAAAAACCTAAAACTGAGTCTCTCAAACTGCACGAGTCAATATTTTCTCAACAGAACAGAGATGATAGAAATTATTTTATAGAAGTGGTTCAACTGAGAGACGTTTGTTCATTAACTGAACTCAGAGGGTATTTCTGCAGTATCTTATGATCCAGAGTTCTGGTTCAAATGTTGTTTCCTGTTCCAGAGACAGAAACATGATCTGATGTTTCAGATCAACAGTTAGAATGAGAAGATGAAGTGCAGTTCTCCATCAGTCCACCGGGGGAGCTGCAGCACAATAACTGTCCACTTGATGCTGAGAGAGACAGTGGAGCTGATCTCAGATCAGTTCATGCTGCAGCTCTGACACTCATCTCCACTTCCTCTGATTCCTCCATCACACTGCTCTCCACCTCCAGGAATAACATTTCTGCAGACCTGATGATGATGATGCTTTCTGATCCACCAAGAGGAATATCATAACATCCACCTACAAAGAGAAAATAGAAGTCCAGAGATTAAGTTTTGTCTTCTTTTCCTGGTGTGTCAGTCAGTGATGCAGCACAGCAGCAGAAAGAGCAGCAGGAGCTTCAGTTCTGTTCAGAGCAGCAGCTTCTTGTCATCTTCACCTGTTGGAGCTTCTGCTGCTCTGATTGGCTGACTGTTGTCCTGAAGACTGTCATCATTCTCCTCAGAGCTTCACTGAGAAGCTGCAGCTTCACAGGAAACTCTGCATCTTTGCTCTCAGACTAACCTTAGGAGCAAACACCTGGAAACAGCTGGACTGACTCCAACCCTCTACTGACCTCAGAGTCTGCAGTTTGAAGTTTGGACTCTTGACCAGATCCTGGAGCTGCTGAACATCTGAAGACTGAAGGTTGTTGCGACTCAGGTCCAGTTCTGTCAGGTTGGACGGGTTGCGCTTCAGAGCTGAGACCAGAGCAGCACAGATGATGTCTGACAAACTGCAGTCCTCCAACCTGAATCCAGAAGAAATAATTTAATTTAAAGACAAAGTTTCTGTTTTTCATCCTTCAGTTCTTCTAAAGAGTTCAGAGCTGAAGAAGACCAGAAAGATTGGAAAAAGTCCAAAGAAGTGAATCAACAGCAGCAGATCAGAAGAGTCCAGCAGAAGCAGAGAAGAAGAACATTCAGGACAACATGCAGCTGCTTCAGTAAAGAAGTCCAGATGTGTGAAAGTCAAACATCAGCCTGTGGCTGCATCTAAACCAACTGATGTTTCTGCTCAATCAGCAGAAAAAGTCCACTTCCTCTTTCTGCTCAGCTCTTCTCCAAACAGCAATGAATCATGGGAGAATTTCTGCGCCATCTTAAGTGCTTCATAGATTTAGCATTGATCCAAGTTGAAGTCCCTTTTTACAGATGTGCAATAAACCTCAAATATGTTTTATTCTTCAGTAGCTGCATTTCTATTACACATTTGTGCAAAAACCCTGGGAGGAGAACCCATGTGTCCAGCGTGACAGTCCTACACCCAGCCAACTATAATGAGAACTCTAATACAAAGAAGAAAGTGTGGGTACAGAGGTAGGATTAGTATCTGTAATCTTCATAACTCTTTGTATAGCAAAGAGAAGGTATTTTGTTAAATTGGAAAAGCAAGAAAAACCTAAATGGTAATCAGTACAGGAATCTGCTCTTTGATTATAACAGCTTGGAAAAAGCATCCGCTAAAAGTTCAAGAAATCTGAAAAGAATTCAATCTCTCTGGTCTCTCATAGCTGACTCCATGACTTAGGGGGTGGGGTGCTTGGGGTTTTCGCTGCGCTTTATTTGTCTGCGGGGGCTATCGGGCAGGGTCTCCTGGCGCCTGACTGGGATGTGGGGGGCTCCGCTGGTTGGGGGTCTGGTGTGGTGCCTGGGTGAGGGGCAGGCGGGATTGCTCTGCGGGCGGATTCTCTTCGCGGCTCCATGGCGGGCATTGGGGGGGTTCTAGGCTGCTGCTGCCGCTGCCACGGCGAGGGGTCTTGTTGTGAGTATGGCCAGGTGCTCTCCCCCTTTGTACATTCCATCTAGGGCTGTGGGTCGTTGCTCAGGTGGCTATCCGATTCGATTCACAAATCAAGCTCAACGATTCACGAATCGAACCATGATTCTTTTTTTTTATATGTTTATTGCCATGTGTATTTCTATTTACAACACAATAACATTGTTTGCACATTACTTTTTTTAACAACGGATAAGAAAAATGTTTAAAGCAGGATCTAAAGAAACGAATGCTGTTTGAAGACACAAAACAATTGAAAGAAATTTGGTTTTAAATTAAACTTTTTTTTCTTTTGACAATCTTCTGTTTAAGTTCACACTAACACAAAAAGGATAAAAACCCATGATGTTTTGGATCATTTAAAAACAAAACCTGAAAATGATCTTCACACTTTTCTATCCTCAAAGTTCTTCAACATTTATATTCTAAGCTTTACATATTAGTGCAGAGCCTGTATGAAAAAATGCGTTTTTTTACACAGCAGAATCAGCTGATTCACGTTGATTACATCCGCCTTTCAGCAGCGTGAGGCTGCGTTTCTGTTGAAGAGTTATCATAACCAAAAGAACGTAAACACTGGAAATAAAGCTCCGCTGTTTTTCCGCTCTTTTTTTCAGAAGTTATGTCTGTGAGTGGGACTTCAATCTAAGTTTCTGAACGGAAAAAGGTCTCGCTAGTTTTATTTTGAAAACCGGAAGCTTCACCGTCATGAAGATTTGTTTACTTCCGGTGGTGTAACCGCAGCTCTTTCTGCTTTGTTTTAGTTCGAAAACTTAAAATACAACCTAATCTGCATTTCAGAGCAAAAACACATCGTCCCCAAATCAGATTTTGATTATATTTTGGTACAATTTACCATATTTATAAAGATCGCGAATAAGCAATCTTGGACATTGCAAATATTCGTACTCGAAATTTCGGGAGCAGATCGCGAATACCCGAGCACCCGGATACTCGTTACAGCCCTACTCCCATCATTACCCACATTAGCAAAACATAAGCACTCACCTGAGTACAGGTGTAAGTTCACTTTTGCATTAATTGTATGTGTGACAGAATAAAAGACTTTGTGTCTGTTTGTATGAGTAAGTGTGTGAGCTGCAGTTGCAGATGCATTGTGTACATTTCGACTAGTTTTAATTGTGGAGACTATTTCAGCCAACAGGTATGTTTGTTACTACAGAGTGTGTGTGTAGACAGGCCCCACCCATTCTAATTTACTATTTAGACCTGGTTGTTTCAGGATGTTGCTTCCCTCTGTTGCTATCTTCCTTTTATTCTAAACCCCTGTCTTTTACCCCCCACATCCCTCTTCTTCTTTTCCGTCCGGTCCAACCAAACAAAACAAAACAATCAATATAGATAAAGTTTAGCATGAAATACAACAGGGGTTTATACTGAATAAATCCCTGTTGTGACAGTAAAATCTGCCCCACACAAGAGGCTCACAGCTCGCATCTGTTTGCTTTGCTGTAAACTTTTTTCTTAGTTGCACAGACCAGAGCAAAGGGTTACTGTTGGGATTATGATTACTGTTAAACAAGCAAATGGTTCCTGAGTGCAGCCGTCTCTGCAGCTCACTGCTCCAACAGGGGATGGGTCAAATGTGGAGAACACATTTACACATTTAGGAGCGGGACAGTTTATGGCATTTTACTACATGTGGCCAATGTAAATTTCCATAACTTTCTACGCTGGTCGCAGATAAATACGTATTAATAACAGCCAACAAAAAAGTATAAACACATTTCCAATATATCTGAAAAAGAATCTGCATTCACAAAGAGCAGGTCAAATAACCTTTTTAAACATATTTTGGCATTAACTCAAACAAGTGCTTTCATAACATATTGAAATTACATAACTATATAAGGAAAATGGGCCAGAGTTTAAATAATACCGCAACTATGTTTTAAACAAAAAGTACTGCATTTCTGGTTTTTTGTTGTTAAACTTTAAGCCTGAGTTTCCTTGTTGTTCAGTTGACCTCTTAAACCCTTCCGCTATCTTTGGGGTCCAGATAGCTCCTCCGACCACATATTGATATGTGATTCCTTCTATGACAAATATTGACAAAGGTGGACAGGATTTTATGTATGCTATGGACATTGGTGAAACTCAAAAATAAATGATAAAAAAAAAAGTTCAGCGCACTGTCTTGTGGGGTCCAGATGACCCCACTTTTAATGAAACCAAGCCAAGGAGAGCGGAAGGTTTACAATAACTTTTAAAAAAAATATAGTTTTTTTGTTTCAACGTTTATGAACATTTTTTCATCCTATCCTGATTTTTGGATGCTCGGTCTACCACATTTTCTCATTTGTGAAACATAAGTAAATTCCTCCACTATTCTTCACCATTCTTATTGAGTTTGGAGCTTTTTGTTTTCTTTCAGTCATTTTCAGATTTCTTCGAAGTAGATCTGTTGTGAACCAGAAGCAGGAAGTAAATAAGAGACAGAAAATAAACAGTAGATGTTTAACAGATGATGATTCAATGAAACAAAATTGTTGATTTAAAGAAGTTGTTTCTGACTTATATAAACTCAACGAGGCAATGTGTCATTGTAACACTGATTTAATCTCCATGACTTCATCTAAACTCTAGAGTTTATTTATTTATGTCCTGTTTGGAAAATCCTTCTAATTTTTTCACGTTTTAGAACCAAACAGGAAGCAATTTTGTGAATCAAACAAAATGGTTCAATCAAACTGATCTGCTTGAGTTTGTAAATCTTTGTTTTCCTTCAGTCATTTCCTGATATTCTGGAAGTAGATCTGCAGTGAAGCAGAAACAGGAAGTAAAGAAGAGACAGAAAAGCAGGAGACACATCAGCATGGTGGAAACATTCCCTCCTGTCTCCTTTTCCTCTTTTCTTTCACCTTGTTGGAAAAGGTCATGGGATCAAGAAAAGAAATTCATCAGACGGCTGAACTGACTCCAAGCTGTGATCCAGAAAATGTTCAGAAAATCTTCCAGTGAAACATCAGAAAGTTCTTCACCTGAAACCATCTTCTCATCTTTCAGGGAGTTCAGCTCATTTACTGACCTCAGAATCTGAAGTCTGCAGTCTGGACTCTCCAGAAAACCACACACATGAAGAAATCCGGAATCCTGGATGTTGTTCCTGCTCAGGTCCAGTTGTGTTAGTCTGGACGGGTTGTTCTTCAGAACTGAACCCAGAACTTTACAGCTGATCTCTGACAAACTGCAGTTCCTCAACCTGAAATCAGACAGAAAAGTGTGTTCAGGAGCAGTGATGACAGCTGGAGTTCCAGCAAGTAAACAGACTTTGATCAGATTTACAAGATCCTTATTGAAACAGATCAGTTTCAGATCAATCATCATCACACAATCAATTCAACTGAAGATGAAAATATTAATCATCAGTTTTTTCAAACACAACTGTAGAGCTTTTCTATATTCTCTTAAGTCTTTCTTTTATCAGTTTGTCTGTAAAAAGTTATAGTCTAAAGTTGAACTGAGCTCTTCAATAAAGACTCACTGATTGACTGAAAGCTATGAATGAATTTGCTGACTCAGCAGAAAGAGTCATGTGTAATGACACACTGAAAGAACAATATTAGTGCTTGCTGCTGAGTTTGCACATTTTATCCTGACACAATGCTCCAACTGCACATCCAAGCTGCTCAGACTCTCTCCGTTTGTCAGCACATACAGTATCTATGTGAAGAACTGTTCTATCTGATGAAGCTAAACTAAACATCACATAAGAGCCGTCTGATTGATGAACACCTTTATTCAATCCTGAGGATTTCCTCAGCTCAGAGCCTGACCCCAAACACTGATGAACTTGAACCAAAGATGAGAAACCATCATGTATCAGACTCAGACAAGTGAGATTCACAGAGTTTTACATTAATAAAGTCTGTTACATTTTTATATATGTTACTACAGGACATGTGATTTTTCCTTTGAAAGAAGTATTTTTGTCTTCGTACCACAGATATTTTCATGTTATTGTTTTAATTGGAATGGACTCAGGGAAAACTGCAGATAAGAACTATTAGGACAAAAATCTATTGATATTAGAAAGCAGTGATAGATTAGGATCATGGAGCACTGTGTCAGGTTTCGCTTTTAAAAATACACATTAAAAAAGTCTAGCTCTCCACTTCAAGCATATTTGCTTCTTTATTACTCATTTTATTACTCATTTTATATCTGCTTTTTATTACTGCTTGTGTGTTATTTATATACACATTTGATCTCACTCTTTATTTTTATTCTTAAGCTCTTAAATATAATTTTAATCTTTTAGGAAAAGTCTGAATGAAGGACTGATCAGTGAGCACTTTTAAATTTCGTTGTTGATGTGACAATGACTAATAGATTTATTCTATTCTATTCTTTATCTCTGTGTTTTTGATGATGGCATTCCTGGTCTACGTGCTTAAGATGGTTCAGGTTTTGGAGCTTCTAATGAACATGTCAAGTCAGTTTCTAGTCATTTCATGCTCTGGTTCATCATTACAGAACTGAATCTATGCTTATCAGGAGATCCCAGAATCTCATTTAAAATATCTTCAGTGGATTCTGGTGGAATCCTCTCTCTCTCTCTGCTACTCCTGAAGTTCCTTTCTGATCCCAGAAGTTTTTGAGGACAGTTTTCAGTTTTTGGACCATTTTAATTTTAGACAAAATTTTCACAGACAAGTCCAGACGGATCAAAAGTTGATGTTCAATATTTTTAATCTTCAGATTTCTCAAAAATCTTTATTTACACTAAAAATCTACTAAAAGAAAATGTAGTTTTAAAAAGTTTGAAAATATAAGTGGGTGTTTTAAAAATGATGATGATTCAATGAAACAAAATTGTTAATTTAAAGAAGTTGTTTCTGGTTTATCTAAATTCAATAAGGCAATATTACAGAGATTCGTTTTCCATACAATGTCATTGTAATGCTTATTTATTCTGCATATGGACTTCATAGGAACTCTAGAGTTTATTTTTTATGTCCTGTTTGGAAAATCCTTCTAATTTTTTCACGTTTTAGAACCAAACAGGAAGCAATTTTGTAAATCAAACAAAATGGTTCAATCAAACTGATCTGCTTGAGTTTGTAAATCTTTGTTTTCCTTCAGTCATTTCCAGAAATTCTGGAAGTAGATCTGCAGTGAAGCAGAAACAGGAAGTAAAGAAGAGACAGAAAAGCAGGAGACACATCAGCATGGTGGAAACATTCCCTCCTGTCTCCTTTTCCTCTTTTCTTTCACCTTGTTGGAAAAGGTCATGGGATCAAGAAAAGGTTGGAGAAAAATTCATCAGATGGCTGAACTGACTCCAAGCTGTGATCCAGAAAATGTTCAGAAAATCTTCCAGTGAAACATCAGAAAGTTCTTCACCTGAAACATTCTTCTCATCCTTCAGGGAGTTCAGCTCATTTACTGACCTCAGAGTCTGCAGTCTGCAGTCTGGACTCTCCAGAAAACCACACAGGTGAAAAAATCCGGAATCCTGGATGTTGTTCCTGCTCAGATCCAGTTCTGTCAGTCTGGACGGGTTGTTTTTCAGAACTGAACCCAGAACTTCACAGCTGTTGTTTGACAAACTGCAGTACTCCAACCTGAAATCAGACAGAAAAGTGTGTTCAGGAGCAGTGATGACAGCTGGAGTTCCAGCAAGTAAACAGAGTTTGATCAGATTTACAAGATCATTATTGAAACATATGAGGGCCGCACTCTGCTTCACGGAGACAGAATGCAGGACTCCGGTAAGAGCAGAGGAGGGGGGCTCTGTGTTTACGTGCATCATAACTGGTGTACCAACGGGACGATTTTTGACCCACACTGTTCCCCTGATGTGCAGTACATGTTCGTTAGATGTCTGCCTTTTTTTTTCTATCGAGAGAGTTGACTGTTGTGATTAGGGATGTCCCGATCAGGTTTTTTTGGGCCCGATCCGATTCCGAGTCATTGGATTTTGTGGATTTGCCGATACCGAGTCCCGATCCAATACTTTTGTAACACATTTAAAACATGAACAAATTGAATAAACAGATTTGAGTTGTCCCTTCTTTATATTTCATTAACCTTCTTTTATCATTATAAACTTCAATAGAACACTTCTGTGAAGTAGCTTTAATAGCCAAGTAAAAATAGAGCAAACATAAACTCGGAAAAAAAAAATTTTTTTTTCTTGTTATACAAGTGATAATTAGTCATGTGATAAAGTTAAGTAACTTTAGCGTTAATATCTTTAAAGCTATTGAACATTTTTGACCAAATATGATTCCTGTCCTCATTTATAATCCTCAAAATAGATGACAGTTTTAGCATGAATTTGATGAGTGTTCATGACTAGCTCATATCATTATTAATTCTCATTTATTAGTTTCTTGTTTGTTTGTTTTTTAAGAGGATGTGCTTCTTTTTAAGCTCTTAAGAAATCAAATTTTCAGTTTTATTATCAGATTAGTTAATTTTCTTCACTTTTATTTCTCTTTCATGTAAATAAAACAGGCATATCAAAAGACAGCTCGGGTCCTAAGGAGTTAAATCATGGCGCTAGCATGTAGCAGTTAGCAGCTGTTGTTTAGCATCTGTCTACAGCACGAAGAGCTTAACATTAAAAAGAAACAAAACTGTCTTTTTCTGTTGAAATGCCTTTAGATGTTGTTGTTTAGAGACACTAGCTGTCAGTTTAAAGCATTTTTAAAAGAGTTATTGATCCCCGAAATCTGAATCCGTGATCGGCTAGCTAGCTAGCTGTTTACATCAGTCCTCTGCTTGAACTGTTGGTGTTTTCTGCTGCTGCTTTTCCGGGAATAACATTTTGTGATCTGTTCTTGACATGCAGACTTCTAGTGGAGGATTTATCCAGAACAATAAGATTGAAATATAAAGCACTGATCATAATAAGAATAGATTTAAATATCCGATCCTGATAGGACCACAGACCCTTTATTCGATCAAGTCTTCAACCACTTGATTGGGCCCGATTTCCGATCACGTGATCGGATCGGGACATCCCTAGTTGTGATCATCACAGCCGTGTACATCCCGCCAGACACGAAAGTAAACACGGCGCTCTCTCTCCTGCTGAACGCCGTTAAGAAACAACAGCAGGCTCACCCGACGGCGTTCATATTATCGCAGGAGACTTTAATAAGGCCAACTTAAAGACCGTTCTCCCAAAGTTTTACCAGAATGTGTTACAACCCAGTCTGGGGGTTTGTAAGAGATGTAGCACAAAGGTAGAAAAGAAACTAATTTTTACCAACGACTCAAAAACTCTCACAAACAAAACCAAATACGGCCACAGCCGTAACACCCCCCTAATTAAAATAAAACTTCTTCCCCGAAGAAGTGTACTCCAAGAGGGTGGTAACCCAGCATGCCAGGTACACAGAATACAGGAGTGCTAGCCACAAAAACGTAACCAAATGGTAACCGCTCCCAGGAACGCTACCCACAAACAAATTAAATGCTAGCAGCTCCTACGATCAATTAAATGAATTTAATTAATTTAAAAAAGTTGTTTCTGGTTTATCTAAATTCAATAAGGCAATATTACAGAGATTCGTTTTCCATGCAATGTCATTGTAACGCTCATTTATTCTGCATATGGACTTCATATGAACTCTAGAGTTTATTTATTTATGTCCTGTTTGGAAAATCCTTCTAATTTTTTCACATTTTAGAACCAAACAGGAAGCAATTTTGTGATTCAAAAATATGGCTCAATCAAAGTGATCTGCTTAAGTTTAGAAATCTTTGTTTTCCTTCAGTCATTTCCAGATATTCTGGAAGTATCTGCAGTGAAGCAGAAACAGGAAGTAAAGAAGAGACAGAAAAGCAGGAGACACATCAGCATGGTGGAAACATTCCCTCCTGTCTCCTTTTCCTCTTTTCTTTCACCTTGTTGGAAAAGGTCATGGGATCAAGAAAAGAAATTCATCAGACGGCTGAACTGACTCCAAGCTGTGACCCAGAAAATGTTCAGAAAATTTTCCAGTGAAACGTCAGAAAGTTCTTCACCTGAAACCTTCTTCTCATCCTTCAGGGAGTTCAGCTCATTTACTGACCTCAGAATCTGCAGTCTGCAGTCTGGACTCTCCAGAAAACCACACACATGAAGAAATCCGGAATCTTGGAGGTTCTTGTTCCAGCTCAGATCCAGTTTCGTCAGTCTGGATGGGTTGTTCATCAGAGCTGAACCCAGAACTTCACAGCTGATCTCGGACAAACTGCAGTCCTCCAACCTGAAATCAGACAGAAAAGTGTGTTTAGGAGCAATGATGACAGAGTTTCAGGAGTTTGAGCAAGTAAACAATTTTTGATCAGATTCACAAGATCATTATTGAAACAGATCAGTTTCAGATCAATTATCATCACACAATCAGTTCAATTTATGAGGAAAATACAAACAATTATCAGTTTTTTTCAAACAGCTGTAGAGCTTTTTTTTTCCTTAACTTGAACTGAGCTCTTCCACAGAGTCACTGATGGGACTGAAAATGAAGCTTGAAACTTTGTTGACTCAGCAGAAAGAGTAATGTGTAATGACACACTGAAAAAAACAGTATTAGTAGGTCCTGCATAGTTTGACCATTTAATCCTGGCTCAATGCTCCAGTGGAGAACTGCTCGGACACTATGTTTGTCAGCACATACAGTGCCTATGTGAACAACGGTTCTACTTGATGAAACTAAACAAAATGTTATCGAGTCTCAAAAGAGCCAAAATAAAATAAATATATACACCATTAAAAAAATAAATCTGGCATTACTTATTTAAAAGTGGCAATAAATAAATAAATAAATGGTGAAATAAAGAAATAAATGTTGAAATGAATGTGGCATTAAAATATTAAAACAGAACATTTAAATATTTCATGACATATTTATTTATTTTATTGCCGTTGTGGGTTAAAAGAGCCAATTTGAAATAAATATATTTAATATGAAATAAATAAATGTGTCATTAATTATTTAAAAGTGGCAATAAATAAATAAATGTTGAAAAAAATGTGGCATTCAAATATTAAAATAGAATATTGTCAAAGAAATTGTTTTATTATTATCATTGTTTAAATGTATTTTAAAATGTTAGCCAAAACTGTTGCAGACAGATTAACATTTCACCTTTTAGGAACAAATGTTTAGTGTTTGATGTCCTGCTTCCTCTCCCAAACTAGGATGAGGGGGTTTAAGATGCATTGTCCTCAGCAGGACAAAGGATGCTGATGAAATTGTAAATGTCCCCAAATGGTTCCTTACATGACACCTGCAATGAACTGTCTTGACTTTGCTTCTTTGTTTGAGGCCATGTCCATACGTCGCCGGGTATTTCTACAAACACATATCTGCCGACCTCTGTTTTATAAAAACGGTTGCGTCCACACGTGATCGTTTTAAAAATAATTCCGTCCACACGTCCCCGCATACTTGAGCTGTTGGGCGATGTAATGAGCATGCCAGAACAGTAGTTGGCAGTGTTTTCCTAAAAGTCAGTGAAATCTAGCCTTCGAGGAGCAGGAGGAAGGGATATTTGTTGTAAAATAGCCGACTGCAAAGCGCTTATTCTCCTTTGTTCCTCGACAAGAAGTAATTGTGTTTGTAAAAAAAAGCAAGTATGAAGCATCTGTACCAGCGTAATAATTAACACACTCCTCCGGTCCATGCTGAGCACTGTAAACAGCGGCGCATCTATGACGTGTATGCACTAATTGTCGCAAAGAGTGACGTTTAAAAACGTAGATCTCTGGTTATGCATGTCCACACGCAGACGCGAAAACTGAGTTTTCCAAAATCTTCACTTTAGCCGGAGTTTTCCAAAAGCTCCGTTTTCAGTGACTTAAATCTTCGGTTACGTGTGGACGACAGGCCGAAACGGATAAAAATATATGCGTTTTAGCAGATACCCGGCTACGTGTGGACAGGGCCTGAATGTTGTAACCTCCCACTTTGTGCTTTTGAAATTAAAGGAGCGCCACATGCATCATTCCTTTAAGAAAAAGGATGATGGCATCTTTCCCATCATTCTTGTTTCTTCCTCACATGTGAGTAACTTTGCTTGTTGGTTTGGTCATTTTACTGAGTTCTGTTTCTTTCTAGTGTCGAGGTGAATTTCCCTGACAAATATTAAAATATTTCATGACATATTTATTAATTCCATTGCCCAGTGTGGGTCAAAAGAGCCAATTTGAAATAAGTATAGTTAATATGAAATAAATAATAATTTAAAAGTGGCATTAAATAAATAAATGTTTGCTAATATTTGAAACACTATCTTCAGGATTAATGTCATCCACAGCATTTTTACCTTTTACATTTCCATTATATTGTGAAACCCATAATTTTGTATTAGCAATACACTCATTAACATCCAACATTTTTGCATTTTGGCCAATACTATTTCTAACCCAATCAAAACCAATTGAGAAAAATATTGGTGTTTGGCACAAAAAACATTAAATGTCAGAAAATGTTTGCGGTTTTAAAATAAGCTTAATTATTTTCAGCTTCAAATGTTCAGTTTTTTTGTTAAGGTTTCAAAGCTAAAAATTTCAATTAAAAAAATTTTTTTTTTTCAGCTTTTAACTCGTTTTTTTTTTTTTTTTTTTTCTGGATATGAACATTTTAGTTTCAAAACCTTTGGCCCTGTTTTGGCGCGTTGGGGTGGCGCTAACACGAAGGATCAATCAAAATGGATGAGGGTGGGAACTTCAGTCCTAGTGCATTCACTGACTGAGAAGTGTGATAATTACGGACAGAAAATGGTTGAGCAACATGAGAAAACCGCTGTGTTAACAGTGGGGCTCAAACTCACATTTCCTGCATGAGAAAAAGTTAAAAGCCATTAGGCCAGTGTTTCTCAAATGGTGGGACGTGCCCCCCTGGGGTGGCGCGGTGCGATGGCAGGGGGGGGCGCGGAACAACCCGAGGATCATGCAATTTATGTTAATTACTAAACAGTTGATCGGAGGACAGTCAGTGATCGTGATATCCACACAGAGAGAAGAAATCTTTAATTAAGCCTCAAGAATTGCAATGGAAAAATGTTCAACAGAGATGAAAAGAAACGGAGAGGAAGAGAGAAGCTGAGCGCACGCCAATTGGCACTGCGCCTGTGTGTTGGGGAAGGGGGAGGGGCTTACATGTGCAGCAACGCAGGACGGAGAGACAAAGAAACAACATAAACACAAAACATAAAGAAGATGAGATAATTAGAAAAGAAAAAAAAAACTTGGAACCTTTTGACTTTTATTGACAGTATGAAGGAAGAGAATCTGCAGGAAATAATTCTATATATCTATATTCTATATATTTATGGCTCCCCAACTACCCTGCGCAGAATCTTCTCTAAAACAGAACAGATCATTAAGAAACCAGATTACATCATCAGCCAATCCAACTCACCACCAGGTGAAAAGAGAGCTGAGCCAGAAAGCAAAGCTCTCATTTTACCGGTCAATCTTCGTTCCAGTACTCACCTATGGTCATGAGCTTTGGGTTGTGACCGAAAGAACGAGATTCCAACTACATGCGGCTGAAATTAGTTTTCTCCGGAGGGTGGCTGGGCGCTCCCTTAGAGATAGGGTGAGGAGCTCGGTCACCCGGAGAGAGCTCGGAGTAGAGCCGCTTCTCCTCCGCATCGAGAAGAGCCAGTTGAGGTGGCTTCGGCATCTGGTCCGGATGTCTCCTAGATGCCTCCCTGGAGAGGTGTTCCGGGCATGTTCCGCTGGGCGGAGGCCCCAGGGAAGACCTAGGACCCGCTGGAGAGACTATGTTTCTTGGCTGGCCTTGGGACACCTCGGGGTCCCTCCAGAGGAGCTGGAGGAAGTGGCCGGGGAGAGGGAAGTCTGGGCATCTTTGCTTAGACTGCTGCCCCCGCGACCCGCATCCCGGATGAAGCGGAAGAAGATGGATGGATTGATAACAAGAAAGACTCTTTTGTCTTTCTTAACGTTTTTTTATAAATATCTTTTTTTGTTGGTTTTGCACACTTTTGTGTTTTTTATTATGGTTGCAGAGTTTTTCGTTTTTTGCTTCAAATATGTTTAAAATGAAAGAAAAAAAGCTTAAAATATAATGAGTTAAAAACTGAATTATTAATAACTAGTCCTTTTTCGTTTATTTTGTACATTTTATCTGGGAGAGATAAATAACAGCATATATATATAATATACACTTTTTATGAATAAAAACATGTTTACATTAGTTATGGATTTTGTGCATAATCCTACATAGTGGTTGATAATAAATTAAATAAAGTTAAAAAAAAAAAACAACCTAAAAAAAACACTTGGCAGCTGAAAGAGCTGCTGTTTTCAGTGAACCAATGCAAAAGAACTGAATCTCTAAGAAGATCCAAAATTCACATCACTACTGTGGAGGGAAACAATGAAAGACAATTGTTTTTACTTTTTCTGAAAGTTTGGAACTCTTAAAACAAAAAAAAAGACAGAAAAAAAGAATCAATAAAACAGATTATGTAGCAGTTGTTTTTTTTTTAATATCCTTTAATAATGATAAAGGTACAATACTTTGAAAAGATATCTGTTTAACTTGAGCAAATTAACTAATGATACCGATGATATTTGGAGCAGAAAGTTATAGGGGGAGCGCGAAAGGGTAAGTTCTGCATAGGGGGGGCGTGAGAGAAAATAATTGAGAAACTTAGGCCAAGGGAGACAACTGAAGCTCCTGCAGTGTTTCAGCCATTTTATGCAAGCATAAGGACATTTTTGATGCCTGTATATAACACCATAAGATGCTGCTTTAAACGGGCTAGAAGAGGGTTTGGACGTGCGGTTTGTATGCAATAAAACTCTGCTTTTTACACCCGTCTTGAAACAACTTAAGACTATGAGTGCAGACTAAACAGCCATTTTCTGACCATAATTATTACAGTTCTATGAGTCAATGAATGCACTGGGACTGAAGTTACCACCCCCATCGATTATGATTAGTCCTTTCTGTTAGCCCCGGCCCAATGCGCCACAATGGGGCCAAAAGTTTTAAAACTGAATTTTTTATATTCCAAAAAGAAAAAAAAGTTTTGAAAGGGAAAAATTGAGTTAAACCTGATAAAGTTTGGAAATTGAAATTCTGAGTTTGACACCTAAAAAACAGACCATTTGACGGCGAAAATAATTAAGTTTATTTTAGATCAGTTGAAAGTTTCTGACTTTTACATTTTTTTTTTTTGGGCCAGACTCCAATATTTTTTTCAATTGGTTTTATTTGGGTTTCAAATAGTTTTGGCCCAAATTTAACTCCATACAGCTAAGTTTGACACCGCCATTCAAAGTGCCATCTGCGTCTCTTTAAGACTGTTTTGCAATTTACCTTTATGTTCATAACGTGTTTTGCACTTGAAAGTTATTACTTTAATGTTCAATATGTAACATTTGCAACTACTTTTAAGGTTTGTAAAACAAAAAAGTTAACATTTGCAGAATTATGAATCATAATTTTAAATTCTTTTTAAGGTGCATTCATGTCACCTTTTGCACTTTAAGTAAAATGCAGCAGAATGTTGAAGTTTGTGAGAGAGCACACATTTCACTATAAGGAAGCAAGTTTATGTCCAATCTTTTTTTTTCTTTACTCTAAAACGTATGTACATCTATGTATTTTTGAACAAAAATTAATGAGAGAAACACTTGTTGAGACAATAAGCTAAATAAGTTATTTGCAAATTTAACTACACATTGTAATTAAATACCAGAAAAGGGAAGTGAATTATTTCCTAAAGTTTTCTGCATGTTCGGACTCCGGTCTACCAAGCGGACAGAGTTACTAGTTAGTTGGAGACCCCTGCTCTAGAGTTTATTTATGTGCTGTATGGAAAATCCCTCTCATTGCTTCACGTTTTAGAACCAAAAATGAAAATACTTTGCAAACCAAACAAAGATGGATCGTACAATGTGATCTGTTTGAATTTGGAAATCTTTGTTTTCCTTCAGTCATTTCCACATTTACTGGAAGTAGATCTGGAGTGAAACAGAAGCAGGAAGGAAAGAAGATTCAGAAAATGAGTGTAGCGGAAACACTCCCTCCTCTCTCCTTTTCCCACTTTTCCTTGACTTTGTTGGAAAAGGTCACGGGATCAAGGAAAGGTTGTAGAGATGACTGAGATCCAGAAAATGTTCTGAAAATTTTAGAGTGTGTGATAAACCCGGTCACAAAAGATTAACTTGAAGGTGTAGTGTACAATTCCAATTATTTTTGTATCCACTTTTGGTTGTGATTTATTTGTTTAAAATAATTGTTTGTTACTTTGAGTTTTATGTAGAGCTGTACCTGCCTGAGATGGCCTAAAGATAGTGCCAAACAGAGAAGCTCCTCAAGAGAGTACTATCACTACCTGGACTCCATGGGGAGGTGAATGGGATTTTCTGTTCTGTTTGTTAAGTCATTAAAAAGAATTTATTTTTGGAATATATACCTCTGCTCTTAGCCGTGACTGCCTGGTCGTCACACAGTAAAACATTAGAAAGTTATTTACCTGAAATCCTCTCATTCTTCAGAGAGTTCAGCTCATTTACTGACCTCAGAGTCTGCAGTCTGCAGTCTGGACTCTCCAGAAAACCACACAGAAGAAGAAATCCAGAATCCTGCAGGTTCTTGTTCCTACTCAGGTCCAGTTCCGTCAGTCTGGATGGGTTGTTCTTCAGAGCTGAGACCAGAGCTTCAAAGCTGATCTCTGACAAACTGCAGTCCTCCAACCTGAAATCAGACAGAAAAGTGTGTTCAGGAGCAGTGATTACAGCTGAAGTTCCAGCAAGTAAACAGAGTTTGATTAGAGCTGTGTTAAAAAAAATTGATCAATCGATTTAAGCTTAATAGATCAATATTCAATTCACAAAAGATATAAATTGATTTAGCACATAAGGCTAAAGTCTGCTAGGTTGATGTTAACGTTCAATAGAATTTCCCATAGGACAGCTAATGCTAATGCTCGGTCAACCAAAAAAAATACATTGCTGACTAAATGAACATCTTTATTTACTCAGTCATTCATTGTCCTAAGTATTTTAAAGAAACAATTATTGAATAGATGTTTGTGGTCATACTGTCACCTTCTTAATAAGGTGCACTTTTACAGCGCCATCGGTGCCTAGTGGCCAAACTGAAAAGCCCTCCAGGAGAAGCAGCAGTGCTCACAATGTTAATGATCTGAGATCTGAATTTCTCCTTTAGAGAATCCATGCTATTAACAATCTCATTATTTTCCGAAGTAGTTTGATCCCCTGCTCTAGATCTTAAATATCGGGGATCCCACCCCATTCCCCCCGGCCCGACCAGGATAACCACCCCCCAAGCCAAGCCAGACCCCCCCTCCCAACTGCGCATCCCAAACCCCTACACCCAGGCCCGAGAGACCACACAGAGCCCAGGCCCGCCCCCACCCAGGCGCCAGACCAGACCCCCTACCAACGAATCCCCCCGCCCCAAGCTCCAACCAGGCACCGGAAGGCCCCGACCCCCGCCCGACAGCCCCAGCAGACAAGGCGCAGCGAAAATCCAAGCGCCCTGCCCCCTAAGTAATGGAGTCAGCCATGGGAGACCAGAGAGACTGAATTCTTTCTAAGTTACTAGAACTTTTTGATGATGCCTTTTCCAAGCCGATATGATCAAAGAGCAGATTCCTGTACTGATTAACGTTAATGTTTTTCTTTAGGGATGTCCCGATCAGGTTTTTTTGGGCCCGATCTGCTTCAGAGTCATTGGATTTTGTGGATTTGCTGATACAGAGTCCCGATCAGATACTTTTGTAACACATTTAAAACATGAACAAATTAAATAAACAGATTTGTGTTGTCCCTTATTTATAATTCATTAACCTTCTTTTATCATTAAAAGCTTAAATAAAACACTTCAGTGAAGTAGCTTTAATAAACAAGTAAAAATAGATCAAATATAAAGGAAAAAAAATCATATTTTCTTATTATAATTAGACATATGAGAAAGTTTAGTGACTTTAGCTTTAATATCTTTAGAGCTATTGAACATTTTTGACCAAATGTGATTCCTGTCCTCATTTAAAATTATTTAAAATAAATTAAGACTTAGTTTAAGCATGAATTTGATGGGTGTTCATGACTAGCTCATATCATTTTTAATTTTCTTTTATTAGTTTTTTGTTTGCTTGTTTCTTTTTTAAGATAATGTGCTTCTTTTTAAGCTCTTAAGACATCACATTTTTGGTTTTATCAGAGTAGTTAATTTTCTTAACATTTATTTCTCTTTCAGATAAATAAAACAGGCATATCAAAAGACAGCTCGGGTCCTAAGGAGTTAAATCACGGCACTAGCATGTAGTCGTTAGCAGCTGCTGTTTGGTCATCTGTCTGCTGAACGAAGAGCTTAACATTAAGAAGAAACAAAACTGTCTTTTTCTGTTGAAATGCCTTTAGAGGTTGTTGTTTAGAGACACTATTTTTCAGTTTAAAGCTTTTTCAAAAGAGTTATTGATCCTGGAAATCTAAATCTGGGAGCACCTAGCTAGCTTGATTGAACTGTTTACATCAGTCTTCTGCTTGAACTGTTGCTGTTTTCTGCCTCGTTTTCCGGGAATAACATTTTGTGATCAGTTCATGACATGCAGACTGCTAGTTGAGTATTTATCCGGGATAATAAGCTTGAAATATAAAGTGCTGATCATAAGAAGAATAAATAAAATATCCGATCCTGATTGGACAACAAAGTCAGATTTTGATAGAGTCTTCAATCACGTGATTGGGCCCAATTTCCGATCATTTGATCGGATCAGGACATGCCTTCTTTTCTTGCTTTTCCAATCTAACAAAATAGCTTTTTTTTTGCTATACAAAGAGTTATGAAGATTACAGATACTAATCCTCCTTCTGCATTAAATGGCGCTCATGTCACCAAGCACACAAAATGACGGTGAAGCTGTGATAGAAACATTTATCCAGACTGATAGATCAGCACAGACCTGCTGCCAGAGAGCCTGGACAGGTGTGCAGAACCACAGTGCATGCATGTATCTGTCAGGTGAGTTACTACTGCAGTGCTCACAAATGTCTGAGCTTCTGAGACCCATCTTGAACATTCTCTGACCAGTATAATAAATTCTATGAAGAGTTTTGAATTGGATTAGTTGCAAATTTGGACTTTTAGTCAGTTTAAAGGTGTTAAGACACATTTCTGTCCAGAAGCTTTGATCTGTGCTGCTACTCAGGTCTGCATCCCATTTAGTTATTGGAATTGAAATGTTATTGTCTAGGTTGCATAAGAGTTTGTATATCTTGGAGAGAATCTTATTTATTGAAAAGTTAAAGAAAGAGGTAACTAGCTCTAATTTTAAGTCTCTATCATTGTATTTAAATTTATTCGTAATTATAGATTTTAGTTGCTGATAATCTAAGAAGTGATTTATTCCATGTTTATCTTGTAGTTCCTGGGGTGTTATAAATCTTCTATCCATAATTAAGTGCTCTAATAGTGTTACGCCCCGTGCTTGCTAAGCTGGGAAGTGTAACATTTTTTTATTTATGAGGATGTCTGGGTTGTTCCAAATGGGTGTCTTTTTGCACAGTATGACTGCGGACTTTGACGCTTTGAGAAAATCCCACCAGGCGGTTATGTGGTATTTATGTTAATACTTTGGAAACAATCGCATTTTTTTTATTGTTTGGCTAATAAATGGTAGATTAGACAGATTGATCTTTCCACATAACTCCTGTTCCAAATCCACCCATGAGCTACTTTCTGGATTATTTTTTAACCATTTTAAAATTTACTGTAATCTGTTAGTAGTAAAGTAGTTGTTGCGTAGTGGTTAGCACCCTAGCCTCACAGCACGAAGGCCCCAGTTCAAATCACGGCTGGGTGATTTGAAAGAGAAACATCAACTGGGAACTTTTCTGTGTGAAGTTTGCATGTTTTCCCTGTATGCATGGGTTTTCACTTGGGACTCCGGCTTCCTCCCACCGTCCAAAAACATGCTTCATAGGTTAATTGGTAACTCTAACTTGCCCTTCGGTGTGAAAGTGAGAGTGAATGGGAGTGTGATTGAGACCCTGCGACAGACTTGCGACCTGTCCAGGGTGAACCCTGCCTTCACCCATCAGTAGCCGGTTAGGCACCCCTGCAACCCCGAAAGGGACAAAGTGGCCAAGAAGATGAATGATGAATTTTTATTTTTACATCAATGATTTACCATTAAGCATTACTAAAAAATAAACTCATCTCTAAATAGGAAATACATTATGAGGTCTAAAGAATTATCCTGATGTTTCTGATTAATATTTATAGTGCATATGAAGTAATTTAGTGAAGAAAAAAAAAAAATCGACAAAATACCAAATATTTGTTCATCCATGGATTTTTCATGTTTTATGCATGAATCAAAAGTTTCTGCTGTAACAGCTTTAACTGGACTTTCTGTTCTGTTTTTTTAAGCTTTTTTTGTCCCTTTCCCTTATTCTATCATTAGGAGATTAACCCACTAATTTAAAAGACCCCAGGTGTGTGGTAATGGCAGGTCAAATATTTCTGTTCTTTCTTGAGTTGCACTTTATTTTGAGTTTGTTAAGTTGGCCTCTTTAATTGGCCTCTTTCGGACAGCAATGTTTGTTCAGCTGGACTTGAGGAAATTTGTTTGGTATTATAGAGGATTTATTTTGGACTAAATACCTGTGCTCTTAGCCGTGACTGCCTAGTCCATCACACAGTGAAACATCAGAAAGTTATTCACCTGAAACCTTCTTCTCAGGGAGTTCAGCTCATTTACTGACCTCAGATTCTGAAGTCTGCAGTCTGGACTCTCCAGAAAACCACACAGATGAAGAAATCCAGAATCCTGGATTTTGTTCTTGCTCAGGTCCAGTTCTGTCAGTCTGGACGGGTGGTTCTTCAGAGCTGAGCCCAGAACTTCAAAGCTGATCTCTGACAAACTGCAGTCCTTCAACCTGAAATCAGACAGAAAAGTGTGTTCAGGAGCAGTGATGACAGCTGGAGCAGGTTTACAGAGTTTGATTAGATTTAAAAGATCCTTATTGAAACAGATCAGTTTCAGATCAATCATCATTTCAATTCAGTTGATTAAGAAAAATTGAAACAATCATCAGTAAATAGTTATTTTCTTTTTTATCATTAGAACTATTATTGAGTTTTTATACAATACAGATCACCATTGTCAATGAAATATAAAATACCTGAAATGTAAATCTAAAGAAAAAAGAAAACAAAAAAAGCAAGACTAAAAGGAACAGACAAAAAAAAAGGACACTGAATGAAACACAGGAACACAGGTCCCCCAGTGAGAGCATTAAGTATACTATTAGAAAGTTCAAATGCAGTCTTACCACCCCATCGAAAACAAAGCACACTCATGAAAAATGGAAAAAAAAATATTTTTTCCCATTTAAGCAGAAAAGATGTGTCCTATTTAAGCTGGAAATCATCCATCTTGTGTACTAGTTTGTAAGAAAGACGTTCCAGTGCAGCTAGTTTACCAAGGTGATTGTGCCACAAAGAGACTGGGGGGTGTTCCACCACAGTACAATGAGTTTGTGACCCATTCAGCATAATGTGAGGGAAGGACATCAAGAGGAGATGCGTCACCCAAAATAAAAAGCACCTGAGAGATGGGTACATTGTGTTTGATGACCTAAGTGATGTATCGATGGATTTCAATCCAGAAGCTCTGAATATTGGGACAGCTCCATAGCATGTGGGTTGACGTGCCCTCATTCTTCCCACATCTCCAACAAGCAACAGACTGAGCCAGTTTCAACCTGTATAACTTCTGAGAAGTCCAATACTTTCTGTTTAAGATTTTAAACTGAATAAGTCTTGTTCTAAGCTACCTCGATATTTTCTTTATATTTTTTTTACAATTCTGGCCTATTCTGAATCTGTAAAACGTGCATTAAAATCTTTTTCCCATGCTGACTTAAGGTACGAGGGCTCCATATCACATCTCCTGAGAAGCAGTGAATAATAGGTTGAAGCCCTGCAGCCCTCACCAAAGACCTTCAGAGCACAGGTGAACCAGTTATAATCCCAGGAAGGGAGGTTGGTGAGCCAAGAGAGTAAAAAAAACAGGTGTCGGAGATGTAAATATCTCCAAAATTGCTTCTGAGACATTTAGTATTGGGTAGAGAGGTTATTTAAAGATTTAAGAGTTCCACCCTTCATATAAATCTCTTAGTAACAGAACTTTGCTCTTCATCCAAGGGCTCCAATAGACAGGCAATTTGTCGATGGTGGAAGTTCTTTTGCAAACAAACCGTAAAAAGGAGACGATTGGGTGGCTTTGGGTATTAACAGAAAGCTTTGTTGTGATAAGGTGTAATGGAGGAAATGGATTGCACAGCTGACTAGACCCCATCTTGGAAGCTCATGTTTTTCTTTTAATTTTGATTTTCAATGTCTTTACACCTTGATTCATACATAGGTTTTTTGTTTGTTTTTTATTCTACGTTTTGGGGGACCCTACCAGATGTTAAAAGAAAAAAGGAAACAATAACATGAATTAATAGGTCTGTGAATTTGGTAACTATTAATATAAATGGTTTACATAGTCCAGTAAAACGAAGTAAAACTCTGTCCGAACCAAAAAGACATAAAGCCTATATATGTATTTTACACACCAATCTGATAAGGAACATTCAAAATGGAACAAAATGGGGTATAAACATGTTTTATTCTTCCCACAGTGCTGGAAGGCAGGAGGAGCGGCAATTCTAGTTTCAGGGGTTCTAAACTATGTACATATTCACCAAAGAACTTTTGAAATTGAAATGTCAAATACCATTTTCTTAATAATTTTAATTATGTTACAGAATTAGCAGTGTTGAAGAAGAAAATGAAAAAGTAATTTAAAAAATTGCCTTTTAATTTCATTTAAGAGACGAGTAATGCAGGTACATTTTGAAAAATGAAATAGAATTTCCAGTATTGACTTTTATTTTTTAGTCACAAATGCTACCACAGTTTAGTCCTGTATTTTCCACAATCTATACTTGAATAAACCAGCTAAATCAGTAAATCTTCCATGGAATGCCATTATTTTTTGCACAATGATAATTTTTAAAAATAAATCACAAAGAGTTAGGCCTGTTCTTGCCAAGGAGTTTCTTTGAAAATCTTGCAGTTGCTATAGCAACTCCTAGCTACCCCCAAGCACTGCCCCTTGAACAGGTAGAGAGGGACAGTAGGTAGAGAAGTGGGAAAGGGTTTAGACTCACTGCTTGTGATTCTAGACCTTGCTGCAAATTGACTGCTTCTTCCTAATAAATAAATGTTTTCTTTTAATTAATAAATTAATATACTTCATCAAGCTTACTGGATGTGAAAGAAAAAAATGGAGTCTCCATCTTCTCACTCATCTTGACAGAAAGAAAAAGAAGTCTATTCAAGGATGTGGAAAATGGATTCAGGTCAAAGGAAACATCAGATGCCCTGTTTAGAAACTAACAAAGAAAATGAACAATTGCTAGCCACCAGTTAAGACCAAATTAACTGTTTGAGGAGTGAAATTTTGAGCAACATTTGCCACAGACAAATAAAAGTTTAAAAGGTAAATTATGATGTTCATTCATGAAGCCAACAGAAAAGACCAAAATTAATTTATCCACAAATTGTTCCAGGATTGTATTCAGCTCAAGAAAAAAAAAATAAAGAAACAGAAAAATGTGGACATTTTTATCAAAGGCAGCTAGCCTTTAAAAAGAAAACACAAACTGATATGTGTTAAGTGTGAATAAACTTACATACTAGATCTTAAAAGTGCATTTAACTTTACAATCCTTATATGATAAATATACATATATATGATAAGTATAATAAATAATACATTTTTTTTCTTGTGTTGTCAATCATCACATTATTGCGATGTCGATCATCATAAAAATGTTGTGAGAAAAGGGCAGATCCAAGGTGCCTACCAAGGTGAGCACAGCTGAAAATTTGGTTCTGTGCTGACTGCAAGCCGCCTCAGTGACAACAAAACAATGGATTGTGGGAAAAAGTGTGCTGAAGGTTCTTGATCAGAAAATAGTTGGCACTCACTGAAGGAAATCTGTGTATATTGAATCTCTGTATCAAATAAAAAATCAATGATGAAAAAATAAAAAAGATTTCTTTTTTATCATTTTGCCTTTGATGTTAAACATCAGAAAGACGTTTGGATTCATGAAACAATATGAATTCATTTGGACAGGGAACAGAACTCATCTGCGGTAATTTGTTTGATCTGCTGGAGCTGTTTGTTCATTTACATCAGCAGTTCTTTGATTCATGTTTTCTTTCAAAGAACACAGAGAACATGAACTTATCCCAGAAATCTACACCTGGATGGACCTAGGTTCTCATTTTTAGTCTGGTGAGAAAAACCCAGGATAACATTTGTAACCATCAGGTAAAGAAAATCCAGGATTTTTAACTCTAGCAGATTGTTATTGCTTTTAACTTGTATGCAACAGTCATCTGCTGTTTCTGCTTCACTGACATCTATGTGAAACTTTCTTCTGAAACAGAGAAAAACACAGACAGAACCACAGTGGAATGAAATCTGACCTGAGAGTCTCCAGTTTACAGTGTGGACTCTCCAGTCCAGCAGACAGAAGCTTCACTCCTGAATCCTGCAGCTTGTTCAAACTCAGATCCAGATCTTTGAGTCTGGAGGACTGAGAGCTGAGAACTGAGGACAGAGCTGCACAGCTTCTCTCTGACAGATTACAGTCACTCAGTCTGAAGAAAACAAAGTCACACAGCAGTTATTGAAAGATAATTTGTTCATTCAAGATGATTTTCATGAGAGTTCTTACAGAGCTTTGTTGGAGGCTTTGATCACTGGCAGCAGCTTCAGAAGAGCCTCCTCTGAACCAGAGTATTTCTGCAGGTCAAACTCTGCCAGATCTTCTGATGACAGTAAGATGAAGACCAGAGCAGACCACTGAGCAGGAGACAGTTTTTCTGTAGAGAGACGTCCTGACCTCAGGAACTGTTGGATCTCCTCCACTAGAGAACCATCATTCAGTTCATTCAAACAGTGGAACAGGTTGATGCTTTTCTCTGCAGACAGATCCTCACTGATCTTCTCCTTGATGAACTGGACTGTTTTCTGATTGGTCTGTGAGCTACTTCCTGTCTGAGTCAACAGACCTTGTAGAAGATTCTGATTGGTCTGCAGTGAAAGACCCAGGAGGAAGCGGAGGAACAAGTCCAGGTGTCCGTTAGGGCTCTGTAAGGCCGTATTCACTGCACTCTGGTAGAACTGGACTTGACCGCATTGTTTGGATTTAAAGATCTTAGATCTTTTCTTATTTTCCATGAGGTTGAGTCCAGAGTTGATGAAGGTCAGGTGGACATGAAGAGCAGCCAGAAACTCCTGAACACTCAGATGGATGAAGCAGAACACCTTGTCCTGGTACAGGCCTCTCTCCTCTCTAAAGATCTGTGTGAACACTCCTGAGTACACTGAGGCTGCTCTGATATCGATGCCACACTCTGTCAGGTCGGATTCATAGAAGATCATATTTCCTTTCTGCAGCTGCTCAAAAGCCAGTTTTCCCAGAGACTCCATCATCTTCCTGTTCTCTGAACTCCAGTGAGGATCTGTCTCAGCTCCTCCCTCATACTTGACCTTCCTGACTTTGGCCTGAACCACCAGGAAGTGGATGTACATCTCAGTCAGGATCTTGGGAAGCTCTCCTCCCTCTCTGCTCTTCAGCAGATCCTCCAGAACTGTAGCAGTGATCCAGCAGAAGACTGGGATGTGGCACATGATGTGGAGGCTTCGGGATCTCTTGATGTGGGAGATGATCCTGCTGGCTTGCTCTTCATCTCTGAATCTCTTCCTGAAGTACTCCTCCTTCTGTGGATCATTGAACCCTCTGACCTCTGTCACCATGTCAACACACTCAGCAGGGATCTGATTGGCTGCTGCAGGTCGTGTGGTTATCCAGAGGCGAGCAGAGGGAAGCAGGTTCCCCCTGATGAGGTTTGTCAGCAGATCACCCACTGAGCTGGACTTTCTAGGGTCATTTAGGATCCGAGTCTTGTGGAAGTCCAGAGGAAGTCGTCTCTCATCCAGACCATCAAAGATGAAGACGACCTGGAAGTCTTCAAAGCTGCAGATTCCTGCTTCTTTGGTTTCAGGGAAGAAGTGATGAACAAGTTCCACCAAGCTGAACTTCTCCTCTTTCAGCACATTCAGCTCTCTGAAAGTGAATGGAAATGTGAAGTGGATGTTCTGGTTGGCTTTGCCTTCAGCCCAGTCCAGAGTGAACTTCTGTGTTAAGACTGTTTTCCCGATGCCAGCCACTCCCTTTGTCATCACGGTTCTGATTGGTTCTTGTCTTCCAGCTGGGAGTTGAAAGAGCTCTTCTTGCCTGATGCTGGTTTCTGCTCTGTCTGCTTTCCTGGATGCTGCTTCAATCTGTCTGACCTCATGTTCTTCATTCAGCTCTCCAGTTCCTCCCTCTGTGATGTAGAGCTCTGTGTAGATCTCATTCAGAAGGGTTGAGTTTCCTGCTTTAGACATTCCCTCAAACACACACTGGAACTTCTTCTTCAGACCAGATTGGACTTTATGTCGACAAACTGCAGCAGCAGATCCTGAATGAAGACAACAAACAGAGTAAATCAACTCTCTGCAGCCTGAATGATGAGGGTTTGAATCCATGTTGTTCCATGTGTTGAGACATCAGTAAATCTTCATTTCTCAGCAGCTGAAACCTTCAGAGAAATCCTCTTACTGCTCTGCAGTCGATCAGCCAGCTCCTCCTGCTTCATTCTCCTCAGGAAGTTCACTGTGATCTTCATCAGTGACTCTCTGCTGCTCCTCTGCTCTTCATCTTCATCCTCCTCCTCCTCATCCTCCCTCTGACTCAGAAGCTTCTGGATCTTCTTCAGCTCCTTCTTCACAAAAGTGACAATGTTGTCCTCCAGCAGCTGCAACAGAATTCTAGATGAATGAGCCAATCAGAGTGAAGTGATGGAGCCAAACATCAGCTCCATGTTGGACACACTGACAATCCACTGGTCTCCAAAGTGCAGCATGGAGATGACTGTGGACAGAATGATGGAAAAGCAGTTGTTGTTCATGTACAGACCAGAAAGATGGAATCCAGCTGTGTTTGATGCTGCTGGACAGACGGACCACTGGGAGTCTGTGAGCTCTGCTGGTCCACTCTGTGGAGAATCACAACAATCACATCCATTCTGTCTGTGCTGGGAGGTTTAAACTAAACTAAATGAAATCAGGTCTGTTCACAAAGTCACAACTACAACGTTAGAGAATAAAGTCAGTTCTCTTTCACTTTAAAATAAAATGACTTCCTAACAAAGCAAACATTTTAACATATTTACATTAATTCTTTCTGACAGTCACAACAGTTCTGCATCTCGATCTTCATGCAGGAAGAAGATAACACATTTCACCGCTCACTTTGATTTATTTATTTTGGACTGAGGCTCTGAGCACCCTTATGACTCCACCAATTCCTATATAACTCCACCCACAATCATGAGAAAGGTCAAATGATTGCCTAGAATTGTACAGCAAAACTGAACGGAAAACTAGCGCTTGACACGTCCAAAACAAAGCACCAAAATCTGTGTTTTTATACAGTCCCAGTACCACTTGGCACAGGGTTAGCAATAAAATTGAACTGAATTAAATAACATTGGAGATTGCCAGTTCTGTCGCACGAATCACGTTTGGTGTGAATGCACCTTTAGTGATTCTTTTTCAGGTAAACTACCTGGTTCAGTTAGATTGGAACGTTGTTTGATATTTTGGCCTTGGTTCACCCTAAAGCCTTTTTCTTCACCTCTTGTTGTTTGTCCTTTATTGTTTTTGTGTTAATACATTTGTTGTAATTTTATGGAGACAATCTTTTGGTGTTTGTCATAAATTTAAAGTTAAAAACAGAATCATTTTTATGCTATGCTCCTCAGTCCTTAAACCCAAATAAGGGTGTAATGAACCATTACTATCCAGAGCTCTATTATTTACAGTATCTCTCCAGTTTAGAATCGACTCAAATATGAAAATCCAAGCACATTCTATTGGATGACCTTTGTTTCTGCACAAAAACCAACTAATAATGTCTCCTGAGACTGAAAAATATTTATGTTTCATTTCTGGTCCAAACACTTAGATAACACTTAATAATTTTTAATATATATATTTTTTTAAAGATTTAGCTCATAACACATGATAGTCGAAGAGAGTCTGATCAGAGAGATCAAGGAACTGATCCAGAACTCAATTCATCTGAAAACTATTGATCATCTGAACTATTATCCAGACTCCTTTAACTCGGACAAACACTTACTGTTCCACTCCTGGACTGATGGCTTTCAAGTCAGGATTATGTTGCCTTGATCTGTCACTCCTGAAGGACACACAGCTGGTTCCAGATCTAGATCCAGGTCTCTGTTGGATCCTGATGAGAAAACATTTATTTTATTAAAAACTCTTATCTTGTTATAGAAGTTCATCAGATTATTTTTCATATTGAACTATTGAAGTCAGATCATGAACAGACTGATCAGTAGTGAGACAGTCTGTTAAAATGCCCTCTTGTGACAACTGTGTGAATCTGCATACGTTCATTGTCTTAAAGGAGTCCCGCGTCTAAAGTAACAAACACCTGTTTTAGCTGGAATTCATTGAAGAGAGGACACAATTGGAAGATCAACAGTATTCTGCGTCTAAAATGAACGTTTTTTTACTGATCACCGCTAGTTCAGTGGAGAAATTGGGTGTTGGTTTTGGACTGGGGCAGAACAGATTCTTCCTGGAGGGGGCTGTCTCACTTTGTGATATCAGATCATGAAGACCCGCTCGTTTTTGTGGGTATGGGAGGGCCTGCTGTTGAGGGTGCAGGTTTTTGGAGGATTACTCAGAAATGCATGAACGGATAAAAACACAGTTTTGGGGTTTTTTAGAGTGAGAATAGAACAGTACAGTACATTTAAAAACTCAAAAATTTGTTTTTTCACGACAAAAATGATATTCAGCCTCAACTTCTCTCCTCGTGGATTAAATCTTTGGATGAATCGAACAGTTTTGATTAGCAGAAAATCAAAGTTCAGGAAAGATTTCTTTGACAGTTAAATTATATGTTACCCTCTGTTCAGTTCTGTTTGATTCTTTTTCTCATTCTTGTGTTCTTTTCCTGGGCCGGTTGGCTGTGACTTTTTCTGCAGGGCTCCGCCCTCTCCCTGTTGGCTCTCTATGGATTGGCACACAGCTGCCTGAACTTTAGGTTGATTTGTTTGAGCTGTATTTAAGAGGTTTTGTCTCTGCACTCAGTGTCGGAGTGCAGCTTATGTTCAGTCCTTTGTTTAGTTCTCTTTAGTATGCGGTTTTGAGTTTTTGTGTTTCTGGATTTTCCTCTCCACTTAATATGACGCCTTCTGTTAAACACTTTTGGTTCATCCACTCTGGCCTGTGGTCTTGTCCTAAAGAATAAGAAATGCGCAGACACAGTATCGCAATTGAGAGTCTGTTGGATCTTCCTCTCAAAGATCCAACAGACTTTCAGATCAACCGGATATCTCCACTACATTATAAATGTCGCAGAGTCATTAGACTGTTGTGGAAATCTTTTGATCTTCAAACCTTTTATAGAAATATCTAACCTGAAATGCTATTTTCAGAAGAGAGCTGAAAATATACTTTATTGTTGTATATCGTGATATAAAATACTTTATTTTGTGATATACTTTTTTTTTGTCCATATCGCCCAGCACTGACTGAAACTATTCTCCTGTTTTGATTAGAATCAAACTGTAGCTGCTGTCAGTCAGAGTCAACAGGTTTTCTTCTCCAACATCTCTGATCTCAGAGAATCTCAGAAGATCAACTGAAAAGATCTGATCACACATGATGATCCAAGAGAGTCTGATCAGAGAGATCAAGGAACTGATCCAGAACTCAATTCATCTGAGAACTACTGATCATTCGAACTATTATCCAGACTCCATTAACTCTGACAAACACTTACTGTTCCACTGATGAACTGATGGACTTAAAGTCAGGATTATTAATCCTTGATCTGTCACTCCTGAAGGACTCACAGCTGGATCCAGATCTAGATGCAGGTCTCTGTTGGATCCTGATGAGAAAACATTTTATTTTATTAAAAACTCTTATCTTGTTATAGAAGTTCATCAGATTATTTTTCATGTTGAACTATTGAAGTCAGATCATGAACAGACTGATCAGTAGTGAGACAGTCTGTCAAAATGCCCTCTTGTGACAACTGTGTGAATCTGCATACGTTCATTGTCTTAAAGGAGCCCCGCGTCTAAAGTAACAAACACCTGTTTTAGCTGGAATTCATTGAAGAGAGGACACAATTGGAAGATCAACAGTATTCTGCGTCTAAAATGAACGTTTTTTTTACTGATCACCGCAAGTTCAGTGGAGAAATTGGGTGTTGGTTTTAGACTGGGGCAGAACAGATTCTTCCTGGAGGGGGCTGTCTCACTTTGTGATATCATGGAGAAATCACAACTATGAAACCAAACTGGCATTTCCAATAGTATCTACAAAATACAGAAGAAACTGAAACTATTCTTCCGTTATAATTAAAATCAGACTTCAGCTGCTGTCAGTCAACATCTTTTCTTCTCCAATATCTCTGATCTCAGAGACTCTCAAAGGTCAACTGATCACACATGATGCTCCAAGAGAGTCTGATCAGAGATCAAGAACTGAACCAGAACCCAATTAATTCACATGAAAACTATTGATCATCCAAACTAATATCCAGACTCCTTTAACTCTGACAAACACTTACTGTTCCACTGTGGAACTGATGACACTTTAAATTACAGGTAATCCCTGTAAGAGGTCACGCTTGAAGGACATCCAGGGGGATCTAATACCAGATCCAGATCGAGATCGGGATCGGAATCGGAATCCAGGTCCAGGTCCAGGTCCAGGTGAAGGTCCAGGTGAAGGTCCAGGTGAAGGTCCAGGTCCAGGTCCAGGTCCAGATCCAGGTTGGTTCCTGTGTAGAATGGTGGTTGCTGGTGTGAGTGCTGAGCTCTGACATGGAGAAGAGTCCTGGACAGTTAGAGATGTTCATCTCACCTCTGAGCTTTGCTCTGGCTCTCATCTTCCCCACAGAGTGCTTTTAGAGGGAGGGGCTCCCTCCTGTGTGTCCTCACACTGATCCATGCTGCTGGATCCACTGGATCAGCTCCCACACACCTTCATCTGCAGAGGAAACCCTCATCATCATCAGCTCTGATCCTCCTCCACTGATGGGCTCTTCTCTTGTGTTTCCTCTCAGGTTCAGGTGAATGCAGTCAGACAGCAGTGTGGGACAGAGGAAGCTGCTGAACATCAGCTGCTGCACTTCTGCTCTCCCTCCACCAGATGGAGACATGGAGCTGCAGCAGCAAACACTCCATGATGGAGCAACATTTCACTCATTCACTCACTTTGACAAACAGACAAAAACCTTTCTGTTTCTACGATTCAGGAAACATGAAGCAGATCAAGAACAACAGACACAAATCAAAGAATGATTATAACTAACAGACAGACAGGAATGAATTCTTCCTCTCAAAGCTCCAACAGACTTTCAGATGAACTTTGATTTATGTAGAACAATCTACCTCCAAACTGGAATGGATTACATTTTTACTTGTTCCTCAAATGTAATCTATTACCATGCAACAGTAGCCTGAAAACTACAATGTGTTTCATGAGTCCTGAGTAAATTCTACCATTGAACCTCCTTGAGCAATGCTCAGCTTTGGTCAGTTAATCCATAAAAAGAAATTTTGAAAAAAGGAAACAGAACAAACAGAACTGTAGGTCTATGAGACTCAGAAACAAGAGACAAGCTGTTTAACTAAAGCTGACTCTAATGACTAAAGCAGATAAACTAGTCAAACATCATGGGCTAAAACAAGAGGAAACACAGCAGTTGAAGTATTTAGGTGTATGAAGACTAAAAGTAAATTTAACTCACTCATTTAAGTTATAATGAATTTAAAATGAAGTGAACAAAAGCAGAAAAAATACATGGCAGCATTTTTTTATCCACTAGTTCCTCATTGCTTCTCTCAGTAAAATAATTTTATTTTTAGTTTTAGTTTGTCTGTTGTGATCCAAGAGTTCCTGATTGTGGAATGAAGAAAACATTCCTCTCTATGTATCAGTAAAACCTTACACTACTGTTTTCCAGCACAAATAATCTGTAATCTGTTATTTTTGTAATAAATTCCTGTGAGGCATAAAAAGTTCCATGTGTGTTCCTTCCCACAAAGATTAGGATGAACAGGAAGGTTTGGGATTCAGAAATAAAACCTTCATGATGTTTGTGTTTCTGACAGAAACTCTGTCTTCTGTCTGTGTCTGGAAAGTTCTGACAGGAAGCAGCAGTCTGCTGATCTGCCCCACTTTGATGCTGAAGATCATAGTTTGATTTCAGAAAATGTTGAGAACAAACACAACAAACATCAGTTGATTGTTGTTGACTTGATCAACAAGAATCCACAATAATAATAACCAACAATGATGAAGCTTTGGAAACAGTAGAGTTATTAGAGTTTGCAGAGAAAGAAGAAGATCTTCTCCAAACATTCAGAAACAGTCGAGTTTGTCGAGACAAAGTTCTAGAAACAAACTCACTTCAGTTTCTTCAAAGATCTCAAGAAGAAGAAAAGTCTCCACTCACCGTCTGAACGCAGAACACTGACTCGGAACCAGGAAGAAAGAGTCCACCTGGGATGGACCCTCAACCCTCACCCACCAGTGAACAGCAACTCCTCCAGTCAGAGGATCAGGATCTGATCAGGTTTTTCTCTGACGCTCATCAATACGGTGGATATGAAAAGAGAGCGGGGCTTCTAGTTGGAGGATGTTTGTGTTTCTAAATCTAAAGACAGAACAGGTTCAACAAGAAACCTGACAGATGAGAGAAGGGGCGGAGCTTCAAGCTGTCAGATTGACAGATTGTTGATCTTAATGACTGTAGAAGAGCTAAAGAAAGGTGAGGTCATGTGACCGTCTGTGTTTCATTTGGCCCCATCTCTTTGTTAAAAGTCTGAGTAAAACTTAGAAAATTGTTTTTTGCAGATCAGTTGGAATCACATTTCAAATTCACAAGATCCCAAAATTTAAGGGAGTTCAGTGGAATTCAGAACAAGCAGTATGAGGGAGAGATTTTATCATCACAGTAAACATGACACTGAAAGAATGTGGAGTTACCAGATCTGTCAGAGCTACCAGGAAAAATTCCACAAATAAAAAGATTCCAACAGTAAAGACAGATGTGAGGGAGCCGAAAAAACTCTTCATTTGGAATATTTATAAATGCTCGAAGTTTAGAAAAAGTCCAGAAAAAGGAAACAAAAACTAATTTAAAAAAACAAAGGTGAGTCTGTTGGTGAAGATCAAAGGATCAGCAGATTCTCATGTTCTCTCATTGATCTGCTCTATAGTAGCTTTCTTCCAGAGAGAAACATCAGAGGTCACCTGATGTCAGGGGATTCAGCTTTAATAAATTTATCTTAAAAAAGGACAAACATGAAGATATTCATCTGGAGAATCTTCAGGTTGGAGATCTTCAGGATTCTGTTCTCTGCTGATCTTTCTTCAACCACCAAAGTCAGTTTTCTGTTCCTGAGATCTTCCAACTCGAGACTTTGGTTCTCGTTGTTCTTCCTCATTTTCTGGATTCTTTGCTAAACAATAAACTTACAGGTTATAAAACAGTCGACGTGTTGAAGTTTGTTTCAGGAACTCTGATGCCTTCATGGTCACCGTGGTCGTCTGTTCAAAGCAGAACTGTCTCTGTCAGACTGTCATCAGAAATCTTCCTTTTAGCTCAAACTGATCATAGGATTTTAAGAGCTTATCTGGAATTTATCTTGTTCTGATTTTATAGAATATTCCTAGTTTTTCCATGAATGTTAACCTGTTCTTTCTGATCACATTGCTTTTCTTTAACCTCTGACCTTTGACTGCTGACAGAAACAGATCCTCAACATCAACATTCAGACTGTTTGTAGAAAGATTCTGAACCAAATATGATCCTGAGAGCAGCTCTGACTGAAAGAATGTGGATCTTCCAGATGATCTTTGGGACTTTTTCTCTGCTTTAGTTTCAAAGAATGTTCTGTGGCAGAACCACATTCCAGAAGGACCTCTCAGTTCCTTGCTAACATGGATGAGTTTTAATGACAACATATACCGCAGAAGATCAAGGTTTCCTGCAGCTGCAGGAATGAAGGAGTGCTGCCCCCTGCTGGACAGCTTTCTGACAGCAACTCAGCAGTGAAGCTTCAGGATGGAGTCAGTTCCAACAGATCAGATCAACGTTCTGCTCTCTGCTAAAGAGGAAGAACGTCTCCTTCTAAGAAGAATCCAGAGTTCATGATCACAAAAACATCAACTGGACATCAACTTTGTGTCTGTATGATTAAGTGTGTGAGCTGCAGTTGCATTATGTACATTTCGACTAGTTTAAAGGTGGAAACTTTCAGCTAACAGGCATGTGTGCAACTACAGAGTGTGTGTGTAGACAGGCCCCGCCCACTCTAGTTTATTATTTAAACCTGGTGGTTTTAGGATGTTGCTTCCCTCTGTTGTCATCTCCTTTTTATTCTAAACCTCTGTCTTTTACCCCCTTCCCCCCCATCCCTTTTCTTCTTTTCCGTCCGGTCCAACAAAACAAAAATAAAACATAATTAATATAAATAAAGTTTGACATGAAATACAACAGGAGTTTATACTGAAATAATCCCTGCTGTGACAGTAAAATCTGCCCAACACAAGAGGCTCTCAGCCCGCATCTGTTTGCTCAGCTGTTGGACAGGACAAGTTAAAAAAAAAAAAAACAACAGCAGACTCACAAATGCTCTTAAAATAAATAAATCAATAAATAAAAAAAAAGACTCACAAATGCTCTAAAAAAAAACTGAAAAAAAGACTCACAAATGCTGCATTTGAGGGACTTGAAGTCCTGAAATGAAACAGGAAAAGAGTTTCGAGTCACAAAGACATCAAGTCTGCTTTGATCAGGACACCGAGTCTCCATGGAAACACAGCATCACGTGACTCTCAATGTCTCTCTCTCTCTCTCTCTTTAGTTTTATATTAATTGATATTTTCCACAGTTTTATGATTGAACTTCTATTTCTTTGGTGTTTTGTGATAAAACTCTTTTTTTCATGACTTCAGAATCTTTAGCTGCAATTTCTGAAGAAGTTTCATCTAAATCAGGGGTGTCAAACTCAAATACACAGTGTATTTGTTAAATGTTAAACATTTTAACAATAAATATTGAACAAGCAAGGCTTATAGAATTTTAAAATGCAGACATGCAAATTTGAGTTGCTAATAATACTACCAGGGTTTTTCCTGGATTAAAATAGAGTGGTAATGGTGTCTTGTCACGACTTCAGATTTGTATACTTTAACCCCCCACCCCCAATTAAATCTGAAATGAAAAACTTGTAATTAAACTTTCATTATTTTTGTATTAATTGTAGCATTGAAAGTAACTGTGCGGGACATTTAAATATTTCCAATAATTATTGTACATAAACATAATATACACAATAATTACACCATAACACTTTTATATTTTTTAATAGGCTATATAACACTTTTGATTTATTTTAATCTGACATCAGCACAGTCAAGTCTTCTCCTCCTAAAGCAGTAAATATGCTGCAGTTATTTTTATATTATTCTCTAGTTTAAGAACTTTTCTTGTGAACAGAAACTATATGTCCTGCTGTGCCTGCCCCTGTGCTCGGCTGTTACGTGCACGCGCAGGCTCTCCTTCTCTCCTGCATCACCCCTGCTCCGCTCCCAGCATGCACCGCGGCAACAGACAGGCTGTCTCTTCTTTTCTTTTTCATGGAGGTCCTCCTCTGAATCAAGTGTTTACAACTCTTTAATCGTGTCTTCTCCACCTCACTCACTGCGGGCCTGCGGAAGTCTAATCCGAACCATTTTTAAATAAGGGGAGGGGGGGTCCGGTTACGTTGAAGTTTCCAAAACAAAATATATAAATATTGTTACCTTGACATAAAAAATCAAAATAGTTGCGATTATATATTGGCCATTGGTTTATTGGAATTATTTTTTCTGTTTTTCCATCTCAATCTGGGCCCCTGGAATCAATCCAGTAGAATCTGATCATTTTCTAGAAATTCTGAAACTAGTAGAAACTTTCTGAGCATAAATCCTGTTTTCTCCAGAGGACATGAATAAACAGAGTGGACGTTAGTGAGGAATGACAGAGAATGACTTTGATGCAGCTGCTGCAACAACACTAACTACATTGAAGCAGGAGGGAGAAGGGAGACACCTGCTGGCTGTTTCCAGAACTGCATCTTAGTGTCTGAAGGTTCAAACTGAAAGTTCTCCACATTTCTCCTTTCCAATAACAGAGTGACATGACTCCATGAACAGCAGAAGATAAAGAGTTTGAAAACATGCCCAAGGATGCCCCACCTGCAGAGAGATGCTTCCTCTCAGGCTCCGCCCCTCTGGTCTTACAGTGAATCTTTGTCTTTCTTCTCCAGCACAGATGAGTTCTTCAGACATCTTGTCTTCCTTCTCGCAGATGATTGTTCTTCAGATAAATATTTACTTTCTTCCAGTTCATCTCTGTCCTGCTTTTGCTGACCTTCATTCCTGATGGACCAAAGCAGACTGACAGCAGCTCTTTAGCTCCACATAGAAAACTCTGAAGCAGAAAAACCAAGACACTTCCTGTCTGTCAGTGTTTGAATCATCCTCCATGTTTAGATCCTCCTGATGAAGTTTTCTGCTCAACTTTGGAAAATTAAAAAACCTTAAAGTTCAAGTAGGTTCAAGCAGGTCCTCACAACCCCTTATCACTCAGTCTGAATTAAATGCAGTCACTGAGGATAAAGAGCATCAATGAACCACCAACCATCAAGATGATCCACAGAATTCATCTGTTGAGACTTGAGCTTTTTCATTCAAGAGCAATGAGATCCACAGTAACTTTAACAAGACCTTTGAAGCTGCTATGTGATATTTGAACACAAGTTTGTTATGAAGACACAAGGAACTGCAGCAATCTTAGAAGAAGAGAAGTCAGGCTCATGAGCACAGAGGCAGGAGGACATACTGTCAAGGTCATCTACTGACTGAGAGATCGTACTGTCAGACTGGAGACATGTAAGTGAATTTACAGTTTTATGAGTTACATGTGCAAAACAAGCAAGACATGAACCTTTAGAAACATTGTCCCAAACTCACATTTGAATTTGGTTTATTTCAAGAAATCGGCAAAAAATTAAGACTAAAGAAGAAAAACAACAGAAATACAGATCTATAAATCTATATCTATATATCAGACTCCAGATAATTGCGTATAGTCATGTTAATAATTCAGATTTAATTAATCTTAAACATAAACAGACATATCACACTTAGAACTACATAATATGAAGTATTTTCAAAGTTTATTTAATTGATTTAAAATGAGTTTGAGGAAGCAAACATATAATCCCAAACCCCGTTATGCTCTAATAAACTTATTATTTCTTCATAATTATCATTCGGTTCAAAGATCCACAAGTATTAAGAAAATCAAATGACAAAGATTAAGTACATAATAATCATATAACAAGACATAACTTTTCTTCAGGAATCATATCATATCACTGATTGATTATTAAATGTGTTAAAGCATTTTTCAAGAAATTATATGACAGATCAGTAATCATTCATCTCATTCTGGAACATTTAAATAAAATACGTTGATTTGAGCAGTGATTCTGTTTTAAAGCTGTAAAAAATAATGAACATCTTAGTTCAAAACCATCAAAACATTCCAGACCGCCACTTCCTGTGAACAAATCTACAAACAAGCATTTGTACTAAATCCGTCTACAGCAGGGGTCTCAAACTCAATTCAGCCGGGGGCCACTGGAGGCAGAATCTGGGTGAGGCCGGGCCGCATCAGGATTTCCACAAGAAAATCGCTGATAACACGAAATAATGAATGAATGAATGAATTAATTAGTTTTAAAAAATGAATCCGAAAATCAATCATTAAAAATTAAAATTAAAATAATCACAGTGACCATACAGCAGACAGACGACTGAAACCACATATTGACTGACTATAGCAGTGTTTCTCAAATGGTGGGGCGCGCCCCCCTGGAGGGAATGCGTATAAAAACATGTTTATATTAGTGATGAATATTGTGCATAATCCTACATAGTAGTTGATAATAAATTAAATATAGCAAAAACAACCTAAAATCAATTTGGTAGCAGAAAGAGAAGCTGTTTACAGTGAACCAATGCAAAAGAACTGAATCTCTGAGAAAAGACAGAATTCCATCACTACTGTGGAGAGAAACAAGGAAAGATTGTTTTTACTTTGTCTGGAAGTTTTGGAAGTATTCTAAAAAAAGAAAAAGAACTATTAATAAAACGGATTATCAAGAAGTTTTTTTAAAATCATTCTTTAATGATAATAAAAGTACAATATTTTGAGGAGATATACGTTTAACTTGAACAAATTAACTAATGATGTTTGCAGCTGAAAGTTGTGTGTGTGGGGGGGGGGTGCGCTTAATTGGAAAATACCTGAGAAACACTAGACTAGAGTAAACTATTTTTATTCAGTTTCAAATGTCTGTATTTACAGAACCTCCTTCATTTCTGAGCTGAGAGCAGCGCACTCACTCAAAGGTTGGAGCGCGCGTTGCTACGCAAGTTTTTAAATCTGGCCTCAAGCTTTACGCACAAATCGGGCACGCACTGAGCGCGCCCTGAGTCTTCAACCCGGTTCAATATTTCACACACAGTCGCAGCAGCGCTAATGAACGGTAAAAACACCATAGAAGAAGAATCTTCTCTCTACTGCTGCGTGCGTGACCGCGCTGCTCCGGTGTGGATACCACCTGCTGAGCGTGCGTTCATAAACCCGCGCAGACATGCGGCCGGTGTGGAAGCACCTTTGAAGATTCTGCTCGCTCACGGGCATCACTCACGCACGCGGAAGAGGTCAGTCTCTCTCACGAGGACTTTTTCTGATCGTGGAGGAGGAAAAAGCGCTCGCGAGGGTCTGATTTGTCCGCGCTGAATATTTAATGCCTGCGCAGCGTCAGGAACACGCTTTTTGACAAGCGGCAGGCTGTGTATCACGTGTTGTCACGTGAAGAAAGAGGAGCGGGGCCCGTGAATCACGTTTAGTGAGAAAGCACTTCCAGCAGCTTCATGGCTCCTCCTCTTCCCAGCTGACTGGAGGAATGAATTCATGAGTGAGGCGGCTCTGACAGCCCGCCGATGTCCCGCCCTCTAGAACCATATACCTTACCGTGATTGGTTCGTTCAGCTCAGCACACAACAACTGTCATTCATCTCAGGCTTGCGGGCCGCACTAACAGTAATATTTCATATGAAGACGGGGGCCGCAAATTATCATCCCGCGGGCCGCAGATTGCCCGCGGGCCGCGAGTTTGAGACCCCTGGTCTACAGTGACACTCACCGTCACAGTAGAAGCAGAAAACTCAAGAAAACCAGAACCAGACCAAACCAGAACCATTTTCATCCCAACTAAATCCTTTCAAAGAGCCTCAACCAGACTGGAGCATCACAGAAATCTGGATTTGACAAACCAGCACAGGAACAAAGGAACAAGCAGAGCTGGAAAGACCAGCACACACAAAAGACATGAGCAGCTGCTGGTCAGAGAACAGCCTTCAAACTACAGACCTCCAGTTCTTCATCAGGGTCACTCAGGAGCAACACTTTCCTGAAGATCCAATCCTGACCAGACTGGACTCTCCCACACCCACCTCAATGCTCCAAGAACTATGAGAGAAACACTAAATCACAGCACAGCAGTCAGAAGTTTGTTGTTCTGTGTCTCAGCGTCCTGGAAGGAAAGAATCAGCAGGTAAGAACTAAACGACACAAACCTTTGGAAGATTCCAATGATGAAACGCTCCACACAGGACGTAAATGAAATTTCCAAATGTCAGAAAATGTAAAATGAAGGAAGCAAGAGCGTTAATCGATGACGGGGCTGGTCCACTCTGGAGGAAAATCCTGGAACTTGTCAAATATAAAGAATCAAATCTTCCAATTCCAGATTGTTCTGATCCCTCCTGGAAGTGTGAGATCCATTTTGGAACTGGTTCTGTTCTGAAGATTGGACTGAGGGGTTTTTGGAGCTCGCCACTAGAGGGCGGAGCCATTTTTAGAGTCGTTTCAAATCTAAAGTTGTAATAAGAAACAGAAGTAAACACAATGTTTGAGGAGCAGTTCAATGTCATCAGTTAAACTGAGCGTCCATGAGAGCAGGAAGCTCTAGTTTCTGTTTTGGAGAGGTTCAAATCTGTTTATTGATGCGGACATTCCCTGTTTAGCTAACAAGCTAAGCTAGTTGAAGTGGGGAAGTTTTCTAATGTTAGATTTCATTTGTTACAACAGTTCAGACTGGAGGTTTGCTGTTTCTGAACACATAGAAGATCCTCAAGTCCACACTCCAGATTCTATTTTGTTGACCAAACACAATTTGGATGAAGGAACTAAACCTCCATGAAAGGAGGTCAGAGAGGAAGAAGAGCAGTTACCTCCCTGTTTGCTCGTCCCAGCGTTGAGGCCCACTTCTCATTTTCCTGGACACTTCTTCCAGCAAGGAATCCTGGGAAAGAGACGCCGTTCCAGCCACAATCCCGGTCTGCTTCAGCCAGAAAGCTCCCGGCTTCATTTCTACTGGACGTCCTGAATGAGTTTGTCTGGAAACATGGCAGATGGACAACACTGGAGCATTTCAGAGCCGTTCTACAAATGTTCTTCCTAACAGTAAAAGTTCACATTTTGGAAGGATTTAGCAGCAAAGAGAAGAAGACCAAGATGTTTGGATTGAAGCACAAATCATCTCTTTGAATGCAGTCAAAGAATCTGTGAAAAACACATTTGATGAAGTTCCATTGATATGGAGGACATTTCAATCAAGGATTGGCTTCAGGAACGAAATCATTCAATTGGGATTTTAACGAATTTGAAAAGATTTACAGCAAAAACAAGATGGATTCTTTTTCACATTTTAATGTTTTAGTGGATGAAATGAAGCTTTTAAAAGTGTTTTATGAATCAAAATATAACCAGAATGATTAGTATAAGTGATGATTTGGTTTGGATTTTCAGAATATTTTAGAAATTATAAAAAAAAAAAAACAAGGAGTTTGAGAAAACAGTTTTGTGATCGTTTTGTCTTTAGTTAAATAAGAAAAAAACAAATAAAGCTTCAGAGAAGAACCTCCTCCTGCTGCACCTCCATCTTCAGCTCTTACTTGGAAGTATTAGCTCCTCCTCCCGCTGCACCTCCATTCTCCATCTCCTGATGATGCTGGACAACAGGGAGGAGCGCAAGAGGATGCAGGAGCTCCCAGAAGAGGAGAGACGAGAGGAGCAGAGGGAGTTTTTCTTCCAGTTTTTTCTCTTGAGTTCAGACTTTGTGCTGCTGGATCAGGAAGAAGATGAGGAGCTGAAGAGGAGCAGGAATGATGGGAGTGGGACTTTCATTCAGACAACCAAATATTTATGGAGAAAATGGCATCTTCAAGAAATAAATCCATGTTTCTTAAAGGGGCCCTACCACGAAAATTCTACTTTTTGAGGTTTTAAGTGCATTTTACTGTTCCTTCCTCATTATAAAGAACCCCAAAACTGTATTTTTATCCGTTCATGTATTTAAAAGTAATTAGGGGTGTTGCGGATCACGGATAATCCGTGGTCCGTACGGATCAGAAGCCACGGTTCGGGACACGGTTCGGACACGTGTGTACCGCGGACCACCTCCAACCCCCACCCCCAGCGAGCGCACACACCTCGGGCTCTCATAATTTTAATCAATTGTCCTTCACATCAATGCAATTCTCGTCATATTTGTGTAAACAGCGTACAAATATGTACTCAATATACTTAATACAAAATGTATTAAATATGACTTAACAACCGCTAAGGTTTCACAAAGACATTGACGAGGTAGAAGCTTGTTGTGAGCGTGTTTTTATTTTCATTGCGACAGCCGCAAAACCGCACTACGGATAAACGAGGGACAATTACAAAAGCGATAGCTTAATTCCCCATACATTACAGCGACCATGGCGAGCGGAGGACAAGAAGAGCAAGAACTTGAGCGGCCCCCAGCGTCATTCAAGTCAATAGTGTGGGAGCACTTTGGTTTTCCAGTCAGTTATCATAACGATGGGAAAAAATTGGTGCACAGAGATGTCACGGTTTGTCGCACTGTGGCGAGAAGAAGTCTTACGAACAGGGTAATACTTCGAGCATGATTACGCACATGAAGCGACATCACCCGACGTGTCACTGAACACAACGGAAAAAAAGCCAACGCAGCAATTAATCTCCGCCGCATTTCGGCAGCCTTTCCCTGTGACATCATCGCGGTTTCAAAACATAACAAAATCCATCGGTGTGTTTATAGCCTCTGATATGAGGCCATACTCCATCGTGGAGAACAAAGGATTTAAATATATGTTAAAAGAACTTGAGCCTCGGTACGAAATCCCCTTGCGCGCACATTTCAGCACAAAGATCGTTCCAGAACTTTATGAACAGGAGAAGCGCAGAGTGTTGGAGGATTTGTTTAGTGCATCATCCGTTGCTCTCACCACAGATGGGTGGACATCTAGAGCAACAGAAAGCTACGTGACGGTGACTGCTCACTCATTACATCAGAGTGGGAGATGAGAAGCCCGGTGCTGCAGACACGCGCCCCTCTATGAGAGTCACACCAGCAGCAATTTAGCGCAGGTACTGACAGGAGCAGTAGCAGAGTGGAAGTTAGAACGGCCCAAAGTCAACATTTCAGTGACCACTGATAATGCCAGAAACCAAGTTAATGCAGTTTATGAGGCAGGACTGGGCCCTCAGATAGGATGCTTTGCCCATGTCATCAATTTGGCATCTCAAAGGGAATCAAAGTGAACCAGATGGACCGTCTACTTGGGAGGATCAGAAAGGTGGCTTCATATTTCCACCGTAGCTCAACAGCAGCCCATTTGCTGAAAACCAAGCAAGAAATGCTTCAGCTGCCCATCCACAAGCTCATACAGGATGTCCCAACAAGATGGAACTCCACGTATGAGATGTTGGAGCGTTATCTTGAACAGCAGGCAGCTGTATTCTCAGCGCTTACCGACAAAGTCCTCAAAAAAAACATCAAGATATTGTTACCTTATCCGAAGAAGACGTGAAAGTGGCAGAAGAGGTCCTTCAGGTGCTCAAACCCCTCAAAATGGTGACATCTTTGTTGAGCACAGAATCTGCACCATCTGTGTCCATGATCCTACCCTAAAATCACGGATTTTACAATCCTTGGAGCCAAGTGAGGAAGACTGCACCATCACAAGAGATGTCAAGGCTGCAATTAAAGAGGATCTGGAATCCAGGTACACTGATCCCCCTGATCTCCAGGACTATCTTCATAGATCAACTGCACTGGACCGGAGGTTCAAGTCTCTGTCCCACCTCAGTACTGTACTGCGCCTCACAACTTACTCCAACCTCACAGCAGAGATCGTGGCCATGTTGGCAACAAAGTGGAGCATGATGATGACAATGAGGTAAAAAAAAAAGAAGAAATTACATGAATATTGTTCTGCATTGTAGTCTTTGCTCTATAACTTTGAGAATTATAATTAAAATGTGATTATTAATTCTAAGAAATGTTGTTGATACACTTATATTAATTAGAAATATGAAACACTGAAAAGAAATTCTTATATCAAATCATTGTTTCACAGGGTCAAGTCACTGCGCAGTCAGGAGAACACTTGGGCACATCTCCTCCATTAAAAAAGTCTGCCATGAGGGAGCTTTTGGGGAGACCTTTGCAGACAAGGCCACGACCAAGAAGACATTTGAAACAACAGTTGAAGAAGAGGTGGCATTCTACCAGGCAGCAGCAGGCATTCCAGTAGATGGGATCCATTGGAATGGTGGAGAAAGAATGAGTGCAATTACCCTCACATGGCAAGGATGGCAAGGCGCTACCTTGCTGTTCCGGCCACATCTGTCCCCAGAGAGGGTGTTTCAGCAGCAGGGACATAGTGTCTGCTAAGAGGTCTACACTTTCCCCAGAAAATGCAGACATCCTCTTTTTTGAAGAAGAATTTGAAATTGTAATTTCTTTTAAACGCACAATGCCAGATGTTATAGCTTGGTTTTTGAATTTGTGAGCATCTTGTGCCTTTTTCCTATATAATACCATATATCAAGTTCTGATATTTATAAAGGGTTTGGTTTTTCTAAATAGACCACTAGCAAAGGTTTTGGGTCTCTTTTTATGTGTGTTTTGAATTAATTAGAAAATATTTTAACACCTTTTTCTTAAGTGTTCCAAAAAATAAACTGTTCATATCTTGATATTTTGTCCTGTTTTTTCCTTTTTACTGATCCGAAAAGTGATCCGAACCGTGACCCTAAAACCGTGACACGATCCGAACCGTGAGTTTTGTGATCCGCAACACCCCTAAAAGTAATCCTCCAAAAACCTGCGCTGTCTGCAGCAGCCCCTCCCATACCCACAAAAACGAGCGGCTGGATATGTGCTGACCTAAGCACGACGTCAACGACTCCCACCAGGAAGGCTCTGCCTCTGGAACAAACTCAACACCCCAGTTTACACAAACACCAAAACTCAATTTCTCCACTGAGCTAGTAGTAATCAGAAAAAAAAACTATAAATTTGAGATGCAGAATTTCAATTTCATCTATATAGCCTCAAATCACAAAGAAAATTAGCCTCATTGGGCTTCATGCAGGTAATTTTACAGATGCAGAAGTTAGTCATGAAATGCGAAAAAATATCAAAAGACTAAACAGACTAAATAAACTGGTTATCCCAGCCCTTAGACCCTCCCTTCCGGTAAGGAAAACTCCTAAAAATACTGTATATATTCTAGTTGTGTCCTGTCTTCAATAAATTTTAACTGAAACAGTTGTTACATTTGATGGGGGGCTACTTTAAGACAAACACCCCACCCCCGTTCTGGCACAGCCGTGCAGAAGCCGCGTGTGTGTTGTGAAGAAGCAGATATTTCATAAATAATTTGTTTCTTAATGGTCCAAAGGTAATATACGATCATATATATGGATTATAGTTCACTCTGAAAGGCTTAAGATAATTATGGTAGGGCCACTTTAAAGATGAAAATTCTTGAAAGTCTACCTAGCAACAACTAGGGTTTGGATGAGGAGAAAAAATGTTCAGATTTAGAGAAAACAGTTTCTATTCCACCCAGATTCTCAGCTCCATTTAGATACTTGATCCACTCTGAAAAGGTTTTTCACAATAAAATAAAATGCTTTTATTATCAGAGGTAAAAACTAACAACTAACTTGGAATTTGTGTTCCCTCAAACTCCTTCAATCTCGTTTTTGATCATTTTCTAAACATTATTCTGAGAATAAACCATAGAATCATCATTTTTGGATTCATAAAACACTTTAAACGTTTACACACAGCTAAAAGAAGGCGGGGAAACCCCTACAGTCACGTGTCAGAGCCTCATGCTAGCTGGAGTCCTTCTGCTAACACTAGCATGTTTCCGAGCTGCTGCGTTGACATTTCGAAACAGATTTCACTCCGTTAACAACAATAGAAACGCTGTGGGGAAAGTTTGAACTAAGTCACTTTGACTTCTAGCTTTATTTAACGCTTCATGTGGAGTTTTTTACTCCAAATAGCCACAGCAACACCTTTTGCTTACCTCACCTTGGCAGTTCTCGAGAGAAGACTGAGGAGAATGCCGCGAAGAAACAGGAAGTAGCAGCGGCCTTCAAAATAAAAGTCTCCACCCAGAACCTTGTCATAGAAACAACCAATCAAAATGACAAAAGGAGATTTGGGTGAAATGAAAGAAACAGGAAGACCACATTAGATACATTTACATTTTACAATTTAAAACAGATATATATACATTTTTTTAATATAAGGAAGTTAGTCTGTACTTTTATCAATTTTGAAGAGTGAATAAAAACATTGAGATAAGTAACAAATGGTTGAAGACATAGTCCAAGCTTGAGTCCTCCAGGTTGATCCCAAACATGATGATGTCCAAAGGAAGACAGAAGATGGAGATCATAATGATCATAAATGAAGGAGTTGTAATCCTCCATCATTCCAATCTTCCAGCTGGATTGTAGATGAATGAGATGTAAACGTGGATTTACAAAGTCTCAGAGAAAAATCAACATTCTGAGTGTAGAAAAAGTCCTGGATGATGTGAACTTGGTCCCTCTGTTCCTGTTTGAAGCTGCATGAAGATCTCTGGTGTTTAGCTTACATCTGAACCCTAAATACTTTAAAGGAAGTAAACGTAACTTTCTCTGTTCAGTCTTTGCATCCTTATTCTAATATGTTTGGAATTCCTCCAGAAACACAAACAGATGTTTCTGTGGACCATTAAAATCTGGAAGATTATTTTGTTGGATTCTACAGATCTCCAATAAGTAGGATGAGCAGCTGGAGTCCAGGCCAAATGAGGAGCAGAACCCTGGAAGTCCAGATTCTGTTGGAAGCAGATCTAAAAGATGGCAAACGGATCATCTGGAAGGAGCTGTTTTTTATGATAGACAAGGAAAACAAGAGACTTGAGAATTCCCAGAATTCCCATCAAGCGGGTGAAAGAACAGCTTCCGGCTGCTGATGGACACAGCTGCTTTTCCAGATGTTTATCAGTGTTAAAAATATGATTCCAGTTTAATCTTTTCCGATCTAAAGGGAGACTTTGATGCTGTGAAGGATCTGCTGATCTAGATCCCCAAAGATCTGGATCTTCCATCCCTTCCTCCCGTGTATCAGCCTCAACTGTTGGATCAAGAACTTCTATTCCTGCCTTCTGCTTCTCTGTTTCACACTGTTGTTTTACCATAAATGTCCTCACTCAACCACTAACCATGAGAGGAGAAAAGGTTTTGTGATTTCATTCAGAATATCTGAAAATCATTCAGAATATCTGAAAAACAGATAAGAAATCCAGATTTTGTAAACCTCTGAGCACAATTGTACATATATGGATGAAGTTCGTCGTTTGGTTCTTCTTTAATGACCTCAAACTTTCAATATTATTTGACTCCATTTCTCTTTAAAAACACATCAAACTCCAGATGAAAGAGGCAGACAGTTTTTCCATCACAGAAACTTGTTATTTTGACATTCTTTTATGGTTGGAGCTTTGATGTTTTTACAGTTTATTGACATAATTTTCTGCAATGATAATAATCTATGAGGTACATTTCTCTGCTCTGTCCATTGAATGTATAAGGGAATTGGACTGAGCGAAAGTGATGTCACCCATAGAAAAGTTTTTACTTCCAGCTCCAGCAAAATTAAACCAATTCATTGGCCATTTTTCCACAGTATGGATGCTGCCACTTGTAGCCAGATGAAAGTGAGTGGCCTGAGTCAACGTTTCTATGACAACTCCTGTCACCAATCGGGAGTGAGCTTGTCTGAAGACCAAATCCATTCTAATGAAAGCAGCTCAGGATTCCAACCAATAGAATGACGGAGTAACCACAGTTTATTTCTCTAAAGAAGTATATGGGATTTTGAATTCCTATTTAAGGGGTGAGGGGTAACTTTCTCCAGTTTTCTATATACAGTCAGTGGTTCCTCTTGAAGATATTTCCAGGACTCACACCAAGCAGAACCAGCCATACATTTGAAGACAACTCCTTTAGAGACATTTTTGTGGTTCCTCTTGAACTTTGATCCAGTAATCTTTAATCAAAGAACAGTCCCAGTATATGTGTCTCTGCTCTCCTCTTTGTGGAGTTTAGAATGATCTCCTTTTTACTTTCCAGTTTAAGTCTCTCCATTGCTGACTTTGATAGTTTTATAGCAGATTTCACTCAATTCATCCACAAATGAGTTTCAATGATAGTCTTAGATTCTAATTCCCGTATGCTTTCTTCATTTTTATGAAGAAAAATAAGTTACAGGGGCAAAATGACTGAATAAAGATATCTGTGAGGATTCTTTTTTTCTACCACCAGAGCTGTGCTGAACTTCACTGCTACACTCAGACTGATGAGTAAAGCACAGAGAAGCAGTTTGTTGACTTCAGTCTTCTTCACATCTGCTGATGGATCTCTGTGATCTGAGCTCAGCAGTCAGAACTGGACTTGAGGAGTCCAGCTTTGGAACCTGCAGAGAAGCAACAAACAGCAGAAAGCCACACTGTGGGAAAGACTCCACACTTCTGACTGATGTTCACGTCCACTTTATTCTTCACAGGAAAGATTGGAACAGAACACTGACAACTAAAAAGAACAGAGAAACACTTCTAATCTCTGATAGAAAACAGGATCACAACAACACAAACACCAGTAGACTCTTTATCAGTCAGTCAGACTTCCTTATTATATCTTTGTTTTTTTTCAACAAATGGTTACTTGCTGACACGACTTATCAATATATATACACTGCAGTCAGTTTTAGTTTAAAACAATAAAATGAAATGTTCACTGATCACATGAAAAGTGTTAAAATTAAAGATTTATACAAAATATTTATATTGTTTTCTTGGTAACACAGACTTTAACAACTAGCATACTAACAACTACAAACACAATGGTCAACTAAGCAACTTTAAACTAAAATAATCATAGCAAAAAAAAAAGCAACTTATAAAATTAAACAACAAAAAACAGAACATGGTTATTTGATTGTTGAACAACATTTCTTTAAAACTCAAATCAACAGACAATGCATCTTTTTGCACCAAACGCATAGAACCCTTAAACTTGTAAAAGTCGTTCAAGAGATGAAGATTTAACTCTGATGCTACGTACACACCGTTTACGAGGGGGACTCAGTAGAATGCATGATGCAAGTAAAAAGAATTGATTTGTAAATATAATGGTCACTGAAGTAGATTTGGGAACCACTATAAGTGTGGGGAATTTTCCAAGGACAAAGGACAGCATAAGGTGTTCCAAAAAAAAAAAAAAAGTTCACAAAGTTTTTGGAGATAAATAGCAGATTTGGGTGGAACCCCGGGAGCTTTAAACATAAACATTTTAAAAGACACAGAACTATTTTTTCCTAGATAAAAGGAAATCATTAAAATACAACACATTTTCTATTTATGGGTATAAGGTGGTGTTACATTTCATTTTATTTCATGATAAAAAAGAAAAAAAAAGGTATTTTTTTCACAATGTTTCTTTCTAAAGTAAACCCATAATGTCTTTCACCGCGGAACAGGGACGTGCACAGGATTTTTGGGGGCAGGGGCTCAAAGTTGGAGAAAGGCAACAAAAATGCGTTCTTTGTGTTTGTTTTTTTATGCTTTAAATAATATAGAAATTAACAAAAATGTTAATATATATATACATATTTTAGAAAATAACTACTCAGCTATATGACCCGTGTTGGTGAAAGTGATACAAGTGTATTTTTTTTTTGTAAACAATTTGTTTTCACAGACTTGGAAAACATCTGCATCATTAAAACACTGGAGGCTCGTTATTTTGTTTTTTTGAAGCAGCAGAATCAACACAAATCCATTTTAATATAAATTTTAATATTTTTAACAGATCCAACAATTTTCATCCCCAGAATGTTGAAATTATTAATATTTAATGTCATTATCACACTGTTGCTGAGGATTTTAGTTTAGTGTTCCTGTGGAGTTTTAGTGTATAAAAGTGTCTGGTTTTCCATTCTACATTGTCAGGTCATCTGCGTTTCCTCTCCTCATTTCTCACTTGGTTTTTGCCCTGTTTTAGTTTATTAATGAAATGTTTACGTTTCTACCAACAAGCCCAGTTTCCTGTATTTTGGGTTCAAACGCATTTTCATGGTTTTGACAGCTGAACCTAAAGTTACTCTAGTTCTATCTTTATGAACAGCTAGCTAAACTCTCTTTTGCATCTTGTCTTCTAAACACAGGATTTTGTTATAATTTTAAAGATTTGATTATAAAAAAATTAGAAACTGACTGATACAGAATTTAAAGGAGGTATTTTTAATTCAGCAATGTGACACAAAACTGATTAATTTAGTTTCAGACCTGTAGTAAGGAAGCTATGAACTTGCTATAACTATGCTTCTTTAATTTTTAAAATCCCCTCTATATTTTATTTTGTACTTACAACACAACTTCCTGTCCCTGAACGATCTGTGTTCTAACTTGATGCTCCACCTCAGTCGTCTGGCAAAACTAGAATCGGACTCCTGGACTAGTATAGAACGTTTTTCTGAATATAACCTCATTTTAAGCTTGTTGAATCAGCAAACAGTGACTAGTTAGACCAGAACTCACTGGTTTAAGATGCTTCACTCTCACATCTCTTTACTTCTCAAGGAGGAGGCAGAAAAATGTTTCTCTTGCTCCCCGTCTCTCTCTCTTTCTCAAAGTCCGAGAGGATTTGAAGTACGACAGAACACGGGAGGATTTTGTAGCAACGTTTCTTATATCAAACGTTTTCTTATATCATTGACAAGAGTTAATTAATATAAATACAAATAAAACTCAAAAAAAAAAAAAACAGCGCACTAGGGCACTTTTTAATAAGAGTCAAAAAGGTCAGGTGCTCAAGCACCCCAAAGGCCCTATGTGTGCACATGCCTGCTGCAGAAGTTCTCTGCTGAATTTTGTGTATCGAATTCTTTACAAGAAAAAGACTTCTCTCCTGTGTGAGTTCTCATGTGTGTTTTTAAATCATATTTTTGTCTAAAACTTTTATTGCATTCTTGACAGCAAAAAGGTTTCTCTTCAGTATGAATTCTCATATGTCTTTTGAGATTATTTATTTGACTAAAACTTCTGTCACATTCTTTACAAGAAAATGGTTTATCTCCTGTGTGAGTTCTCATGTGTGATTTGAGATTAGAAATTTGACTAAAACTTGCATCACATTCTTGACAAGAAAAAGACTTCTCTCCCGTATGAGTTCTCATGTGCGTTTTTAAATCTGATTTGTGTCTAAAACTTTTATCGCATTCTTGACACAAAAAAGGCTTCTCTCCTGTATGAATTTTCATGTGTGCTTTGAGATTATGCATGTGACTAAAACTTCTGTCACAATCTTTACAAGTAAAAGGCTTCTCTCTGGTGTGAGTTCTCATGTGTGTTTTGAGATTAGAAATTTGACTAAAACTTGTATCACATTCTTTACATGAAAAAGGCTTTTCTCCTGTATGAATTCTTATGTGTGCTTTTAAATCTGACATTAGTCTAAAACTTTTATTACATTCTTGACAAGCAAAAGGCTTTCTCTTTTTGGGGATTTCCAAGTGAAAGTAACTAAAACTTTCACCGCATTCTTTACAGACTGTAAGCATCCTCTGTTGTCTGCTCTGTGGGTCTATCTCTTTATAAGTGCTTGAACTGGGTTCTTCATCCTGACTATCAGTTACATTAAAGTTCTGTTGATTGTTTCCATCTGCTTCACTGTTCTCATTTTCCTCATAAATAGGAAAATCCATCAAGGTTTCAGTCTCCTGCTTCAGATCAATCTGCTCTTCCTCCTGATTGATGCAGACTTCCTCTATGTCCTCTTTAATCTGTGGAGGTTCCAGTTCCCTCCACTTCTCCCCATACTTCTCTTCATAATGTTCTGGTTCCTCCTGTTCCACTTTAATCTGTAGACATTCTGGTTCCTCTTTAATCTGTAGAGATTCTGGTTCCTCTTTAATCTGTAGAGGTTCTGGTTCCTCTTGTTCCACCATGAAGTTCCTCTGCTGGTTCCAGAAATCTTCTTCAGGCCCATAATATTGTGGGTGAACTGGAGGAACACAAACACAGAAAGAAGCCTCATATACTTGAAAACAAATGTATGTATCATCAAACAACAATAAATATCAAAAACATTTCCCAGAGTTATTCCAAAGTTCAAATTTTTAATAGAAAAATTAGGGATGTCTTGATCTGATCATGTGATTAAAGAAAAAGAAAAAAAATCGTGCCTAATCACACGGTTCATAACTTGATTGGCTGTTCTCTCTCAATCAGTATCAGACAATTTGAACGTCCTTCTCACCCTCCGCGGGTGGTTTCTCCTCTTAGCTCGGGTCCTCTACCAGAGACATGGGAGCTTGAGGGTCTTGCGCCGTATCTTAACTGTTCTTAGTACTTAGTACTGCGCTTTTCTGGACTGAGATCTCTAAAGTTTTTCTAGGGATCTGCTGTAGCCACTCCTCCAGTTTGGAGGTTACAGCCCCGAGTGCTCCGATTACCACAGGCACCACTGTCACTTTCACCTTCCAAGCTTTCTCCAGTTCCTCTCTGAGTCCCTGGTATTTCTTCCAGTCCATATTCTCTACACATGTTAATGTATATTATTCCAGCCACATATACATACACAGAGAGTGATGATCAGCACAAAAAAAAAAACTTTCATTTTAGATGCAGAATATCGTACATCTTCCAGTTGTGTCCTATGCTCAATAAATTCCAGCTCAAACTGGTGTTTGTTACTTATTGACAAATTGGTAATCTCCCTGTCTGACAATTTTAGGTTTATTTTCAGTATTTATTTATTTTTTGATTTGTTATTCTCTTAGTCATAAGACACGTACTGACACGTACTTAGCGTACTGAATGGTGTAGTCTTCTGTCTTACCAAAAGGGGGAGTTTCCATTTTTGAGCAGGTCAGAAGAGAGGAGTCTATACCAAATCTGCCGTGAAATAAAACAGAGGGATTGAAGTTGATGGTGCCGTGTTTTTTTTTTCTAGCTGCTCACTAAATGCTTAACTTCAGAAAAAGAAAAACAATTTTGCATTTGTCCGGGTCTTCCATTCAAAAGTTCAACACTTTTTCACTGCAGTAGAGTTCTGTGTCGCGTTGCAATGTCACCATGACAACAAACTGCATCTCGTATCAAATAGTCCGCTTTTTGTGAAAAAGCAACTTAATATTGGTTGAATATTTATTTCGATTGTAAGTGACCACGGTATAAAGGGATAATACCCTCAGAAGTGTGAATTATGAGAAATTAACAAACTTTGCAAAACTAGTCATTTGAAAACTAATGACTATTTAAAATTAAACTGATTTTGTGTTTTATATACAGTTTTATCTTCAAATTTTTAAAAGTGAATTGCAATTTGTATTTTCAAATTATATGATAAAACTGCTAATGACTCATCTATTAGGAAGGGCATATTAGATTAAGTTATGACTCAAAACCTCCATAAAAACTGTCTGGTTGTGAGACAAAGTAGCAGCCAGTTCCTCACCCCTCCCTTCCTGAGGAACCGCGAGCCAGCGCTCTGAGTGAACAGCTTTGAGTATGGACTTGAAACTCCAATCAAACCATTGAACCAGGATCCTATGATTAATGTCCAATGAGTCACTGGGTCACTGAATAGCGCCTCGCTCTGAGCTGAATCGTGAGTCAGGACTCGTGGAATCACTGGGCAACTCGCCTCGTTTTTCATGTTTTTGACTCGTACAAGCTCAGAGCGAGGCCGAGCTTGTATGAATCCATCCCAGCTGCAGATTGAGCTTCAACCAGAGCCGGTCCTGAGATGAATGGTTCCCTAGACGAAGAGAGACACGCAACACCACCCGGAACCAAAACAAGATAACTAGACCATAACAATAACCATTTATGATTAGAATTTAAAATTGGGAAAACTTTGGGAGAACAGCTTGCAGCCGACACAGTTCAAAAGGTATACATAACCCATGTTCTTTTAACCATTAATATATTCTTTCATCATCATCTATTGTGTTTTACGTCCCTCTGATCATCTTTTAGTTTAGTTTAGTTTAGTTTAGTTTTCATAGAAAACAAAAGACTTTCAAAAAACAAAATAATAATAAATAACAAGATTAAAAAAAACAAAAAAAAACTCTTGTCCTTAGTGAAAATGAAAAGGGACAGGAAGAAGAAGACTTATTATCTCTGCCCCCTCATACCAAATCAATCAGTCAATCAGTTCAATAGAATCTATTGCTTTGTCTTTTACAATATTAAGTCAACTGGCTGGCAAAGAGCAAAAAAAAAAAAAAAAAAACAAGTAAGGAAAAAAAACAGATAAATAAACAAAAAACACTCAAGCAAACAGTAAGAACAACAAAACAACAACAATAATAATACCTAAATAAATAACATCCAATAAACTAATCAAGCAAGTACTTCAGTTTTTTTTTTTTTTTTTGTTAAAAGTTTACCCGTTCCCAATGGCCTTATGATTCATATAAAGAAAGCATTTGTTTTTCAGAATCTTTTTAAATGTAGTAATGGATCTAGACTCTTTTATAGATTTTTCAAGATTATTCCATAATCTAACACCCTGCACAGACACACTTTTCTCCTTCACTTTTTTTCTAAATTTGTTTGTTTTGAAAATATAATGCTCTTTCAGGTTATAACTGCTCTCTCTCTTTTCAAACTCATTTTGTATGTGATGCGGTAAACTTTTGTTATACATAAGTTTGAGTATAGAATGATTTACTAAGTCTTTAAATTTTAATATTTTCAGCTTTATAACCAGTGGTGTAGATCAGGGGTATTCAACTCCAGGCCTCGAGGGCCGCATTCCTGCAGGTTTTCCAACATACCCGGATCTGGCATGCTCCAATTGGTTGGACACACCTGAACCAGGTAATCAGTCATGAGTAGAGTTTGGATATCTGGAAATTATGCAGACACTGTGGCCCTCGAGGCCTGGAGTTGAATACCCCTGGTGTAGATGGATCCAAATAATTACTCCCAGTGATCATTCTTACTGCTCGTTTCTGTAGAACAAATATGGAATTTATTGATTTCTTGTTTGTGTTTCCCCAAATTTCTATGCAATATTTCAGATATGGAACAATCAATCAGTTAAATATGAGGTATAATCTTCTAAACTTTAGTAAAAGAGTTCCCAATGGTCTTTTCGTCATGATGATGATGTTTTTTAGACTATATAAAACAAAGCAGCGATAATTAAATGTTCACCTCGAAGTTGGAGGCAGAACCGCTAGTGCAGATTAAGCCTGCCCTGACTTCCCATCATCCATCTGTTAACTTGGGCTGGGTTAATGAAATCGATTTGAATCAATTTATAAAAATATACATCGATTTAGATTTAGGCAAAAAAAGCCATTACTTATTTTATTTCATTATTTTTTATTTAATCAATTTTTAATAGATATATAAAACATAAAAAATGGGCTCAATACTCTTAGAACATTGAAGCTACAGTCACCAAACTTTCTATACAGACTAATCAAAATCTCCCCGTCCTACTAAAACAAAGATTATGGCTGAAATGTACTTTTTTTTTTTTCTAATCAACATATGGATCATATTTGGTACAAAATGCTTAATAGCTCTAAATATATTGAAGTTAGTCACCAAACTTTCTGCACTGACTGATAAAAAGCTCCTGTCCTACTACAGCAAAGATTATGGCAAAAATGTACTTTCTTCATCTTTGCAGAAAGTAAATTTCTGCAGTAATCTTTGCTGTAGTAGGACAGTGTGGTAATCATCAGTCAGCTCAGAAAGTTTGGTTACTGAATATTCATTACTCCCAGAGCTAATGAGTATCTTTATCATGTTTTATATATCAATTTAAAAATTGATTAAAACAAAATAATAAAATAAATAAAGAATGGCTTAAAAAATGTTATTGTAGCATGAATATGGTGACCAGTCTTGGTCAGTAAATCACATAAATGCAGACATTTGTTTTTGAGAGATGATTGATTTTTACAGGATGGGCTTTTATGGAAGCTTGCACTTTGTAGACGGTCTCTTAGCAGCCGTCTCTCCATCTGCAGCTTGAAGAGAACACTTCTCAATAAACGGGGAAAAAAAACGATCTTTTTTCCTTTGAATTGCATTTGTACGCGACTCTGTCTTAATACAAGACGATTTAGAAACTTGCTGCCATATTTGAACCTTTGCCGAAAGAGTATATAGTGCAGCACTAGAGGGGAGAGTAAAATGGGATGATATTGGACCTATCCAGCTGGACAGAGTGGGTCCAGATAGCAGATGAGACGAGGAAAACAAAGAGGTTGATGGATGTTTGTCTGCAGTGAACGTACCTGTGTGGTGGAGCTGAAGCTGCGGGTTCCAGCTGGAATCCATCAGTCTGTTCTGACCACAGAGCTCCTCATTCTGGTTCTGGACGATGGTTCCTTCAGCAGCAGAAAGTTGTTCTGTGTCAGAATCTTCCTGAGGTTCTGAAGACATGGTTCCTGCAGCTCCAACAAACACCAAAGTCCTCTGAACAGCAGCAGCTCCGATCATCTGCTAGTCTCTCAATCACAGCCACGTTGTCTTTACGTTCAACACTTATTCACTCATTTACGACACTTTAGCTAAAGAGGATTGTTCGGAACCGAACCACGTATCGCTACATCTCTGTAGAAACCTCACGAACGTCCCAAAGTCCTCCCAGCATAAGCTAATGCTGCTAGCATGCTAAATAGCGTCTCGAGCTGTTTACTTCCGGGTCACGTGACGGAACTTTATTTAAGAAGAATCTTAGAAACAGCATCACTGGATCTCAGTGTTCTTCAGAATGATTCAATTAAAGAAACATTGGTAATTCGTGGTAAACAAAATATACATTTTAAAAAGTTTTAGGTAAACTTAATGAAAGCTGGTGTGACGTCATCCCACTGTTATGTTCAGATAATGTTCCGATCATCGAATTAATTTTTAAGACGTAAAAAACACAACTATTAGAATCGACGGTGATATCAATCTTCTTCAACGAAAAATGTAATTTTTAGACGTGTGTGTGTGTGTGGGGGGGGGGGGGGTCTTCTGATTACGTACTTTTGGTTCCGGGTAATGATGTTGGGCCGCCATGTTGTTGTCTGCAGCTACATCCTCTTTGTGCGCGAGGCGTTAGCTAGCAGCGCTAGCTTGTACTGAGAGGACGGCGGTGTTCTGTTGGGACGATTGTGAGGTTTGTGGACAGAAACGACGATACGTGGTTCGTGTGGAACTCTCAGCATAAATGAGTGAATAAGTGTTGAACGTAAAGACAACGTGGCTGTGATTGAGAGACTAGCAGATGATCGGAGCTGCTGCTGTTCAGAGGACTTTGGTGTTTGTTGGAGCTGCAGGAACCATGTCTTCAGAACCTCAGGAAGATTCTGACAGAGAACAACTTTCTGCTGCTGAAGGAACCATCGTCCTGAACCAGAATGTGGAGCTCTGTGGTCAGAACAGACTGATGGATTCCATCTGGAACCCGCAGCTTCAGCTCCATGTTACAGGTATGTTCTCTGCAGACAAACATCCATCAACCTCTTTGTTCACCTCGTCTGATCTGTTATCTGGATATAGACTGTCCAATCGATCCCTGGAGATGACATGCTAGCTTGTTGTGTACGTAAAGTCGGACGCCATATTGGAATGGTCTAGATGTTTGTTTACTGCGAGCTACAAATAAACAGATCTAGAAAAACTAGAATGTGAATTTGAGAGTAAATGATTCCTGTCATCTCATAAAGGAGAACTTCTAGAAAACATTTTAGGAAGATCTGAGTGAGTTTACTCTCTATAGTGAACATTTAGGCTGATCTTGAATTCTATTCAAAGTCAATGGCAGATTTAGACTTCACACTATTTCCACGTTTTCCTTCAGGACCGTCGATCTTTTAGTTTTAAGGAGGTCGTATTAGACCTCAGATCAGAGCAGACGACCTGCTGTTTTAGCACAATTTTCTATGAAGATTAAAGATGTGAATTATTTAAAATGTAGCTATGTGTGGCTTTCAGTAAAAACTGTAAATGTTTAGGTTGTGGGTTATGTGGCCCTCAAAAGAAAAAGTTTGGGGAGCCCCGGGTTAGACTGATGACGTGATGATGAAACCTCCAACGTTGATTTGCAGAGACAGTTTGGGGAGGGTGGTTAAGACACTATTAGTATCATTACTGACTTAGATTAAGAAATGATTCATGTAATCTTCTTTAACATTTACAAAATTAAATATATATATATATATTTTAATGAAATCTTGAGGCCCTCAAATTCTTAGCTCTACTCCTGTACTGTGTACGTCGGTCCGTCTGGCCCGCCAGAGTTCTGGCATTAGTCAAAATCCATGCTGTTTCCAAGCAATGGCAAGTGTTGCGCCTCATTTTGTCTAGGGGGTTTGGGCATAGCATAAAGGAGAATAAAGAGAAAGACGTGCAGAAAAAACACAAAAAGAATGGATCCATAAAAAGATTACCAAATTTACAAGAAAAACAAGCAAACATACAACTAAATGTGAATCAAGGCCAAAATAACAAATCAAAACCCCAACTAACTCAGCCCAGGGAGCTTACCTGCAATGCAAAGGGAAAATAATGACAAACACTAACCTCCCTGGACTAACATAAAGAGGAAAAAACATTTACTAAAGAAAATGACAGTTTACCCCTACAGCTTCATTTAACAAAACTAACAAACTACACAAACACCAAAGAACGGATTAAACAAAATACCAAAGAAACAATGTGCACACTAACTAAAACAGGTGAAGAGCACCGAGCTGCAGTGGCGATAGGTTGCAGCCAAGCCCCGACCTTAGCAGGCGGGACGTGAAGCCAACCAGGGGCCCGTTTCCAGAAGCAGGTTTTGTTGGAACTCTGAGTTCGTGAACTCCAAATTCAGCAAAATTCTGAGTTTTCGGTTTCGGTTTCTTCAGGAAACTTAGAGTTCCCTGCGGTCTCCGCCCCTTTTTAAAGTAAAGGATGTGCAAATATGAGTTCCTCATTAACATTTAGAGAACATTCACATTAGATACTGCACGTTTCCACCACGCAGAAACCAAAATGACATGTCCATTCATAGAGGATCATGTAGAGAGGAGGCTGGATTAGCTGTGGGCGTGAACATCGGGAGAAAGCGAGTCAACTCGGTCCCACCCCTTTAATCTACATTTGGAACGTCCGCGTGAGGCGGAGTTAACTCCAGCCAATATGGCTGCGTCCATGAGCTGAATATTCAGGCTTCATTTTGGGGACAGTGGAAGTCAACGGGTGACCTCAGAGATGATTTGTCTAATTCTATATTATGTCTATGTTTGCAGCCTAGCTCTCTTCTCATGGGCTGAGGCTCCACTCAGAGCTTTTGAAGGCTCCCTCCTTCAGCTTGGACCAATGGGAGCCACACCTCCAGCACCAAAAGACAGACACACAAACAAAGATCCAAAAACACAAAGGAGCTTCACTCTGACAAAAATACACAGAACATAAGAAAAACCAAAGCTAAATACGGCCACAGTCGTAACATTAAGTGAAAATTCTTCTTTTTGGAAAACTCCTGTTTTTAGAAGACAGTCTTTTGTTGCTAAACACCATGGATCATGATTAATGGCTACATTCATGTGTTGGACTTTGGCACATGCGTTTTTTGTGCTGTTTGCTGCAATTCTCTGAGCGGAGCCACAGAAATGTCTGCATGGCAGGACCAGCGTGGCGTTTAGGAAACAGTTTATGTCATTCTAACAAATCTATTGGAGATAGTTAATCACAGCAGAATAGGTAGAAGCCATGCTAAATGTTAAGCTACAACTAGCAATGTTTTGCTAACGATGAGCTACGTTGCAGGCTCTGAGTAGCTTGGACAGTAAACAGTTAACACAGTGGTTTACTCACTAAAAAGCTGAAGATACAACTTAGAAGTTTTGAAACTAAACCAGAAAACACCAAGTTAGATATTAGCAAATCAGGCAGTCGAATAACAGGAGCCACAGAAGCGAGGATCAAGCACTGCTTTACTCTCACCAGGAGCGCATCCTTCTTCTCTTATCCTTCCTACAACAATCTAATACTGGAAAAATGTTCCTTTGTAAATATAGGAGGTGAATCGGTCAGAAGTGAGCCAATACAGGTGATATTAAGCGTGGATTCAGAGCAATACTGATCTGCAACAAGAACGCCACATTAAGTGGTTAAAGTCCAAATCAAGTCATGGGTTACAGCTGTTAAAGTCTGAGTTAATTTTAAAGTCATCAAATTAATTATTCAAGTCTGACTCGAGTCTTTGTCATGTCACTCTAGTCCACACCTCTAGTGGCTGGAACAGACTCCAGGATTTTCATGACCCCCAAAAGGATTTTGAGTATTCAGAAAAATGTTTGTACGGATGGATGGCAGGGGTGTAACAGATCACAAAACTCACTGTTCGGATCGTGTCACGGTTCAGATCATTTTTTGAATCAGAAAAAAAAAAAAAAATGCATTTAAAACACAGTATAAAAGCTTTGGAAACGCTTCAAATCATATATTCAATGAGCATTTAAAGTACACTTCCCACACACAATATATATATATATATATATAAACCAAAAGTTTTGATGGTTTATATATATATATATATATATATTATATATATATATATATATATTATATATATATTATATATATATATATATATATATATATATAAACCATCAAAACTTTTGGTCATTGAAGCCTATTTATTAAAACAAAACATATTTAAACTTTGAACCCAAACAAAATGCTAAAACGTGTAGTTTCTGATTACATGTCTTTAAATCTACAAAAACTGAAAGAAAAGAATGCTTAAAAATAGTGTTGAAAATACCAAATCTACCTGGGGTATTCCTTAAAATACAAATGTTCTCATTCCACCCGCACAATAACCAAATTAAAATATAAATAAAACAGTTTAAATTATTTTTAGGTATTCATTGTTTTATTGAAACTTATTGTGGGAACATTTAAATATATAAAATAATAATTGTTTTCTGTAGAACGTGGCACTTCCACGCTCGCTTTTCCTAGTGATTTTTGATCTCTTTGTCTTGCCATGCAATCGTCCCCTGACTGTACCGGCAAGTCCGTTAGGAGAAGGAGCTTTCTCCTGTTCGGGACAGTTGCTGCTCTTATCTGGGATATTCTTTGTATCGAAAAATGGAAATGTGTGCCAATCCTTTTATTCAGCTCTTAAAAATAAATAAACCTGATATCTACCGATCCGCGTCCCACACGCAGCGGGAGTTTCAGGTGACCAGACTCAAGATAAATGTCAAGCTGCTAATTTGGCGCACGTCAAAACAGAGGATTTACATGAATTTGATGCGAATTCCATTCGATGTGAATGGACAATTGATTTAAACTATGAGAGCTCAAGGTGTGTGCATGTGGGGGTTGGGGGTTGGTGTGGTCTGCTGAACACGTGTCCCGAAGCATGGCCTCTTATCCGTACGAATCACTGATTTTCCGTGACCCGTTACACCCCTAATGTATGGATATTTAAAATCTTAAACAGTAGGGCGTCTGACTGAGGTGATAATGCATTTTAGTTTGACATTTAGCGATCCAAATAATATATGAAAAGGTTCAAACTTTCTTGTATTTGTGTTTGTGCAGTCCTCCCTCAAAACTGGGTGAAAGACAAAGAAGATCTCTGGAACCAGCAGAGGAACTTCAGAGTGGAACAGAATGATCCAGAACCCATGCAGACTAAAGAGGAACTGGAGGAACCAGAACCTCCACAGGTTAAAGAGGAACAAGACATTGCACAGATTAAAGAGGAGCAACAGGAGGAACCAGGATCTCTGTTGACAAAAGAAGAACAGGTAGAACCAGAACCAACTCAGATGAAAGAGGAACTGGAGGAGTTCTGCATCAGTCAGGTTGAAGAGCAGCTTGATCTGAAGCAGGAGACTGAAACCTGGATGGAGATTCCTACTTTGGAGGAACATGTTGACAGTGAAGCGGATGGAAACAATCAGCAGAGCTTTAATGGAACTGATAGTCAGGATGAAGAAGGAAACCAACATGAAGAATCAACATCAACTCCAGATGAAGAGACAGAGCCACAGAACAGAGATCAGAAGAAGAGAAGAGACAGAAGTCATGTCCAAAGTGTGGCCAGCTCTCACATGTCAGAAGGTCAGTGTGACTCTGATGTCAGAAAAAAGTTCAAGATGAAAACTTCGGTTAAGAAGCACAAGCAATCTCAAAAAGACAAGAGACTTTCCTCTGCAGGATCTGGTAAAAGAACAAAAATTCCACACGATGTGTCTCTCCACATGAGAACTAAGTCTGATGAAAGACCTTATGTCTGTAATGAATGTGACAAAAGTTTTAGTCAAATGTCGAATCTCAAAACACACATTAGAACTCATACAGGAGAGAAGCCTTTTTTGTGTAAGGAATGTGATAAAAGTTTTAATCATATATCTAATCTCAAAAGACACATGTTAATCCATACAGGAGAGAAGCCTTTTTCGTGTAAAGTATGTGATAAAACTTTTAGTCAAGCATCTGACCTAAAAAAACACATGAGATCTTATACAGGAGAGAAGCCTTTTTTGTGTGAAGAATGTGATGCAAGTTTTAGTCATAAATCTTATCTCAAAAAACACATTAAAACTCACACAGGAGAGAAGCCTTTTTTGTGTGAAGAATGTGACAAAAGTTTTCGTTGCATATCTAATCTCAAAACACACATGAGAACTCATACAGGAGAAAAGCCCTTTTCGTGTACAGAATGTGATAAAAGTTTTAGTTTTATACCTAGTCTCAAACTACACATGAGAACCCATACAGGACAGAAGCCTTTTTCGTGTAAAGAATGTGATAAAAGTTTAAGCAGCATAGCTAATCTCAAAACACACATGAGAACTCATACAGGAGAGAAGCCTTTTTCATGTAAAGAATGTGACAGAAGCTTTACTTGCATAACTAATCTCAAAAGACACAAGAAAATTCATATAGGAGAGAAGCCTGTTTTTTTTTAAATGAGTGAAACTCACAAAAGAGTGAAGAAAAGGCTATAACGGTTAAACTTGGAAGGTTTAAATAATCTAAAAAACATGTTTCCCTTATTTAAAGGGGGCCTACCATGATTTTCGTCAGCCTTTCAGAGTAAAGTATATCCATGTATTTGATCATATATTACCTTTGGAACTCCAAAAATCAAATTATTTATAAAATATTAGTCATTTTTGTGGACCATTTTAATACCCGGAAGTAAAACCACTCGATTTCTGAGCATCCGCCTTTCGCTCCTTGTCAGTCCCGCCCATTTCACAACGTCCTCATTGAGCCGGCGCCGCGTAGGAGACACAGAAAGACAGTTATGTTTTTCAGTGGTGCTAAAATAAACATTCCAGCAAGTAAAAAGTTGAACCACTCATTTCCTTTTGGATATCATGACAATTAAAGCTCTACATTTGCGTTTACATAACGTGACTGTTGGGTACAATGGCCGTTTTGGTTCAGTTGTTTCCCTCTTGCTTTGTTTCATACTCAGACTGACAAATCTCAGAGTGAACCTAAGTTCCATCTTGAAAGATGGTTCTGAAAGTGGTTCCTTGAACAGGAAGGTAATTATCTCCTGCTACAGCTCCGCAGAAAAGGTGGGTGTGCCTTTGTCTGAGTCTAGGGGCGGAGCTTGCAGCACAGACTCTTCCTGGAGGGAACAGTTGGCAACAATCTTACGTCAACACGTTTCCAATCGCTTGTTTTTGTGGGCATGGGAGGGGCTGCTGCAGACTGTGCAGGTTTTTAGAGGATTACTCTTAAATTTATGACTGGATCAAAATACCATTTTGGTGTTCTTTATAGTGAGGAATGAACAGTAAAATGGATTTAAAACCACAAAAAGTAGGATTTTTATGGTAAGGCCCCATAAAAGTGCAATATAAATCCAACTTTTAAAAAGTGTATGATAATGTTCATTCCTGAACGAAAGGCTTTATTTATATTGGTTTGTATGATTGAGTGTGAACTGCAGTTGTATTGTGTACATTTTGACTAGTTTAAATGTGAGACTATTTTAGCCAACAGGTGTGTGTATAACTACTGAGTGTGTGTGTAGACAGGCCCCGCCCATTCTAGTTTACTATTTAGACCTGGTTGTTTTGCGATGTTGCTTCCCTCTGCTGCCATGTCCTTTTTAGGTTTTCATCATCTATAAGTCATCATGATCACACTATTCAAGATAAAGGAATATATAAATGATTATATACATCATGAGTTTCACTTATGTGTTGATTAACAAAAATATTTAACTTGAACATGAAATGTCTTCTTTTACAAATACTTGGAAGTTTAAATGTTTTGTTTTGAATTATGACAATAAGGTTTGGTTTTTAAAATTTTGTTGATCATTTTCAATTTTTATTGGTTGATTGTTATTTGTAGAATTTTGTGCTTTTGTGGTTGTAGTTTATTCTGAAACAATGTTTCATATCTCTCCGTGTTACCATGACAACACTAGAATTGTTTTTCTCTAATTCTAACATGTTTTATGTGATTCTTAAACACTTCAATATTTTTGTAATTTTAAAATGATTGCAGTTTATATTTTGTTGAGTCATGTTGGTAAATAACAGTGTTGTGAAGACAAAATATAGTAAAATTGTATTAATGAAGAGTCAGATGAAGAGTCTGACTGGTGTTTGTGTTGTTGTGATCCTGTTTTCTATCAGAGATTATAAATGTTTCTGTTCTTTTTAGTTCTCAATGTTCTGTTCCAATCTTTCCTGTGAAGAATAAAATGTTTGCAGTGAAGACAGTCATGATGGAGCCTCATATGTTTTATTTTAAGTTTAATAGTATAAATATAAAATATAACCAAAGATCGTTCAGATTCAGATTCAGTTCTGAAAAACAGATTTCTCATTTTTTCACAATAGTTACAAGTAGAGAACTTACAGTAGAGTTGTATTGTTTTTAAAATGATTTACAAATCTATAATTACAGAGAAATACTAAACAAAAATGTATAATGTTATTTGACAATCCAGTTGATGAGAAGAAGCAGAGAAATTCATGAGAAACGTGGAGGTTGTCCTTAAATGAGGATCTGATGAAGATCAGACTCTGATGTCACTGATGTTCTGCTGCTGATGGGCTGGATGTGGGTCCTGGTGCTGCTGAGGAATGAAAGATCCTTCTACCTCCACTCATTCCTGAAGGAAGCTCACTGTTCTCTGCTGACAGAGGGAATGATGGGAAATGGAGTTCAAACGCAGACATCGTCAAATCAAAGTTCCTCACCAGGAGAAGAGAACGGAGCTGACCTGTTGTTTACGGTTCTGGTTCAGAGATCTGAAAAAAGTCCCCTTAGATTTTAGATCCTGTCGACTGTCATGACGTTCTGGATGAGCTGCTGAGGTCTGTCTGCATCCAGACTCTCAGCTGCTTCAGTCAAACTGCTGAGTCATGAGAAAAGCTTTCTGAAGAACAAAGTAGTTCTTCTGCTCCCACCAGAACCAGGAGGTCCGGATCTGATGAGTTCACGCACCTTCTATCAGTTCAGCTGATCTAAGAGTCTGAACATCAGAAACGTCAGTGTACAGACAGTGTCAGAGGGAGGAGGAGCTTCCACCTGGAAGCAAATCACCTACATTTACTTGAGATTTTCTGTCAATAAATCCTATTGATCAATAAATCCTAAATGATTGATGTCAAGTCTAAAGAAAAAGAAGTGAAAGTGCTGACTCAGCACAGATCAAAGGAGACAGAGATGATTTCCTGGAATGAGGAAAACATCAAACATCATGATGTGATCTGGAACTGAGCTGATCTTCACAAGATCCTCACAAACATGGAAACTGGTTCTTATGTTTGCAGTGAGATCTGATGGATCAGAACCAGATTTCTGTCAGCTCTGTGCCTCCTTACAGACCATGTGGCCTAATGGACAAGGCGTCTGAGTCCGGATTAGAAGATTGAGGGTTCAAGTCCCTCCATGACTGAAATGAGATGATGATCTTTGCAGATCATTGAAGAGATCATCAAAGAAGGAGTTCAGAGTTGTGTTGCCTTCAAGAAGAACCTCTGTGATTTCTTTCATTACAGTTTGTTTATGATGACATAAAGGTGATAAAAATCCTTAAAAAAAACAGATGTTTTGCTAGGTCAGAGGGGACCCAACTCAGAGCCCTGAGGTGCACCATAGGTAATAGATGCTGCCACAGAGGAGTCTAGACAAAGATAACAGATGGGACCTAAAGCAGATCTCCAGCACCTCTAACAGCCACACGGTCCTCCAAATGATCCATGATGTCTGCTGTTAGCAGCAGCTGTGAGGACTCGCAGAAACAGAAGGGAGTTGAGAACAGAGACGATGAATGCAGACTTGAAAATGAAGCAATCCAGATCAAATCACAGCCTGACTTCTTCAGCATGAACTTGACATGCGTTCATGTGACACATGCTCATATCAGCAGGACTCTTCACACACGTGTACGGCTGCAGCTCCATGGAGAGAATCAGGAATGGAACTTTCTGCAGCAGTTCCATGGTTCTGACCAAAAGAAAAGTTTGATTCTGGTTTCAGGGAGAGGTCTGGTTTTTCAAAATAAAGCTCCTGCTGCGCTTTTTTTATTGTGTTTATCTGCAGAGAACCTGGACGACACGGACCGGACTAAACCTGTTCTTGAAGTGAAGCAGAAACACGTGACTGCTTGTTGAAGCTGATATACATTTGACACAAACCAAAGTGGGAGGAGTCATCTTTATGAAGGTCATCAGAATCATGGAAAGAAGTTCTAGATAATATATATCTATAAATACATGATGCCAAATGATTGGTCCAACGCAAGGGTCACCAACCTTTTTGAGACTGAGACCTACTTCATGGGTCGTCATGAGTCATACGTAGGGCTACCATTTAGAAATAAAAATTTTGTTTAATCATAGTTAGTTATACATTATGAATAATGAATGATGATACTCCTCTAGGTAAAGACATTGGTTTCTCACCATACTTAACAATGACAACAAGCTCGAAAACAAATATCAATATTCAGCTCTTTATTAATCTCAGTAATCGTTACATTTTCAAATGATCTCTTACTTTTCATGGGAAAAATCTCCCATTTTCACTATTTTATACCAAGTTTATCAACTATGTATTATTAAAGAAAAATCAACTTACACATTTTTAAACAAATCTTGTCACACTTTGAACTGATGACCAAATCTGCAGCATTTTTAACTAAATTAATTATGTTAGAACTGGAGTAGGTCAGAGGTCACCTAAACATATCAACATATCTATAGTTCATGAAGCCAGCGCAGCGCCAGATTTCCAGCTGCACCTGTCTGAGTAGGCAGGCGCCTTGCAGGTCGGATAAGATGGTAACTCGGTAGGAAGCATCTGTTCGAGCTCCGCTGACAAAACATTAAAAACCAAAATAAAAATACTTTCTTGAAGACGATGCCATAAGCAGAAAATAAGACAAAAGACTGGGAAAATGTTTCAAATGAAAACCGAATTGACCTGCACAACTACGCTAGCAAAGCAACTACTGCTGGAGACCACATGGAAGAGGATACCTCCATGCTCTCCACTCTACCCGGTAATTCATATGGTGGGAGCGTTTGTGTTTTGTTTTTTTTTGTTTTTTTGGTGAAGTACATTTCTCCATCAGTCCACTGGGGGAGCTGCAGTGCAATAAGTGTCCACTTGATGCTGAGAGAGACAGTGGAGCTGATCTCAGATCAGTTCATGCTGCAGCTCTGACTCATCTCCACTTTCTCTGATTCCTCCATCACACTGATCTCCACCTCCAGGAACAACATCTCTGCAGACCACATGATGATGATGATGATGATGTTCCTCTCTGCTGCAAAAGGAGGATCATCAGACTCACCAGTCCTCTCCCTCCCAGCTGCAAAGAGAAAGCAGAAACACAGATTAAATTTTGTCTCCTTTTCCTGGTGTGTCAGTCAGTGATGCAGCACAGCAGCAGAAAGAGCAGCAGGAGCTTCAATTCTGTTCAGAGCAGCAGCTTCCTGTCATCTTCACCTGTTGAAGCTTCTGCTGCTCTGATTGGCTGACTGTTGTCCTGAAGCCTGTCATCATTCTCCTCAGAGCTTCACTGAGAAGCTGCAGCTTCACAGGAAACTCTGCATCTTTGCTCTCAGACTAACTTTAGGACCAAACATCTGGAAGCAGCTGGACTGACTCCAACCCTCTACTGACCTCAGGGTCTGCAGTTTGAAGTTTGGATTCTCCACCAGATCCTGGAGCTGCAGAACATTTGAAGAATCAAGGAAGTTCCCTCTTAGGTCCAGTTCTATCAGATGGGATGGGTTGGATTTCAGAGCTGAGACCAGAGCAGCACAGCTGATCTCTGACAAACAGCAGTTCCACAACCTGAATCAAGAACAAAGAGTTGAGTTTAAAGACAAAGTTCATGTTCTCATCCTTCAGTTCCAGAATGAGGATGAGGGGGGAATACAGATGTTTAATCATTAGCTGCATTTCCATTAACTCAAAAATTTCTCAAATTGGAATTTTGATAATAAATTCCCTTAATGGAAACACAGCAATTTAAAAAAAAACTAGCATTTAGAAAAAAAAAAGTATTTGTTCTTAGAGGAGGTGGTTTTTGGGGTGTATCAAAATTGACAATTTTCACAAAACTAATGGAAACTCTTCTATTTACAAAAAAAATGCTTCTTGCTATGAAGTGGCTGTCCTGAGTGCTGTACAACAGGCGCCATGAGAGGTCCCACAGCTCATTAATTAGTGGAATCGCACAGCTCCAATATAAGATCACCAACCAAGATTTCAACTTCGCTTCATCTGTAGCCGAACTTTTGCGGCTTGCAACCTGAATTAGGTGCAGATGACTCCTTTAAGGATGAGTGCGAGTTCCATGACAGAAATTTGAATGGATGTTATCGTGTTTTCTAACAGAAAAAATGGTCCAGCTGCTTTTCCTACTTGTTAGAATGTTTTTTGTAAAACTGCTGAACAAACTTCTCACGCATCTGACACTGTCAATGGATAAGCTGAGCTGCAGGCAAGCCACACCACTGTGACATCATCCAAATGGTCCCTTCTAGTGAATCAAATAAGAAAATACTTGCTCTCATCCCTTACCGTGTTTGAATAACTTATCGTGAGAGTTGATTTGTGTTATTGATTTGAATTATGATTTAATGGAAACAATGTCACTGTGTTTTTCAAAATTCTTAAAATTTCTATAAAGTTTTGCGGAAATACGTAATGGAACTCAGCTACTGATTTTATCCACTGGAGCAAATGCAAAAGACTCCTTTTAGACAACCAAGACAAAGGAGATCATCATGGACTCAAGGACCCTTCAGCTTGTAAAAATGGACAGCAGCATTTCTGAGATTGTTCCATCTTTAAAATACCTTGGAGTTCACCTTGATGACAAACTTGACTGGTCTGTACAGGAAGATACCTCTTTCAAAAAGGGTTAGAGATTACTTTTTTTTTCAGAAAGCTCTTATCGTTCAAAATTTGTAATAAGATTTTTCAAATGTTTTATCAGACAGTGGTCAGTGTGATTTTTATGGTGTGGTTTATTGGAGCATCACAGCGAGGGACACTAACCGCCGACTTGTAGACAAGTGTGCTTCAGTTGTGGGCAAAGGGGTTCATTCTGTGGTGACTTTTTGTGGGGGGAAAATAAGCAGAATGTTGAAGGCCATTCTGAAGAGCAAAAAAACCTGCTGCACATGACCATTCATTTTGTGTAAATGTTAAAAATGGTAATAATTAAACATAATTTCAATAGACATACAGAAGAAAGGTACCAGAGGGGTATTAAGAGAGAGAAGAAGATGGCAACAGAGGGTAATAACACCATAAAACAAGCAGGTATAAATACAAAATATTTATACCTAAGTCTAATATTAGACCAGAGCAGACCACTGAGCAGGAGACAGCAATACAATGTGTTATAAAGATTACAGATACTAATCCTCCCTCTGTATTGATGGCATTCATGTCACCAAGCACACAAAGTGATGGTGAAGCTGTTTTAGAAACATCAAGCCAGACTGCACAAGAACAAACCTGTTGCCAGAGAGCCTGGACATGTATTCAGTGCTCACATATGTGGGGGAAATGTTGCTGTTAATGCGTCTTTAAAACTTTTAAGGATGAAAAAGCACCAAAACAAGCCCTCAGAGACAGCTTTAAGATCAAAATAGTTAGGAAGAGGAGGAAAAAGTGGACTCAAGGTAGAGGTTTGTCTATTTTATTTACATTGAACTACTTATGCCAATCAATAAAAAAAAATCATACAACCTGACACTTTTTCAAAAATATGAGAAACTAGAACAAAAAGTATGAAAATCAACATTCTAAATAAAGCTGACCTGAGAGTCTCCAGTTTACAGTGTGGACTCTCCAGTCCAGCAGACAGAAGCTTCACTCCTGAATCCTGCAGCTTGTTGAAACTCAGATCCAGATATCTGAGTCTGGAGGACTGAGAGCTGAGAGCTGAGGACAGAGCTGCACAGCTTCTCTCTGAGAGATTACAACCACTCAGTCTGAAAAAAAACCAAAGTCAGACAGCAGTTATTGAAACATTTTTTAAAATTCATTTGTTCACTGAAGGTGATTTTCATGAAAGTTCTTACAGAGCTTTGTTGGAGGCTTTGATCACTGGCAGCAGCCTCAGAAGAGCCTCCTCTGAACCAGAGTATTTCTGCAGGTCAAACTCTTCCAGATCTTCTTCTGATGACAGTAAGATGAAGACCAGAGCAGACCACTGAGCAGGAGACAGTTCATCTGTAGAGAGACGTCCTGACCTCAGGGACTGTTGGATCTCCTCCACTAGAGAACCATCATTCAGTTCATTCAGACAGTGGAACAGGTTGATGCTTTTCTCTGCAGACAGATTCTCACTGATCTTCTCCTTGAGGAACTGGACTGTTTCCTGATTGGTCTGTGAGCTACTTCCTGTCTGAGTCATCAGACCTCGTAGAAGACTCTGATTGGTCTGCAGTGAAAGACCCAGGAGGAAGCGGAGGAACAAGTCCAGGTGTCCGTTTGGACTCTGTAAGGTCGCATTCACAACACTATGATAAAACTGGACAGAACTGCTCAGTTTTGCTTGAGAGATCTGTGGTTGTTCCTCCATGAGGTTGAGTCCTGAGTTGATGAAGGTCAGGTGGACATGAAGAGCAGCCAGAAACTCCTGAACACTCAGATGGATAAAGCAGAAAACCTTGTCCTGGTAGAGGCCTCTCTCCTCTCTAAAGATCTGTGTGAACACTCCTGAGTACACTGAGGCTGCTCTGATATCGATGCCACACTCTGTCAGGTCGGATTCATAGAAGATCAGTTTCCTTTCTGCAGCTGCTCAAAAGCCAGTTTTCCAGAGACTCCATCATCTTCCTGTTCTCTGGACTCCAGTGAGGATCTCAGCTCCTCCATCATACTTGACCTTCTTGACTTTGGCCTGAACCACCAGGAAGTGGATGTACATCTCAGTCAGGCTCTTTGGCAGCTCTCTCCCTCTCTGCTCTTCAGCAGATCCTCCAGAACTGTAGCAGATCCAGCAGAAGACTGGGATGTGGCACATGTGGAGGCTTCGGGATCTCTTGATGTAGGAGATGATCCTGCTGGCCTGCTCTTCAACTCTGAATCTCTTCTGAAGTACTCCTCCTTCTGTGGATCATTGAACCCTCTGACCTCTGTCACCATGTCAACACACTCAGCAGGGATCTGATTGGCTGCTGCAGGTCGTGTGGTTATCCAGAGAGCGAAGCAGTTCCCCCTGATGAGTCAGCAGATCACCCACTGAGGTGACTCTAGGGTCCTTTAGGATCCCAGTCTTGTGGAAGTCAGAGGAAGTCGACTCTCATCCAGACCATCAAAGATGAAGACCACCTGGAAGTCTTCTGCAGATCTCCTTCTTTGGTTTCAGGGAAGAAGTGATGAACAAGTTCCACCAAGCTGAACTCTTTCAGCACATTCAGCTCTCTGAAAGTTAATGGAAATGTGAAGTGGATGTTGGTTTGCCTTCAGCCCAGTCCAGAGTGAACTTCTGTGTTAAGACTGTTTTCCCGATGCCAGCCACTCCCTTTGTCATCACGGTTCTGATTGGTTCTTGTCTTCCAGCTGGAGTTGAAAGAGCTCTTCTTGTCTGATGCTGGTTTTCTGCTCTGCTCTGCTGTCTGTCATGTTCTTCATTCAGCTCTCCAGTTCCTCCTCTGTTATGTAGAGCTCTGTGTAGATCTCATTCAGAAGGGTTGGGTTTCCTGCTCTAGCGATTCCCTCAACACAGACTGAACTTCTTCTTCAGACGAGAGTTATGTCGACAAACTGCAGCAGGAGATCCTGAATGAAGACAACAAACAGAGTAAATAAACTCTCTGCAGCCTGAATGATGAGGGTTTGAATCCATGTTGTTCCATGTGTTGAGACATCAGTAAATCTTCATTTCTCAGCAGCTGAAACCTTCAGAGAAATCCTCTTACTGCTCTGCAGTCGATCAGCCAGCTCCTCCTGCTTCATTCTCCTCAGGAAGTTCTCTGTGATCTTCATCAGTGACTCTCTGCTGCTCCTCTGCTCTTCATCTTCATCCTCCTCCTCATCCTCCCTTTGACTCAGAAGCTTCTGGATCTTCTTCAACTCCTTCTTCACAAAAGTGACAATGTTGTCCTCCAGCAGCTGCAGCAGAATTCTAGATGAATGAGCCAATCAGAGTGAAATGATGGAGCCAAACATCAGCTCCATGTTGGACACACTGACAATCCACTGGTCTCCAAAGTGCAGCATGGAGATGACTGTGGACAGAATGATGGAAAAGCAGTTGTTGTTCATGTACAGACCAGAAAGATGGAATCCAGCTGTGTTTGATGCTGCTGGACAGACGGACCACTGGGAGTCTGTGAGCTCTGCTGGTCCACTCTGTGGAGAATCAGAACCATCACATCCATTCTGTCTGTGTACACAGAGACTAACAAACTGAATCAAATCAAATCAAATCAACTTTATTTGTATAGCACTTAATTAAAAAAATAGATCATTTTCCACCAAAGTGCTTTACATAAAACACAATAAAATGTTAAAAACAAAATGACAATACCCTCAAACCCCACCCCCACCCCCAACACACGCACACACAAACACACATTGACATTTTGCCACACCATAATGTTTAAAACAATAAAAATAATTACTAAAAGGCTGGAAAATACTAATCTAGAAATCTGGCTTTGTACTGCAGTGAGGAAACAATATTTTCGGGACCTGTCCACACCAGTGAGCCCCTATCAAGTTTATAGAGTACGCCACTAAAGGACCCCCCAGATCCTAGCAAAGAGCCAGACCCGGGAGATCCCACTGCGGCGACCCCACTTACTGAGAAAAGGACAATCACTGATGTGGAGGATCCCTCAGAGGAAAACACTGGAGTTAAAAAATGTAAAAGGAGTAAAATAGATCGAAAACACATGAATAAAAAAACATATAAATAACAGGGTAAAACAAAGATTATATATACATAAAATAGACATAATTCAGTAAAAATAAATAAATATGAATTAAGTAAAAAGAAAGAATAGAACAAAATATCAGATAACTTCTCAAATTTAACTAAAAGCCAGATTAAAAAGGTAGGTCTTGAGCCTTCCTTTAAAAACATGAACAGTCTCTGCGGCCCTGAGGCTCTCTGGAAGGCTGTTCCACAGGCGAGGTCCATAGTAACTGAATGAGGCCTCGCCGTATGTTTTAGTTCTAACTTTTGGAATAACTAACAGGCCTGTTCCAGAGGACCTCTGGGTCCGCGAGGGCTCATACCTTAAAATCATATCAGTCAAATAAGAAGGCCCGATGCCATAAAAACATTTATAAACCAATAAAAGAACTTTAAAATCAATTCTGAATTGCACAGGGAGCCAATGCAGCGATTTTAAAATGGGTGTAATGTGTTCCCGCCCCCTGGTCCTCGTCAGCACGCGTGCAGCTGAGTTTTGTAATAGCTGAAGGTTTGAAATCCTTTTCCTGGGAAGACCAGAGAGCAGGGCATTACAGTAATCTAATCTACTGGAAATAAAAGCATGCATTAGCACCTCTGAAGATAGAAAGGTATGTGAGAAAGAACTAAACTCACATCAAACACATAATGGAATGAAAACATTTAACTCATTTGATTCAGTTTGAACATTCACATATAGCTCACCTCTCTACACCAGAGTATGATGATGATTTTAAATGAATAAGACGATCTATTGACCGATCACTCCTGAAGGACACACAGCTGGGTTCAGATCCAGACACAGTTCTGAGTCTCTGATGGATCCTAAGAGAAAAACACTTGTTCCGTTAGAAATTAGTTTCTTTCATGATGGTGTTTGATGAATTCTTTTGGATTTGGATCACCTGATATCATAAATGGATCATGAATGCTGTTCTTTTCAGAACAGTAATGATTCCACTCAAACATTAATTCTGACTCACAAATGAGTACGAGTTACAGTCAACTGGATTAAAACTTCTTCTCATGTTTGTTTTTTTGTGTGCATTTGGAGAATTTCATTTTCAGAAACTGAAACTGATTGAAGCAGAAAACAAGAAGAGAAAACTATAGAACTCGACAATTCCATGTGAAGTCTGAAAAAAGTCCAACTTCATGCATCTATATTTCCTCTTTCATGTTGTTCATGTTCAGTTTCAATATGACACGAGTGACAACATTAAGACATTCAGACATCTGACTCTGACAAACACTTACTGTTCCTCTCCTGAACTGATATTTTTGAAGTCAGGACTCCAATTCTTTGATCTTTTACTCATGAAGTCTTCCCAGATGATTCCAGATCCAGATCCAGGTTGGTTCCTGTGTAGAATGGTGGTTGCTGGTGTGAGTGCTGAGCTCTGACATGGAGAAGAGTCCTGGACAGTTAGAGATGTTCATCTCACCTCTGAGCTTTGCTCTGGCTCTCATCTTCCCCACACAGAGTGCTTTTAGAGGGAGGGGCTCCTTCCTGTGTGTCCTCACACTGATCCATGCTGCTGGATCCACTGGATCAGCTCCCACACACCTTCATCTGCAGAGGAAACCCTCATCATCATCAGCTCTGATCCTCCTCCACTGATGGGCTCTTCTCTTGTGTTTCCTCTCAGGTTCAGGTGAATGCAGTCAGACAGCAGTGTGGGACAGAGGAAGCTGCTGAACATCAGCTGCTGCACTTCTGCTCTCCCTCCACCAGATGGAGACATGGAGCTGCAGCAGCAAACACTCCATGATGGAGCAACATTTCACTCATTCACTCACTTTGACAAACAAACAACAAACTTCCTGTTTCTACGATTCAGGAAACATAAAGTAGACCAAGAACAACAGAGACAAATAAAAGAATGAAGAGGAAAAGAAAGAAAGAAAGAAAGACATGGATTCTCCTTCTGAAAGCTCCTCCAGAGACTTTCATTGATCGGTGAAACAGTTACTGATCAGTAAGTGAGATTTGATCCTGTTGTTGATCAGTAATGAGATCAAATCTTAAACCGCAGATTAATGAGAGTTTGTAGATAAAGATTTTCTCCAAAAATTCAGAAACAAACAGTCAAATTAGTCAAGACAAAGTTCAACAAAAGAAACAAAGTTACATTTCTTCAAAGATCTAAAGAAGTCTCCACTCACCGAGTGAACTCAGCTCCAGTACAGATCAGTGATTCTGCTTCTTCCTCTTCTGCTTTGCTTTAAGAACAGATCACTTCTTCATGTTGTGTTGATTCTGCTGAGTGTTGTTGTTTGTCGTCACCGTTTAGATTTGTGTCTTCTGATCAGCTGATCAGAGAAACGAAAAAAAAACTCTTTTTCTTCTGGACAGGACCTATCAGCTTCAGCCCTTCTCATGAATGTTTCTGCAGGATCCGATCACATGACCTCTGACCTCAGTGGATCCTTAATTTTCACACTGAGCTGCTGTTTGTGAGGAACATACAGAGGAGATGAAGCTTCATGCTGATCTTTCCTCTTCCCATCTCACCTCCTCGTCTCAGTTCTGATCCAAACAGAGTTCTGGTTTCAGACTTTTCTATCTGTTGCTCTGCTGTAGCTCTGTTTCTTCATGGAGGATCCAGATGTGCAGAAGAAACAGGAAACACTGATCCAGATGATGGTTTGTCTTCTGCAGGTTTTGTTCTTCTTCAGTGGTTTCCTTCTGTGGAACATCATGAACTGTCCACAAATTGTCACCGTTTCTGTTTTCTGATGTTTTCTTTTTTTTAATTGAACAACTGAACATTACAGAACGTGGCTAAGCAGTAAAAAAAAACAAAATCAGACAGTGTTTACAGCTATCAGACCGTAATGAAGCACAATAACTAAAAAAAGAGAAGAAAAGAAAAAAAGTGATCAAATGATCAAACAGTCATTAAGGTGGTACAGTTGTCAACTCAAATAACACTGTTCTTATACTTTCATCCATATGCAATGAAGTTTTAATTTACATAATTGGTAATGCTATTTTTTTTCCTGTTGATATTTTTATTTATACCGTATATTCACTGTAATGAATGACAGAACTAATAAATTCTACCATGAACTAAAAAAGACAAAAACATCAAACTCAATGTAATTGTCCTTTCAAAGCAGTTTCAATAAAGCAGTTGCTGTTCTGTGTGAGCACAGATGAATGTTGCATTCTCCACATTTGAGTCTGGCTCTTTTATTGTGAAAATCAGCGTTTATGCACATTTTCCACTACTGGTCAGAGTTTCAGCATCTGTGTGGACTTCCTGTGCAGGAATGACTTTGGCTGGACCTAAAAACATTTCTCTCATCAGTTCTCTCATACTTCAACAAAAAAGATGAGCTGCTGGTTTCCATCCATCAGCTTCAGCACCAGAGGGTTGATGTTCGTGATGCTTCTCGTCAGTCTTCCTCTGCTCCAATCATCTGTCCACTCAATGCTGCTGATTTCATCGCCTGTTTTTTTTTTGTTTTTTTTTTTTTTCAATTAAATACATATAGAAAAAAACAGCATCAGGATCTATTCAAAGTGATCTGTTAAGGTGATTGGACAGTGCTGACGGTTTTATATGCAGACGAAGGGTTACAATCAGGTGAACGGTTCTGGTGTCCGGTTAAACCACCCTGTGATTCCTGAGCGGAGCTTTTATAAACTTTATTAATATCCCAAGGGATAAATTTATCTGTTATGGCACCCATATATCTAAAACATTTTACAAACACACATATTCTTATGAACATAAATATACATATGAGTAATACACACCTATCTACAATAACTATAAACTATACAATACTATACAAAACTATACAACACAATACAATACAGTACAATACAATACAATACTATACACTAAAATAATATAGTATACAATACAATACTGTACAATAATTTTATATACACATATTAACCTATTAAAATAAATAAATAAATACATAAATTCAAACATTTAAACAACGGTGTTGTGCAGTCTGATGGCTGTGCAGAGGAAGGATCTGCGGTAGCGCTCGTTTCTACACTGGGGGTGTCTCAGTCTGCTGCTGAAGGAGCTTTTCAGCCCCATCAGAGTCTGATGCAGAGGGTGAGAGCTGTTGTCCATGATGGATCTGAGTTTGGACAACATCCTCCTCTCACCCACCTCCTCCACAGTGTCCAGCGAGCAGCCCAGGACAGAGCTGGCCCTCCTCACCAGATATGTGACAGCTAATCGGATTTTACTCTCAAATTCTTTCGAAATTTGTGAGGCCAACTTAAAAAAAAGTCCTGTCTTATACGCAATTAAAATACGAGCAGGCAATGCAATCACCCGCGGCTCCGTCCAGCAGAAAAATGAATCTTTTTTTGTAATCAAATCATTTTTATCAATTTTAAATTTCAAATGGCAGAAAGAAAATAAACTTGATGATAATTTCAGCATAATATTACCCAAAAAATACAGTCAGGAAAAGTCTTTTCACTTAAAATCTTAACTTAAAAAAAACTTTAAAATTTTGTACAGATCTGACTTTGATCCATATTTTCTTTTCTTACTTATGTGTTAAAATAGTGAATAAACAGAAGAGTCTGGTCACACAATTATGTTAAACATGATTTTTATTGAATCACACACATCAGCAAAGTCATCTTCACATGTTAGAATTAGAATTTTACTGCCTTAAAATGTAAATTCTGGATTGTTTTGGAGTATAAACCCACTGACCAGCACCAGAAGCAGATCTGGAGAGGAATATGCAAGATGTACATGAGATTAAATTAAAATTAAAATTAGAATTACAAGACAAAGCCAAAAATAAAACATGTAAAAATTTATTAAAAGTTAAATATTTAAATTATATGTTCTTGACTGAAAGTCTTCTGAATGTCTTCACATTCTAACTTTAAAAATGTGGATCACCTGCATGATGTCCTTCACTATACATGAAGAGATTCTGGTGTTCCTGTTAGCAGATCTGAATCATGTCCTTATGTGTTATGAATTTGACAAAATACATTTTCTTGGTTCAGTTGGAACAAACAGCAGAATCACAAATGCTGCATTTAAGGGACTTGAAGTCCTGAAGTGAAGCAGGAAGACCAGAGTTTAAAGACAAAGTCTTGTTTTCATGACGATTCTCCACAGAAACACACGATCCTGTGACCTTTGCTCCAGTGACGTGCACTGAGGTTTACGGCTAGGGTTAGGCCCCAAAATTCAGTTCCAACTACGAACCATTATGACTGACACGGTTCTATTGAAACTGAAAGAAGCTGCTGGATTCAGTTCCTCATTTTGGTGTTCAGTTTCAGTGAAGGTCTATTTGTCTTAGGCCATGTCAATCACTTCTACTCTGTTCAGTAATTTGAAGTTTCAGCCAATCCTTTGCCTTTCCTGTGATAGCGGGCGGGGTCATATAAGACCACTGATCCCCCCCTTATTTACGGGGGTTAGGAACAGGACACATCTGCTAATCAGCTGCGCCGTTACTGATCCATCCTCCTCAAAAACGCTTCCGATCATGCGTTGTAAACATTTAAACACTTCTCCATGCAGGGGCATGAAGAGAGGAGGAGGAGTCAACAGGCGCTCCCCCTCCTCTCTCCAGAGGGGGCTCTGCTGTGTGGAAATGCACATCAGGACTCCAGCGCCTCCTTCAAATGCAAACATTTCAAACAAGCATCTTGATTCGTCTGAGTGTTTGTGACAAGCCGGAAGAGTCATGACTGGAAAACAAATCTGTGAAAACGTGAAACTGTGAATAAAGAAATACAAATACAGTGGGGGGTTTTTCTTTATTTTTTTTTTGCGTCTGAAGGAGGTGCTGTGGTGTATCTCTGCAGTTGAACCTCCTCTGCAGTGCAAAGAAAAATCTAGAAGCTGATCTTAAATGGTAACCAAACCCTAAATCAACTTTTTTTAAATACATTATTACCTGAATGGTTGAAATAAACAGTTTCATTTATTCATTCGTTCATTCATTTTCACGCTTTGACTCTCATGGATTTCTCCGCTTCTTCTCATTAACTGGATTTTCAAATAAGATTGTTGATTTTTTTTTTAGTATTTGTCTGTAATTATAGATCTCATGTCTTAATAGTTTATGGCATAAAAAAACAAAACTCTACTGTTATGATCTACTTGTAACTATAGTGAGGAAAGAGAAGAGATAAATCTGCTGACTGAACTGAATCTCAACCTGAATCCTGTCAGTCATACTTATGTAGCTTTAAAAAAAAACCTCAAAAAAACCAATAAACTCTGCAGATTTGATTTATTTATGTCTACTTCATTTTATCTCTCAGTCACAAACACTCTGGTTATATTTGATCTTTTCTCTTCTTTCCATTAAACCTATAATCAGACATATGAGGCTCCATCATGACTGTCTTCACCGCAAACACTTTATTCTTCACAGGAAAGATTGGAACAGAACACTGAGAACTAAAAAGAACAGAGAAACGGTAATAATCTCTGAGAGAAAACAGGATCACAGCAATCACAAAACCACCATGTCACACTCTTTATCTGACTCTTAAACATTGAATTTCTCAATCATTTCTTTTCTTTACAAAACTGTTTTTATTAACATGACTCAACAAAATATAAAGTATGATTATTTTATATATAAAACAATATTGAAATGTTCACAAATCCCATAAAAAGTGTTAGAATTAGCGACACTTTAAAATAATTCTAGTGTTGTCGTGGTAACAAACAGAATTAGACAACATTGTTTCAACATAAACTACAATCACAATAGTTAGCAACTTTAAACAATATAATATACAAAAATCTACAATAAAAAAATCACCAAACAAAAAAATTTTAATTCATCAAAAATTTCTAAACATTTAATCTAAAATAGTTCATAATTCAAGTCATAATTCTAAGCACAACATTTCGGTTTATATGTGAATCTAAAAGAAGAAATTTAATGATCAAGTTTAAAAATTTAAGTCAAATAATCAGTGAAACTCATGATGTACATAATATTTACACGATTCTTAATTTTAAGCAACATGATCATGGTGGTGATAGACAGTTGTTTTAAGTAAATTGAAGAAATTTACCTAAAGTAAGTTTCTTTTAAAAAGTAATTAATTACTTTACTTTTATTTCACTTTACCCGGTTTCATAAAACAGTATTACATTTTTTGACAGTCAGTTCAAACTGTAGAACTTATATTGTATAGAATCCTCATATATTGTTTGAAACCTTATCAATTCTATTTTTCTATTTTATGATGTGACTGATAAAACTTCAAAATAAAGAAAAACTTGTGTTCAACAAAATAAAACAGGACATTTACGCACACACCTCAGACTACAGAAATTTGTATATTTCTATGCATTCATTCCTAACTTGCTCCTTTTCATTGAATGCATCAATGTGGTATGGAGGCCATCAGCTTGTAGCTCTGTGTACATGGAATGAAAGCTCAGAGTCTTTCTACTGCTGACTTTGGGTCATCTTCATCATTGGGTCTGGTATCTAATCTTCTACTTCATAACAATTCAGATTTTCTTATTTGGATCAGATCAGAGGACTTTGCTGGTTGATCAAAGACAGAACCATCATAGTCACCGAGGTAGATTTGGGTACCTCTACAAGTGTGGTAAATTGTAAAGTCCTGCTGAAAATTTTAAATGTTGTCAGTGAAGGGAAGCAGGTGAATCAAAATCTATTGTATTCTACTGACTCAGATTGAGACCATTTAATGACATAGATAAAAGTCTGAAAATGTCTTTAGCTAATTAGAACATTGAGGTGGAACCCAGGAGTTTTAAACATTAACACATTTTTCAAAACATTAGAATTTTAAGAACACCGTTTTTCCAAATAAAATTAAATGATTAAAATAAAACAAATTTCCAAGCTATAGGTTCAAGTTTTGTATAAAATGTTAGTTTATCTATTGATAAAAGAAAAATTCCTTTTTTTTTTTTTTTTTACAATATTTCCCTTTTCTAATGTAAATCCCCAATTTATTTTACTACAGAAGTTCAAGAAAAAGATTCACTGTCTTTTCTAAGTAAAAAGTTTGAACATAATCTTTTACAAGAAAATGTATTTCTGCTTTATGAGTTCTAACAGGTGAATTGAGATCAGACATTTAACAAAAACTTCTATCACATTCTTTACAAGACAGGATTCTCTCTTGCGTGAGTTCTCATGTGCTTTTTGAGATTAGACAAAACACTGAACCATTTACCACATTCTTTACAAGGAAAAGGCTTCTCTCCTGTATGACTTCTAATGTGTCTTTTGAGATTAGACACATGATTAAAACGTTTATCACATTCTTTACAAAGAAAGGGCTTCTCTCCTGTATGAATTCTCATGTGTGTTTTGAGATGAGATAAACAACTAAAACTGTTGTCACATTGTTTGCAAGAAAAAGGCTTCTCTCCTGTGTGAGTTCTCATGTGTCTTTTGTGATTTGATATACGACTAAAACTTTTGCCACATTCTTTACACGAGAAAGGCTTCTCCCCTGTGTGCGTTCTCAAGTGTAATTTAAGATGAGAGATTGTGATAAAACTTTTATCACATTGTTCACAAGAAAAAGGCTTCTCTCCTGTGTGTGTTCTCATATGTTGAGTGAGATGAGATGCTTGACTAAAACTTTTATTACACTCTTCACACGAAAATGGTTTCCATCCTGTGTGAGTTCTCATGTGTAATTTGAGACGAGATATGTGACTATAACTTCTATTACATTCTTTACACGTAAAAGGCTTCCCTCTTGTGTGAGTTCTCATGTGTGATTTGAAACTAGATATGCGACTAAAACCTCTGTCACACTCTTTACAAGAAAAATGCTTTTCTCCAGTATGAGTTCTCGTGTGTCTATGGAGATGAGATGTTTGACTAAAACTTTTTTTACATTCTTTACAAGAAAAAGGCTTTTCTCCTGTATGAGTTCTCATGTGTTTGTTGAGATCACATGTTTGGCTAAAACTTATTTTACATTCTTTACAAGAAAAAGGCTTTTCTCCTGTGTGTATCCTCATATGTGTTTTGAGATGAGATGTTTGACTATAACTTTTATTACACTCTTCACACGCAAAAGGCTTCAGTCTTGTGTGAGTTCTCATGTGTGATTTGAGACTAGATATGCGACTAAAACTTCTATCACATTCTTCACAAGAAAAAGGCTTTTCTCCTGTGTGAGTTTTCGTGTGATTTTTGACATAAGACACCTCTTTAAAACTTTTATCAAATACTTTACTACAAAAAGGCTTCTCTCCTGTGTGAGTTCTTATGTGTCTTTTGAGGCCAGATATACGACTAAAACTTTTATCATATTCTTTACAAGAAAAGGGCTTCTCTCCTGTATGGTTTCTCATGTGTGATATAAGATTATTTATTTCACTAAAACTGTTCTGCGAGTCAATCTCTTCATCTGCAGTGGAAGTGTGTTCTTTAACTGCTTCACTTTTCTCATTTTCCTTAAAAGTTGGAATCTCTATCAAGGTTTCAGTCCCCTGCTTCAGATCAAGCTGCTCTTCATCCTGACTGAAGTAGAGCCCGTCTTTGTCCCTTGGTTTGGGTTCCTGCAGCTCTTCTTTAATCTGTGATTGCTCTGGTTCTTCCTGTTCCTTTTTTATCTGTTGAGGTTCTGGTTCTTCCTGTTCCTCTTTAATCCGTGATGGTTCTGGTTCTTCTTGCTTCTCTTCAATCTGTGATGGTTCTGGTTCTTCCTGTTCCTTTATTATCTGTAGAGGTTCTGGTTCTTCCTGTTCCTCTTTAATCTGTAGAGGTTCTGGTTCTTCCTGTTCCTCTTTAATCTGTACAGGTTCTGGTTCTTCCTTTTCCTTTTTTATCTCTAGAGGTTCTGGCTCTCCCTGTTCCTCTCTGAGGTTCCTCTGCTGGTTCCAGAGATCCTCTTCAGTCACATAATCCTGGGGGAGGACTGCAAAGACACAAACACAAGAAGGAGCCTTCTTTTAAATTATTTTATGTATTATCAAACAGCAATAAAAATCTAAATCATTCCACAGTTTAAAATTTTGGCTGAAAACACCACTCAGCACATGGTCCAGTTTTTCTGAGGGAAGCATCAGACGCCCCTCAGTCCAAATTATGGCTGGGCAAAACTGAGTATTTAGGTTAGGGATGTCCTGATCCGATCACGTGATCGGAAATCGAGCCCGATCACGTGGTTGAAGACTTGATCGGAATCAGGCTCTGTGATCCGATCAGGATCGGACATTTCATTTATTTTTTCATTTATTCTTATTCTGATCAGCGCTTTATATAAATAATAAATACTATTATTTATATAGTATATATTATTACTATTATTATATAGGCCATAAATACTCCACTAAAAGTCTGCATGTCATGAACAGATGACAAAATGCTATTCCACGAAAACGCTGCAGAAAACGGCAATAGTTCCAGCAGAAGACTAATGTAAACAGCTAGCTAGCTAGCCGATCACGGATTTAGACTTCCGGGATCAATAACTCTTTTGAAAACGCTTTAAACTGACAGCTAGTGTCTCTAAACAACAATCTCTAAAGGCATTTCAACAGAAAAAGACAAAGTTTTCTTTCTTTTTAATGTTAAGCTCTTCGTGCATCAGAGAGATGGCTAAAAAGCAGCTGCTAACTGCTACATGCTAGCGCCGTGATACTCCTTAGGACCCGAGCTGTCCTTTGATGTGCCTGTTTTATTTATCTGAAAGAGAAATAAAGGTTAAGAAAATTAACTTATTAGTTTAGTAACTAATTAAAATTAGTTACTAAACTTTCTCACATGACTAATCACTTATATAACAAGAAAACATGATTATTTTCCTAGATTATATTTGCTATATTTTTACTTGTTTATTAAAGCTACTTCACAGAAGTGTTCTATTTAAGTTTTTAATGATAAAAGAAGGTTAGTGAAATATAAATAAGGGACAACACAAATCTGTTTATTCAATTTGTTCATGTTTTAAATATGTTACAAAAGTATCGGATCGGGACTCGGTTTCGGCAAATCCACAAAATCCAATGACTCGGAATCGGATCGGGACATCCCTAATTTAGATATTGATCAGATACCGAGCTGAAACCGGATACTAGCGCAAATATCAATACCAATATAAACATTTTTTTCGTAAATGTAAATGGGTAAAATTTTGCTGAGGACAAGATGTAAGTATTCACTTTAATTTAATTCTGTTTTTTTTATTTAGTCCAATATTACTAAACAGTTGTCTCAATAGGTTTCACACTGGGATTTGTACAGAGAAGTGTTAGAATACCTCTTGCTTGAGCGATGACTGACATAGACAATAGAAAACAATGGACAGACATCTCATCTCACCTTCAGCTAGCTTTATTGAACTGTTTACATCAGTCTTCTGCTTGAACTTTTGCCGTTTTCTAATGAGTTTTCTGGGAATAACATTTTGTCATCTGGTCATGACATGCAGACTTCTAGTGGAGTATTTATCCGGAATAATAAGATTGAAATATAAAGCGCTGATCAGAATAAGAATAAATGAAATATCCAATCCTGATCAGACAACGGAGCCTGATTTAGATCCGAGTCTTCAACCACGTCATCGGATCAAATTTCTGATCACGTGATCGGATCGGGACATCTCACTCCAACTATATATTTTATTGTATCCCCAGTGGACTTTTAATTATGATTATGCAGTTTTTAGACAAATTTTAAAAACCAATTCTTAAATGAAACTATGTTATATTTAAAAATAATTCAAACTCAGTAATTGTTGGGAAATCTGAATTGGAAATTTTCTGCTCCAGGTATCAGCCTATCAATCCAACCTGTGATTACTTTAAGGATTATATGAATAAAATGAGTGACTCAAACACAAATTCATTTACTGAATGCTGATAAAGGACATTGATGAACATTCTGGCTCTTGTGTGTGGATGTTAGAGCTGTTTCTCTGGCAGGACTGCTTTAGGAAAAATGTTTCAACAGAAAGGCGAAAGTAAGAGGCATGGAGGGAAAATCAGAGTAGAATTTTTGTAGACTACACCATTAATTAAACGCTATTACTGACACCCGTGTTGGGACAGGACAAAACAGCAGCTCAGACGAGGAAAACAAAGACGTTCATTGATCTATTTTTCTACAAGTGAACATACCTGTAACGTGGAGCTGAAGCTGCGGGTTCCAGCTGGAATCCATCAGTCTGTTCTGACCGCAGAGCTCCTCGTTCTCATTCTGGACGATGGTTCCTTCAGCAGCAGAAAGTTGTTCTGTGTCAGAATCTTCCTGAGGTTCTGAAGACATGGTTCCTGCAGCTCCAACAAACACCAAAGTCCTCTGAACAGCAGCAGCTCCGATCATCTGCTAGTCTCTCAATCACAGCCACGTTGTCTTTACGTTCAACACTTCTTCACTCATTTATTACACTTTAGCTAAAGAGGATTGTTCGGAACCGAACCACGTATCGTCATTTCTGCCCACAAACCTCACGAACGAACCAACGAAACGCCGCCGTCCTCTGAACACAAGCTAACGCTGCTAGCATGCTTACGCGGCCTCGTTCTATTTACTTCCAGGTCAAGATATGAACGTCATTCAAAACGAACTCAAACCTAAAACCAAGTCTCTTGAAAACACAACAGCTTAAAGGAAAAAAAACGCCCATGGTTGTTATTTTAAGTCTTCATATTTTTGTGAGACCGAATTTTAGTTTTGAATTATTTTTGTATGACGTTCATTTGGTGACCCGGAAGTAAACAGAACAAGGCCCCGCTAGCATGCTAGCAGCGTTAGCTTGTGCTTAGTAGATGGTGGTGTTTTGTTGGGATATTCTTGAGGTTTCTACAGAGATGTAGCGATACGTGGTTCGGTTCCGAACAATCCTCTTCAGCTAAAGTGTCGTAAATGAGTGAAGAAGTGTTGAACGTAAAGACAACGTGGCTGTGATTGAGAGACTAGCAGATGATCGGAGCTGCTGCTGTTCAGAGGACTTTGGTGTTTGTTGGAGCTGCAGGAACCATGTCTTCCCTTCAGTCTCTGAGAGAGTTGATCAGCGAGCGACTAGCTGCTGCTGCTGAAGAAATCTGCAGACTCTGTGAAGGAACCATCGTCCAGTACGAGCAGGAGCTCTGTCGTCAGCGCAGACTGCTGGATATCTGCTGGAAACCACAGCTTCAGCTCCACCACATAGGTATGTCACTTCTTCAAGTTTTTGGTTAATCCAGGACTGGTTCTGTCTGCGGTCCAGTCAGCCGTCGTTAAACCAGCCGCGCTTTAAAACTGTTTTGCGGCAGTATTCCACGGTTTACGGCAGAGCCTGAAACTGATGGAGTTCTTTCTGTTTCCACATGAAAACGTCTGATCTGTTCTAAATTCTACTAAAATACAAAGAAAAACTGTTCCTATCAGAACTCTGTGTACTTTAACAGCATTTCTGTTCTAATCTATCAGTTCTTAAATCTGTCATTTCATGAAGACACAGTTCCAGTTCTCAACTTTCAGCTTTAGAAGGAGACTTTTGTGCAGAATTCCAGGAAAACTAACAAATCCTTGTTGGACTGATCCTGTACTTTCTCCTCACAAAAACATGTGTACTTTCACTGCAAATCCTTTTATGTCTTTAAATATGGTATGTTTGCTTAACATAAAGAATAATTAACCAAATTTTTGTTTAAATTAAAGTTCATGTACTATCTCCCCCAAAAAATGTTTTATCCATTAAAAATTGTATTTTTATGCATGATATGTTAAAGTTATAAACTTTAAGTGTAAATAAAATCCTTTGTTGCGTAATTCTAGAGTCACACCATCATGTGTACTTTTACTTTACTGTACTTTCAGCATTTCGGACCAATAGTACAGTATAAGTTGTCAACTTAGAATGTAAATAAATTGACTTTGATGTATAATTCTAGACCTTGAAGTCTATCCTTGTTCTACAGTTCATCCACTATCAACTCACTCAGACTTGTGTACTTTTCAAAGCTGACAATTTATACAGTACTCTCTGACTAAAACGCAATGTTAAAGTACTAGTATTTCCAAAACTATGCAGTAAAAGTACACAAATCTTTGGAAGGAGGTAGTACAGAGGTGGTACAATAAGGATGTGTTATTGTAGCCCTGGAATTCTGCTCTAAATTGATGAAATGTACCCTCAGATTTGTAACATTATACTGTGTGTTTAGGGAAAATCCCATATTTAAAGAATAATAAATGTACAGCTTTGCAGTCAAAGTACACAAATCTTTGTTCGTCCATCTTGAAGTGGGAAACAAGCTCTGCAGTCGTTTTCTTCTTTCAGCTTCACTTCCTCTTTATGGCTCTTTGCTGTTTTCAAGTGGTCCTGAAATCAACCCTCCCTTCATTTGAAGAAAATCAAACTAGTTTAACATGAGATTCAGATAAAGCAGGTGGAGTTTTCATCAGTTCATCATGATGTTTTCAACTTGCTGTCAGACATGATCCTGAAATGCGACTTTAACAACAAGAGGCTTTTCAAGGATCAACTGTGTTTACTGAAAGACGCTGAGCACAAAAAGGAAAAATCTCCTTCCACATCAGCAGTAATGGAGAGGCGGGGCCAGTGATCCTCATGAAGGAAAGAAACAGCGACGGCTGCAGAACGCTGAAGAAGATCAGAGAACTTTTCAAAACAGCTCATGGTGGCGTCACTGTGGAAGAGAATTGGATTCAATCAAAAAGAAAATATCGTCTTATCCCGATCCGCTCACGTGATAGGAAATCGGGCCTGATGACGTGGTTGAAGACTCAATCGGAATCGGGCTCCGTTGTCCGATCAGGATCGGATATTTCATTTATTCTTATTATGATCAGCGCTTTATATTTCAATCTTATTATTCCGGATAAATACTCCACTAGAAGTCTGCATGTCATGAACAGATCACAAAATGTTATTCCACGAAAACGCTGCAGAAACCGGCAACAGTTCAAGCAGAGGAATAATGCAAATGGTTCAATCAAGCTAGCTAGTCGATCACGGATTCAGACTTCCGGGATCAATAACTCTTTTGAAAACGCTTTAAACTGACAGCTAGTGTCTCTAAACAACAACAACCTCTAAAGACATTTCAACAGAAAAAGACAGAGTTTTGTTTCTTTTTAATGTTAAGCTCTTCGTGCTGCAAACAGATGCTAAACAGCAGCTGCTAACTGCTACATGCTAGCGCCGTGATTTAACTCCTTAGGACCCGAGCTGTCCTTTGATGTGCCTGTTTTATTTATCTGAAAGCGAAATAAAAGTTAAGAAAATTCACCACGCTGATAATAAAACCGAAAATGTGATGTCTTAAGAACTTAAAAAGAAGCACATAATCTTAAAAACAAACAAAAAAAAACTAATAAATGAAAATGAATAAATAATGATATGAGCTAGTCAAACAAATTCATGCTAAAACAGTCATAATTTATTTTAAATAATTTTAAATGAGGACAGGAATCAAATTTGGTCAAAAATGTTCAATAGCTCTAAATATATTAAAGCTAAAGTCACTAAACTTTCTCACATGGCTAATTATCACTTATATAACAAGAAAATGTGATTTTTTTTTTTCCTAGTTTATACTTGCTCTATTTTTACTTGTTTATTAAAGCTACTTCACAGAAGTGTTTTATTTAGGTTTTTAATTATAAAAGAAGGTTACTGAAATATAAATAAGGGACAACACAAATCTGTTTATTCAATTTGTTCATGTTTTAAATATGTTACAAAAGTATCGGATCGGGACTCGGTATCAGCAAATCCACAGAATCCAATAACTCGGATGACTCAACACTTTAGTCACGTGTTTCACATGTGTACCGCTAGCATACACACCTGTTGGATCAACAACGTCGCTGGATGTCTCCTTTTGACTATGTGACGTTGCGCACCTCTCCGCTAGAACCAGGTGGATTTTAGCGCGGTGTTTGGACAGGTTACTGCTGTTACCCCCCTTACAAACCATGTTATGTTACATTAGAAACAGCATGCTGCCAGCGTCTACTTTATAAAAATACAGATACAGCTCAGATGTTTTTACTCGTGGCCACTCTGCCTCCCGCAGGCGTTTTCATCTGTATGTGGAGCAGGTGGTGAGAGCGTACAAGGAGCTCCGCCCCTCCCCACTGCATGTGGAAAATGAGCAAAGTGCACTCCGCGTTCGCGCTGTACCCACGCATCTATGTTTTTAGTTATTTGAGGGATCACGCATAAATGTAGGGGTGGGGTCATCTGGACTTCATAAGATAGCACAAGGGTTTCACACCCCTGTTTGAGATGGCAGCACTTTTCAGAATAAAAATAAGTGGATTCAAGTTGTAAAAATAAAAGGTATAATTTAAGCAATGCATTTCAAAAAGTTATTGAAAACTACAGTGAAAGTGGACCAATGATGATGTACAGAGAAAATGGTTGGTTTATTATTTTGAATGAATGAATGGTTTATTTCAAGCAATCAGGTAATAATACATGAAATAACATCTTGCATAATAAATCACTGGTTGATCGCTTGAAAGGGAGTGGAAGAAAGCTAATTTATATAATCCCATCTAGGGTTGACCGTCCCATTTTCTCTACATGAATTATCAGCATCTGGTTGAGGACTTCATATCAATTATTTATACAGTACAATCTAGTGCTGGACAATATGGAAAAAAGGTATATCACGATATAAAATATTTTATATCACGATACGATATATATCACGATATATGAGAATAAAGTATATTTTGCTATTCTCTGAAAAAAGAAAAGTTGCAATGTTTTTAATATATAGTTGTTTTGAAAAGCGCCTAAAAATGTTATGAAATAAACTTCACATTCTCATATTTCAATTCTTTTTATTATGACAGATGCAATAGAAAAATACTTCATCATCACTATATACAATGTTGTTGTGCTGTCATTGAATTTGAATAAAACTGTGAATCACAAAATGAACTTTGGTCCTACGTGCTCACAATAACAAATATTTGTGTATTGATTTAAACAGACTTTAGAATAAAATGAAAATTTATCATCATGATTATCATCAGAAAAGTAAAGTCATCTACATTAATCAATGCAAAGAAAAAAATTTTTTTTCCCCAAAATATTCTCATTACAAAAGACAATTTGTGCTGATTGTATTCATCAAAGAGATCAGCCATAAATCCCATTTTAGGAAAGAAGTAAAAAAAAAAGTAATAATAAGTAGAAAAAAAAACAATCACTGGGATGAATCAGTGATACATCCCAGTTGAGGAATACATTTAAGGCCGCGTAATTGTTATTTGTTTGTTGTAACATATGAATTGTGCTCAAAGTTCACATTCAGCGGTTTCTTGAAGTCACATTTCACACTTATTTTGTTTCAATTAAAGGTTCAAACATCTGTAATCCCACAGTTCTCAAAGTCTTTAATGTTTTTCATTTCAAGAGGCTTAGTTAGATCCAGGGGCTTGAGTGGTTTGATAAAGATCCTGGAGTTCTGCACCTACGTGGAATGGAGCTGTTTTCTCTTTTGTTACAGTCTAGCGTGCTTTGCCTGATCAGCATGATATTTTGACAGGTGATCATTTAGATAAACAGCCGAACTTTTCAGGTGTATTCACAAACCTGATCACTGGTTTATCTGAATTCTTTCAGGTGACAGACCTCAACAGTATTTAGGTCCAAGGAAATTCCTTTAGATGTGAGAAACACTCCAATCTGGTTCTCAACCGAATCATATAATCCACAATCGTTCCCTTACCATCCATGCTAACACTGGTAGCACCAGGCCAGGGCCGGGATTGCAGTTAAAGAATAACATAATTCATCCGGACTTGTTGATTGTAATCATGCATTCTTCTCTCCGGGAGATTTTGCCAATCATTTTGATCATTTGAACAAACATTTTGAGTGTTTTTATATGTTTTGACATTCTTTTTATGTCTTTTATTAAATATATTTCTGAATATTTAAAAAAATTAATTGTAGGTTTGAATTTTGTATTTTTCCTGTTGATCCACATTGTCAACCTCATCTAATTGAAGTTTTGTTTTAAAACCGTTAACAAATGGAGAAAATCTGTATGATTCATTAAATGATTAATTAACTATTGTCTTGTCTTTATTTTTACTTAGCATATAGCTTAAACACTTCCAGTTTAAGGTATGTTTTATATCCAGTTCAGGCATGACAAGATTAGTCAACTAATTGAAAAAAAAACAATCAGTGATCAAAATAATTTTGCCAATCCTAGTTGATTAATGGATTGACTGCTGCTTGACAAAAAGTAATTTAAAAGGACTATTTCTTGTATTTGTTCTCCTGCAGTCCTACCCCAGTATTTGCTGACTGAAGAGAATCTCTGCAACCAGCAGAGGAACTTCAAAGTGGACCAGGAGGATCCAGAACCTCAACGGATTGAAGAAGAACTGAAGGAACCACAACTTCTACAGGTTAAAACTGAGCAAGAGTATCCAGAATCCCCACAAACTGAAGAGGAGTTGAACGAACGACAAACTATACAGATTAAGGAAACCTGTACCTTGATGGAGATTCCTAATTTTGAGGAACATGAGAACAGTGAAGAAGATGGAAACAATCAGCAGATCTTGAATGGGACTGATAGTCAGGTTAAAGAAGAAAACCAAGATGAAGAATCAACATCCTGATGAAGAGACAGAGAAACAGGACAGAGATCAGAGGAAAAGAAGAGACAGAAGTCATGTCCAAAGTGTGGACAGCTCTCACATGTCAGAAAGTCGGTGTGACTCTGGTATTAGAAAAAATTTCAAGATGACAAATTCGGCTAGGAAACAATGTCCAAAAGAAAAGAGACTTTATTCTGCAGGGTCTGGTAAAAGAACAAGAATTCGACACGATATGTCTGTCCACATGAGAACTAAGTCTGATATTCAACCTTATGTCTGTAAAGAATGTGACAAAAGTTTTGTCAAGTATCTAATCTCAAAGTACACATAAGAACTCATACAGGTGAAAAGCCTTTTTCTTGTAAAGAATGTGACAGAGGTTTTAGTAGTAAACATATTCTCCAAGTACACATGAGAACTCATAAAGAAAAGAGGCCTTTTCTGTGTAAAGAATGTGACAAAAGTTTTAAGCATAGATCTAATCTCAAAACACACATGATAACTCATACAGGAGAGAAGCCTTTTTCTTGTGAAGAATGTAACAAAAGTTTTTCTCACATATCTCAACTCAAAATACACTTGAGAATCCATGCATTTTTTGTGTAAAGAATGTGATAAAAGTTTTAGTCTAGTATCTAATCTCAAAAGACACATGAGATTTCATACAGGAGAGAAGCCTTTTTTGTGTAAAGAATGTGACAGAAGTTTTAGTCAAAAAGTTAGTCTAAAAAAACACATAAGAACTCATACAGGAGAGAAGCGATTTTTTGTAAACACGGAAAACCCACAGTAGAGCAATCATGAATAAATAACAATAATGATTTATCTAAGAAGTTTTAAATATTGTGAAAAGAAACACGTTTCCCTTACTTTAAGGTCCATGTAAAATCAACTTTTAAAAAGTGTATAACAATGGTTAATCCTAACTATTAATAACCCCAAAGCGGCCTTTTGACCCATTTACGCATTTCTGAGAAATCCTCTAAAAATTTGCGCTCTGAGCACCTGTAAAGAAGTTTTTTTAAGCAACAGTTCAAAGTATTATTCATTATTCAATTGAATTCAGTTGCGAATGACTCGGGGCGGGGGATATCTGCACTAAGCGCTCGGGGGGTGGGGTGGGGGTTTAGACACACATCAGCACATGAACCGAGGGAGAGACAGACCGCAATGGGGAAACAACCACAACAGATATAATATTGTCCTACAACTTGCACGAATAAAAACATGTTTTACTTTGATTCAACTGTTTTGTTTGATAATTCTTATATTGTTGATGATGAATTAAATAAAGTAAAAAAAAAAAACCTACCAAGTGGTTTGATAGCCGAAAGACGCTTTTTTTTTTTTTTTTTTAGAGCATCAATCCAGAACGGCATCATCTCACGTCTCTAAGAAGAGCCGGGATTTTTATAAATAAACCAACTCTGGCAACAATATTTTGGTCCATTATTAAGCCTTGTAAAGTGCTGAACCTGAACAGCTCGGCCATTGACAGACTGTCAATGTGCTCAACAAGTGATGTGACGTAACGAGGCCTCATTTCTATAGGTCACGTGATGTGCAGTCTGCTCGAATCACTACTGAGCGACATTTCTGGTTAAAAGAGATGCAGTGTCGAGAGGGTGTGTCGAGCTGGACGTCTCTACCTTAATGGAGAAAAAGGAAGTGGACTTTTTCTGCTGTTTTTACAGAAACATCAGTTGGTTTAGATGCAACCACAGGCTGATGTTTGAGTTTCACACATCTGGACTTCTTTACTGAAGCAGCTGCATGTTGTCCTGAATGTTCTTCTTCTCTGCTTCTGCTGGACTTTTCTGATCTGCTGCGGTTTATTCACATCTTTGGACTTTTTCCAAACTTTCTGATCTTCTTCAGCTCTGAACTCTTTAGAACAGGGGTGTCAAACATACGGCCTGCGGACCATATCAGGCCCGCTAGATAGTTTAATCTGGCAAAGTTATGAAGAAAAAAAAAATATATAAAAATGTTCAAAAACTTAAAGCAAGTTTCTTGTACCTTCCTGCGGTGAGTTATGGTTCTTTAAAGAAATGACTGCAATATACAATTCCACCACTGGGGAGAGTAAAGGAATTGTAAGAGATCAAGAAATAAATATGATATAGACCAAACCATGCAGAGTTTTGGGAAAGAAAGGAAGGTTAACGCCAAAATGTTTAAACATCTGGAAATTAAACTCCTGTTTTGTTCACTTTTGAATTTACCTCTGTATTTTCAACTTAACCTATTTATTTGATATAATTTTGATCAGCACAACCTCTTTTGTGACACTACCTTTACTTAGTAATTTGACCATGCTCTATGCACACATCAGACATAAAATCATGCTAAAACAGAAAATTCTGTCAGGAATAATTTGATTTATTTTGCTGTGGAAAGCCCAAAAATATCTAACGAGCTGTTTTTACAGCATAGAATTAAAGTTTTACGTGTAATTTCATAAAAACTGCAAGAATAAATGTAGTCAACAACCTAATCAACACATTTTTGAATGAAAATACAAAAAAAGAAATTCAGGCGAAATTCACAAATTCCATATTTGGCACACATATATGAACAGTTTCTGTTGGTAGAGGAAGATCATAGACCTCACAGCTCCATAATGTGACCTTTCATATGTTATACAGACAGTAATAGTACTTTAGTCTGCCTGTGTGGCTTCAGCTTCCAGGCAGCCCAAAAAATAAGAATTTCTCTCCTGGGAACTGCTGTCCATTTGACTTTTTTCCTGGAATTCTATTTTTTTTTCTCTTTCCTTTTTTTTTTCCTCATAAACTTTCCATGTTGTGTTTGTGAGCAATAATAAAAAGGTTTTAGGGAGGAGTTTGATCCAGCTGGACTTCAGGTTGGCTGAGCAGGAATCTGCTTTCAGGTGGGGCCGTAACCGCAACGGGTGGGACTTTAGTGGGGAAACACAGAGTTTCCTTGATTTTTTTGACAATCTGAACTGATGTTGTAGCAAACTCATTTCGGACCCTGTCCCAAAGCAAAATTAAGATTACTTTCCTCCTTGTGGGCTTTCTAATAGCAGACATTTCCTTTTAGCTCCACCCCCACTAATCCGACTTTTTATTAAAATCAAAGATTGGTTTTGTCCAAGAACTACAACTAAATGCCACATTTTGCCTTTAATTCAATAAAATATCAGTAACAGAACATAAAAAAATTTTAGACAGTGGTTTTACATTTTACCACATTGATTTCACAGCTGTACATCAAGACGCCTGAGGGCGTCCGTCAGTTCCAGAGGGTTAATTTAATTCAATTTTCCATTGATTAACACATTTACATTTTAGACAGGGTATTTATTTTTTTTTGTAGCCCCCTCTTGAGTTACTATCGGTATTGCTTTAATATCAGATGTAGAACATTCAGTCTGTATAAAATTGAACAAACCTCTTATTTTCTTTAATTTTAGTGAAATCTATTTTATTTAAAATGCATTTGACTCTGTGAATGAAAGTGTAGTAATAAGCAATTAGACTACTAGGTTATTTTTAGGCATTTTTTCCAACTAAGAAAAAAAAAAATCAAGACAAAAACAAAGCTACAGATAACAAGCAGAACAAAGGTTATTTTACTGTTATGTTACTGGTCCGGCCCATTTGAGATTAGATGGGTTGAATGTGGCCTCCAAACCAAAATGAGTTTGACACCCCTACTTTAGAAGAACTGAAGGATGAAAAACTTGAACTTTTTCTCTAAACTAAATGATGGCAGCGCGCATGGACGCAGCGGCTCAGAGCTCTCTCACTCAATTTCTTTGTATAATGTACAATGACAATAAAGTTATTCCTTCCTTCCTTCCTTGAGAAACTAAACTCTTTCTCCTTGATTCAGTTTGATTGGCTTCAGCTTGTCAAAGATCAGCTGTGCTGCTCTGGTCTCAGCTCTGAAGTCCAACTCGTCCCACCTGACAGAACTGGACCTGAGATACAACAATAGCCTTCAGTCTTCAGATGTTGAGCAGCTCCAGGATCTGGTGGAGCATCCAAACTTCAAACTGCTGACTCTGAGGTCAGTAGAGGGTTGGAGTCAGTCCAGCTGCTTCCAGATGTTTGGTCCTAAAGTTAGTATGAGAGCAAAGATGCAGAGTTTCCTGTGAAGCTGCAGCTTCTCAGTGAAGCTCTGAGGAGAATGATGACAGGCTTCAGGACAACAGTCAGCCAATCAGAGCAGCAGAAGCTCCAACAGGTGAAGATGACAGGAAGCTGCTGCTCTGAACAGAACTGAAGCTCCTGCTGCTCTTTCTGCTGCTGTGCTGCATCACTGATTGACACACCAGGAAAAGGAGACATAACTTCATCTCTCTGTACTTCTCATTTATCTCTCCAGGTGGTAAGTCTAATGTTCTTCCTTTAGGAGCAGAGATGATAATCAGCAGCTGGTCTACAGAGATGTTCCTGGAGGTGGAGAGCAGAGTGATGGAGGAATCAGAGGAAGTAGAGATGAGTGTCAGAGCTGCAGCATGAACTGATCTGAGATCAGCTCCACTGTCTCTCTCTCAGCATCAAGTGGACAGTTATTGTGCTGCAGCTCCCCCGGTGGACTGATGGAGAACTGCACTTCATCTTCTCTTTCTAACTTGGAGTGTTGATCTGAAACATCAGTTGGATTCAGATCTTCAGCAGCTCCAGGATCAGGAAAAATAAATAGATTATTTTCTAGATCATCAACTTCTTCTTTCATCTACATTTATTGAAGAGATCTGGACCAATCAATGATTGAGGGAATAATTGATCGGACTGAACATGTCTAGATTAGATAGATCTATATGTGGGTCAGGGAAAACAGGCAGTTGGGCGTTGGATCCTTTTTTTTGTCTCTGGAACAGGAAAAGACATTTGAACCAGAACTTTGGATCATGAGATTTGGCTAAAGAGGACATTAAACACACAATGGAAGACTGTTTTAGAGCTGTACAATCAGGCAAAGGTCAGCAAATGATTCAAGGTGAAGACTTAGATATTTCTAAAATGTATACAGAATGTTTTCATGGCTGTTATGATTTAACTCTGTCATCAAAAACCCAAGTCACTGAAACAACAAAATTGCTCATGTAAAAGTGTTCCATCCTCCTCCGTCCCTCTGCAGTAATGGACCATTCCGTCAACTGTTAGTAGAGAACAGACAGACTATTTGCAGAGATTAGAAAAACGTCTGTCATCTAGCTGCTGAGGAAAAAAATTAAAAGACAAGAAGAAAGTAATTAATGTATTATCATTCTTTTAAAATGACTGAAGGACAAAACAGAATCAGTGACACTCGAGCAGAACATAATAAAAGGAGATAAAGAAAGGCAAGGAAGGGAATGAAAATTGTCATTTTGGGGATTCTTTATTATTTTTATTGACTTCAATTTATTGCTGTTTATTTTGTTCCCTTTACTAAATCTTGACAAATTAAAGACAGAAGACTGTCTAAAACTTGATTTACCTGAGTGCCGCTGGAGGCAGAGTTGGGGGGAGGCCGGGCCACATCAGGATTTCCACAAGAAAAGGGCTGATAAAACATTGCAATGTTCTCAAATATCTTTATTTCTAACACAACACAATCAATTAAATAAATTAATTAGTTAAAAAAGGAACAAAAATGTATCAATCAGTAATAAAATAAATAAAATAATAATAATGACTATATTGCAGAAACAGACGACTGAAGAAACCACATATTGATTAGGGCTGTGGATCGTTGCTAAGGTGGTGATCCGATTCAATTCATGAATCAAGCTCAACGATTCACAAATCAAACAAAGATTCTAAATTTTTAATATGTTTGTTTCTGTGTTTGTCTTTTTACTGGATGTAGGAAAATTTAAATAGAAAGATTTAAATTGAAAAAAATGTTGTCATTTTATTTTACTTTATGTCAACCTTTTTGTTAAGTTCAGCAGTAAAATAAACAACATAAAAAAATAAATCATTTTTGTTTTTAATCATTTAACAACAAAACCTGAAAATTCTCTCTACAATTTTCTATCCTCAAAGTTCTTCAACATTTTACGTTCTCATTGGTGCAGAGCCCGTATGTAGAAAGTCATTTTTTTCCGCGGCAGAATCAGCTGATTCACGTTGATTACGTCCACAGCGAGGCTGTGTTTTTCCATTTCAGAATAAACTACAGTAAAGTTAATTGCGTCAACTATTAAAGAGCTACCATAACCAAAAGAAAGTTTTAGCTCCAGTGTTAAAGCAAAGTAATGTTTTCAGAAATTATGTCAGTGAACAGAACTTCAGTCTCAGTTTTAGAACGGAAAAATAAACCTCTCGCTAGGAAACCTGAAGCTAGGATGCTTCACCGTCGTGAAGATGATATGATTCTGGTCACGGTACCGCTGCTCTTTCTGCTTTGTCCGTAAACTTAAAATCCTACATTAAAAAAACACATCATCCCCAGATAATATTTTGATCATATTTTACTACAATCTAACATGTTTATAAAGATTGCGAAGTGATCTTTGACGTCGTAAGGAGCCATAGTAGAAAAAAGTCCCCTTAGATTTCAGATCCTGACGGCTGTCATGACGTTCTGGATGAGCTGCTGAGGTCTGTCTGCATCCAGACTCTCAGCTGCTTCAGTCAAACTGCTGAGTCATGGAAAAAGCTTTCTGAAGAACAAAGCAGTTCTTCTGCTCCCACCAGAACCAGGAGGTCCGGATCTGATGAGTCCACGCACCTTCTAACAGTTCTACAGCTGAACCACGAGTCTGAACATCAGAAACGTCAGTGTGAGAGAGGGAGGAGGAGCTTCCACCTGGAACCAAACCACCAACAGTTTCTTGACGGTGACGAACGCTCCACCACAGGAAGCTTGAAGCTGCAGATGCAGTTACAAAGAATATCCAGCAGGTGTTTCACTGTGAGAGTCTCTAGAGTTTGAAAAAGGACTTTCCCTGTGAACTGTCGTTCATCTGTCGCACTTTGTACAAAAACATCAACACCACGACCTGGATGTTATTTCTGTTTTGATCAGAGTTTTTATCTTTTTAAAATCAGACCAAAATGAATCATCTTATGGTCATTTTACGGTCTCTTCTAAGCCCTGTCTCATTCTGGGTCATGACAAGCAGACGTGTGCTCCCCTCAACCCTTCGGCTTTTTAAGTCTTTTAAAGTTGCCCACAAGTGACTTTAATCACCGGGCTGCTGCACAACAGCTGCCACAACGAGGAGAGTTAAACATGGCACTGAGTAAAAGTTTTGAAGCCGATTTGGCAGAGCTCAAGACCACGTTAGCTGACATACAAGCTAGGCTAACCCGCGCTCTTCTTCATGAAGCTAAACTGACGGCCCTACTGCTTGAATTTCAGCTGCTACAGCTCGTGGACGATTACCATCGAGAAAAAGCACATAAACAACGAGATAATTGCCAAGATATCATGAAGAGAAGAATGCGTGACATGGATCAACAAGCACAGATGAATAACGTGATTCTCACGGGACTTCAGCTACAACCCAGGACGCGGCCTGGAGCTACAAACGCTAGCATGGATACTAACGGAGCGGTGATGATGGATGCAAACTCCGTAGAGAATCTAGTTGGAGTATTTCTTGAGTCTAAAGGGATTTCCTTGGATCTAAAAACTGTTGAGGATTGTCATCCGCTTCCTCTGAGAAAGAACACGGATAAACCAGCAATCCTGATCAGGTTCGTGAATCGAAAGCATAAGATAGCTTTGATGAAACAACGTAAACTACTGAAGGGTACTTCCATTTTTATTAACGAGCATCTTTCAAAATATCATGCTGATCTGGCAAAGCATGCAAGAAACAGATCCATTCAACGTGGATTCTGAACTCCAGAATCTTTGTCAAACCACTCGGTCCACCGGACCTGACGAAGCCTCTGGAAATAAAATCCATGAAAGACTTTGAGAACTGTGGGATTATGCATTTTTGAACCTCTAATTCAAGCAAAATGGGAATTGTGGACTCATGAAACCGTTGAAACCGATGAATGTGAACTCTGACCCGATTCTGCAGAACTCGAGCACAATTCCCTTGAAATTAGACCTTCAGTCTCTCAGTGAAAACAACGAAGATGGTTTACAAGATTGAATATGTGGCCTTAAACTTGTTCTAAGCTGTGATGTAGCACTGATTCTGATCTAATTCCTGATCTTTTTTTTCTTTCAACTTATTATTTCTGTGTCATTATAATCATTCCTTGATGAACACAATCTGCACAATTGTACTTTTTTTATTTTTAATTACAACATTTTGATTTTTTTAATCATTCTTTGATTCATACATACAATCTGCACCAATTGCCTTTTTGAATGATAATGTTTAGATTTTTTCTGCTTTAGCAAGTGGAGATGATTTACTTATTACTTCTTGAAGTATTATAATTCTTTGAATACAATCTGGACAAGTATTTTCAATTATAATATTAGATTATTATTAGCGATTAATATAAATGAACGGAATTTTCATTACAACAATGATATTAATGATCCTTAATAACCTGAATTCATTAATATTTGATTTTAAGTCCTGAACCGGAAAATTGATCATTTATGTAGAGAAAATGGTGTGGCTGTGGTGGGATTATATAAGTTCGCTTCCTTCCACTCCCTTTCAAGCGATCTACTTGTGATTCATCATGTGATGTTATTTCATGTATTATTACCAGATTTCTTCAAATAAACCATTTCATTCATTCATTGTTTACTGACCTTTCCAATATGGCGTCACTCTTCACGTACATTGGACAATGTTCACAGGCTGATGCATCGTCTCTAGACTATAGAACTGATTGGGTTACACCACCAAATGGCTCCTGAGTGCAGCTGTGTCTGCAGCTCACCACTCCTCCAGGAGAGGAGTCAAATATGGAGGTAAGTGACAGCTAGTGAGACTTGAACTTTCTGTTCTCCTCTCCTCATAGACAATGACATTTTTCACTGAGAAGGTGAGCGTTCTTTCAGCCTCAGATGTTCCTCCCATTGACTGTGGTTTCAGTGAGTGAGTGGACAGCATCTTCACTGCTACTTCCAATGGTTTCAGTTCCTTTGGAACAGCTAGACGTTGATCATGAAGATGTACAAGAAAAACTGCTCTGCTACAGAAAGTGGTGTTTGCTGAAGAGTTGGAGATGTTTCAGAGCTGAAACAGGCAGATTGAAGAAAGACATCAGAGAGTCAATCTGACTGATGAAGCAATCATGATTGGATGGAGCTCTGTGATCTGAGCTCAGTCCAGAGCTCAGCAGTCAGAACTGGACTTGAGGAGTCCAGCTTTGGAACCTGCAGAGAAGCAACAAACTAGCAGAAAGCCACACAGGGAAAGACTCCACACTTCTGACTGATGTTCACGTCCACTTTATTCTTCACAGGAAAGATTGGAACAGAACACTGAAAACTAAAAAGAACAGAGAAACACTTCTAATCTCTGAGAGAAAACAGGAATCATGACAACACAAACACCAGTCAGACTCTTTATCTGACTCTTCCATTTACTTCGTCTTCTCTTCCCAAATCTTATAATTACTAACATTTCTCAAAAAAATATAAACTGCAATTATTTTATAAAAAAAAAAACAGTATTGAAATGTTCACAAATCATATAAAAGTGTTAGAATTACAGATGTATGATAATTCTAGTGTTGTCATGGTAAAACACATACAAAGACAACATTGTCTCAACATAAACTACAACCACAATGGTTAACTGAACTGTTAGAAAATATTATTTGAAGGCGCATCTGATCTGTGTTCAGACAAGCTCAGCAGAAACTGCCGCTTCCCATCTTTAGTTCCTCCTTGAATGTTGTGTAACCAGTTTCAACCACTTTAGGTTGAAACTGTTGCACTGGGGAAACGGCAGAGCGGAAGAACGAAGTTAGACTGCTAACCTGTTCTCTCTTCTCTCCTGCTCTGCTCTCCTTTGCAAAGAAAGTTTTGAAGCTACTCTGACTCGTTTGTGTCTTTTATTAACTTTAATAAGAAGAGATCTTTTGAACCTAACATGAACAACTTTACATATCATAAAAGTACAAAAATCTATTAATTAAAATCAACCGACAAAATTGAACATAAAGAAAATTAAAAAATCAAACCTTATGGTCACAATTCAAAACACGACATTTTAACTTGCAAGTATTTGTAAAAGAAGACATTTCATGATCAAGTCATATATTCTTGTTAATCAACACAAAAGTGAAACTCATGTTTAGATTCATTTACACATTCTTTTATGTTTATCATTGTGATCATATTGGGTTATGATGAAAAGCTAAAATATAGTTTTACAAAATGAGAATATTCTATCAGAAGAAGCATAAAAGGATGTTTTCAGCTCATGTCAGATTTCAGAAAACTGTTCATTTCTCTGCATTCAATAATCACTTGTTCCTCCTTTTCATTGAATGACTGCATCAATGTGGTATGGAGGCCATCAGCCTGTGTCTCTGTGTACATGGAATGAAAGCTCAGGTTGCTTTGATAGCTGACTTCAGCTTTCTTCATTGTTGGCTCTGCTGTCTCATCTTCCTCTTTAAAAACACTTCATGGATTTTTGATTGGGTTCAGGTCAGGGAATTTACTGGTCGATCAAACACAGAAACAGATGTTTAGGGATAAGCAGCTTTAGGTACCTTTAGTGGAGTGGAAATGATCCAAGTTCTGCTGGAAAATAAAAGCAGAATCTCCACACAGCTTATCAGCAGTGAAGTGTTTTAGAAACCAACTTCATTTTAGCAACTGACAGACCATTTTAAGGGTCTTTATCATGTCATTCTTAAGCCTTTCAGAGTAAACACTATCCATGAACAGTGCTCAGTATAATTTAGTACATCCCTCTACATTTTTCAGGAAACCTTTAGTGTCCTTTCAGAATCAACATTTTCTATAAGATATAGAATAATTTCATGTTTTTAAGTTCAACAAAACTTATCCATGCGGAAAATGTATTATATTGTTCTTTGTTGATTAAGCTAGAGATTGAGATGGTACTTTTTAAAGAGGGTGTACTCAATTATGATGAGCACTGTACATCTAATCTGTCTCTGTATATTAGGTGCAAGTCAATGATAAAATGAAAGTATTTTGAAGGTGTTTAGTTTGAGGTTGTGCTGGCAGTGTAGACGTATGCTGAAAAACTCCTTTCAGGCCCTTTTTTCAAGGCCCCGTCTTCACTTTGTGATGTCAGCTTGTTCTTGTAAGTAAGTACGTTTTTTATGCACAGCACTTTTCCCAGACAGCAGTCACAAAGTGCTTTACAGGATATGTGTAAAAAATACACAAAATATGTGGTATTTTGTGGGTTTGGAGGGGCTGGTGCTCAAAATGCAGAATGTTAACGGATTACTTGCAAATGCATGAATGGATCAACATACCACTTTGAGGTTGTTTATAGTGAGAAATGAACATTATGGTTCACTTAATAAAAGTTGTTTTTTACGGCACTTAAAATGAGGGGAAAAATGTTTTCACAATATTTGAACCTTCCTAATTAAACCATTATTGTCTTTGCCTCTCTCTCTGCTGTGAGTTTCAGTTACTGTCAAAAAAAGACTTCTCTCCCGTATGGATTCTCATGTGTGTTCTGAGATTAGATATTATACTAAAACTTCTGTCACATTCTTTACACAAAAAAGGCTTTTCTCCTGTATGGATTCTCATGTGTGTTTTGAGATTAGTAACTTCACTAAATCTTCTGTCACATTCTTTACACAAAAAAGGCTTCTCTCCTGTATGAGTTTTCATGTGTGTTTTGAGACTAGATTTAACACTAAAACTTCTATCACATTCTTTACACAAAAAAGGCTTCTCTCCTGTATGAGTTTTCATGTGTGTTTTGAGACTAGATTTAACAGTAAAACTTCTATCACATTCTTTACACAAAAAAGGCTTCTCTCCTGTATGGATTCTCATGTGTCTTTTGAGACTAGATGTTTGAGTAAAACATTTATCACATTTTTTACATAAAAAAGGCTTCTCTCCTGTATGGATTCTCATGTGTGTTTTGAGATTATATATTAAACTAAAACTTCTGTCACATTCTTTACATGAAAAAGGCTTCTCTCCTGTATGAGTTTTCATATGTGTTTTGAGAGCAGATTTTTCAACAAAACTTGCATCACATTCTTTACACAAAAAATGCTTCTCTCCTGTATGAGTTTTCATGTGTGTTTTGAGACTAGATTTAACACTAAAACTTCTATCACATTCTTTACACAAAAAAGGCTTTTCTCCTGTATGGATTCTCATGTGTGTTTTGAGATTAGTAACTAAACTAAATCTTCTGTCACATTCTTTACACAAAAAAGGCTTCTCTCCTGTATGGATTCTCATGTGTGTTTTGAGATTAGTAACTGCACTAAATCTTCTGTCACATTCTTTACACAAAAAAGGCTTCTCTCCAGTATGGATTCTCATGTGTCTTTTGAGACTAGATGTTTGAGTAAAACATTTATCACATTCTTTACACAAAAAAGGCTTCTCTCCTGTATGGATTCTCATGTGTCTTTTGAGATTACATATTTGACTAAAACTTGCATTACATTCATTACAAGAAAAAGGCTTTTCTCCTGTGTGGGTTTTCATGTGTGAATAAAGATGAGATATATGACTAAAACACTTGTCACATTCTTCACAGACATAAGGTTGTTCATCAGACTTAGTTTTCATGCGCACAGACATGTTGTGTGGAATTATTGCTCTTTTTCCAGACCCTGCAATGGAAAGACTCTTTATTTTTTTGGATTCTTTGTGCTTCTTAACCGAAGTTGTCATCTTTAACTTTTTTCTGACATCAGAGTCCCACTGACCTTCTGACATGTGAGAGCTGTCCACACTTTGGACATGACTTCTGTCTCTTCTCTTCTTCTGATCTCTGTTCGGTGGCTCTGTCTCTTCATCTGGGGTTGATGTTGATTCTTCATGTTGATTTCCTTCTTCATCCTGACTATCAGTTCCATTCAAGCTCTGTTGATTGTTTCCATCTGCTTCACTGTCAACATGTTCCTCCAAAGTAGGAATCTCCATCCAGGTTTCAGTCTCCTGCTTCAGATCCAGCTGCTCTTCATCCTGACTGATGCAGAGTTCCTCTGGTTCCTCTTTAATCAGAGAAGGTTCTGCATCCTGCAGTTCTTCTGGAGTCTGTGGAGGTTCTGGATTCTCCTGGTCCACTCTGAAGTTCCTCTGCTGGTTGCAGAGATCCTCTTCAGTCAACCAATGCTGGGGGAGGACTGCAGAGACACAAACACAAGAAGGGGGGGCTTTTAGACGCTGACAGGACTTCAGTGTCAAACACCTAGAAAATAATTCCACTGGACGGACAAAAGTTCTGAAGGACTAGAAAGAGAAAAGACACATAGACAGATGCTGAGAACTGATGATTTGAAGTAGTGATGCATGAAATTGACTTTTAACAACCAATATTTTCCAGCCTCTTGCAGCTGATACCAATAATCAACCAATATTTTTTTAAATGTTTTTTAAAGTACAAAGTAAGAGTGTTTGGCTTCAATGTATTCCAAAAAATTTTCAGAACTTGTTTTACCTGTAAATAAATTGAAAAACAGAACAGAAGAAACACTACTAACTTCATCAGTCTGCTATACATCTGTAAATAGAGAAAGTGCATTTCAATAGTCAGAACTAAAGTTAAGACTTTTTTTAAAGTTAACACTTAAAGTTTTTTGTATTCAAATAATAAATAAATACTTTGATCTCAAAGTTAAAAAATTACTGCTTTATTTTCAATTGATGACCAAAATAAATGGTTTCTAATAGAAATGAACTTATCATAAACATGCACATCTGCTTGGATTCTAACAGATTAGAATCAAGCGCACCTCTCCGCTAGAATCTGGTGTATTTAGTTCTGTGTTAGGACAGACCGGATGTGTTTAGTGTTTAAATGCATTCATTTTGAAGGACTATTTTATTTATTTCACCAGGAAAAAAAACCCATTGAGATCCACTGATCTCATCTTCAAGGGAGTCCTGGTCAAGAGGCAAAAATTACACACATCCAAGACATGTCATAGAATGAAAATATGATGAAAAATACATTAAAAAACGTGAAATCAAATAGAACAAATCCAAGAAATTAATTAATAACAGTTAGAGGTTATTTATTTTGTTTCCAGGTCCTTTATTTTGTTAAGGGTTTCACAGACAGAAGCACTCTGAAATGTTTGTTTAATTATTGAACACTTTGCTGTGGAGCAGTGCAATGTTTACTGAGAAGTTGACTAAAACGTTTTAGTGATGGTGCCCTGAAGTTCTTCATTTATGAAAGGGGGATGTAATATCAGGGGACGTAACAGGGTAGGAACCTTTGTGTGTCTGATAAATGTTCCCTGGGGGACATTAATCTCTGATGAATGTGTGCGATTAGTCCACACATCAGGTCATGTGTCGACTGAATGTAAAACACACTTCTTACACGGCTCAGGAGTGCGACCAATTTGGTCGCATTTTCCTCTGAAAACATTCCCAGATAGAATGGACCAATAATTAAAAGCTTAGACTGCAGAATGGTCCTCACTCACCACTCAGTATTCACTTGTGTTACAGGTTGTCTGCTCACGCCACCAGTTTCTGCCTAAACTGTGCTAGTGTGGCGGCCGGACAGACACAGCTAGGGCTGGGAATCACTGGGTATCTCACAATACGATATGTGATACACGGCTAACGAAATCAATGATATCGCGATAGTGCAAAAATTGGAAAATATCATCTCTAATAACTAACATTATATAGAAGATAGAGGTGTGCCAAAATATCGGTATTGCGATATATCGCCATATTTAGTCCTGCAATTGATTCGCGATGTGTTCTCATCAAGTATCGATATTATATTTTCATTTGAAAAAGCTGTTGCCCTGAGCGTCTTAGTCGCATGGCGGAACTGTTGCACAGCTGGGCGTGCTGCGTCGGACAATTTATGACGACGCACGCACTTCATTAAGGAAAAAGCACCGGCGAGATACAGGCTCTGTAGCGCGTGTGTAGCGCGCTCTCTTCATCTACTCTGGATAAACACAGACACACTTCAGACCTTTTAGCTAGCGCCCGCTCAGCCATCAGCGTGTGCCATGAAAGCAGCTCCTCTCTTACTTCTCTTAAGGAGAAATGCACTCTTTGTGGTGCATGCTGTGTCTAGGGGTGTGCCAAAATATCGATATTGCGATATATCGCAATATTTAAACCTGCGATCGATTCTTGATGGGTTCTCACCAAGTATCGATCTTATATTTTCATTTGAAGAGTCTGTTGCTCTGAGCATTTGAGTCACGCCACACAGAACTGTTGCGCAGCAGGGCGCGCTGCGTCAAGCATTTATGGCGACGCACGCACTTCATTCCGGAAAAAGCGGCGGTGAGATACAACTCGATAGCGCGTGTGTAAATAATGCCTACCTGAGAGCAATTATCATCCACCTGTTGAAGAGGCAGCCGGTAAGAAGGGACTTTGAGCGCTAGAATGGTCGCCATCATTTATTTCCTGTTTGATCGGTGCGCTGTGAGAACGAGGCGAGTGCTTCGCAGTTGTGTGTACTTCAGGTACCGTCTGAATTTTTGTTTTCATGCACTTTGATGTTTAACTGTGTAACTTTGGTAAATTTATGGTGTAAGATTTTTAAATGAATGTAGTATTTCGCTAATGTTAATTTAAAGTCATTCTTAAATTAAAAAAATGCAAGATTTGATGTATGAACCTAAACATGTAATTAAAATAAAGTACATGAATTCACGGTAAAATAGTTGCTAGTTAATTGAAGCACTTAAAATCATATCAATTATTATAGATTGAAGTTGTTTATTGCTAATCTGTAATTGAATTTGAATTTTTAAATATTTATTGCCATTATTATAAGTTTTAGGGTTTTTATCTACTAACAGACTTAGTGTCAGTCTGAGTAGATCAGTCTTCAGTTTTGGATGCTTATTTTCAACTGTGGGAAAAGTGCATGAAAAAATTAAGCAACACTTGACAGATGCTGTAAAACATTTCTTTGATCATTTGTTATTTTTCTGTTTACTTGGAGTTTGGTGATGGTAAAGAATGTGCAGTTACACAACTCCACTGTTTCTGTGGCATGTTATTCTAAATGAGCAATGTGAACTTTGATTGTGAAATGGGGTACCTGGCACAGCAGATGAACCTCATTGGACAACTTTAAAGTATCCCACAATGCAACTTTTCAATATATTCTATTGAAAATGAGCAATCATTCTTTGTGCTTTTATTATTTCCATGACAAAGGTTACAACAAATATTCTAAAATAACTGTACTTTTTTAAAACTGATGCTAAGAAAAACTGTAAATGTCTTGGACCTGGTGATTCTCTCATAGTGGGGTCTAACCGTTTTAAAGGACCTGTGGCCCCGCCCCACTCCCAGCACCCAAAGAGTTAACTCTGAAATCGTAACTCTATGCTCAGAGTCACTTTAACACATGTTCAGGTCAGGACCGTATGTTCACTGGCTCAGAGTTAAAATGAACTCTTTAAGAGTTACAGTAACACTTATTTATTTACTCTCTAGTGACCATATCTATAGAGTGGAGCTGAAGCTCAGAGTCCCACTGACCTTCTGACATGTGAGAGCTGGCCACACTTTGGACATGACTTCTGTCTCTCCTCTTCTTCTGATCTCTGTTCTGTGGCTCTGTCTCTTCATCTGGAGTTGATGTTGATTCTTCATGTCGGTTTCTTTCTTCATCCAGACTATCAGTTCCATTCAAGATCTGCTGATTGTTTCCATCTGCTTCACTGTCAACATGTTCCTCCAAAGTAGGAATCTCCATCCAGGTTTCAGTCTCCTGCTTCAGATCCAGCTGCTCTTCATCCTGACTGATGCAGAGTTCCTCTGGTTCCTCTTTCATCAGAGAAGGTTCTGGATCCTGCAGTTCCTCTGGAGTCTGTGGAGGTTCTGGATTCTCCTGGTCCATTCTGAAGTTCCTCTGCTGGTTGCAGAGATCCTCTTCAGTCAACCAATGCTGGGGGAGGACTGCAGGGACACAAACACAAGAAGGGGGGGCTTTTAGACACTGACAGGACTTCAAGTGTATTGTTGTATATGATATATAAGCTAAACGTCATGATGAATGAAAACAGCAGCAGTTCAGATCAATGATGTTCAGTCAGGAGAGACAGAAAAACAGCAGAATACAGATTCAAATGATCTAAAGATCAGAAATATTCATCATTAGAAATGTCTGTTTTATGATCACTTTTTTCTGTGTTGGTTTTTACTGTTTCTTTGGTTAAAACCATAAAGTGTTGAATTTTCTGCTGAAATCAGGAGAATTCTGCAGCAGAGACACAGACAGACATCTTTTTAGTCGAGTTTTGACAGAGTTTTGACATGTCCACATGTTTACATTGGATTTGATTCATTTGACCAAGAATTCATTCAATCTCATTTCATTAAACCTCTGGGATGTTTCTGGGTTTCAAAGTCCAAACAAATCTGACCGGGACATCCCTAGAGAGAAGATTTGACTCATTCAAGAAACCCGAGAGAAAAAGCAGCTGAAAAAGACCAAATCCAATCAAATCTGATGAAGAAGAAATGTTGAGAAGATGAAGAAGAAGAAGTGACATACCTATGTGGTGGAGCTGAAGCTGTGGTTTCCAGCAGATATCCAGCAGTCTGCGCTGACGACAGAGCTCCTGCTCGTACTGGACGATGGTTCCTTCACAGAGTCTGCAGATTTCTTCAGCAGCAGCAGCTAGTCGCTCGCTGATCAACTCTCTCAGAGACTGAAGGGAAGACATGGTTCCTGCAGCTCCAACAAACACCAAAGTCCTCTGAACAGCAGCAGCTCCGATCATCTGCTAGTCTCTCAATCACAGCCACGTTGTCTTTACGTTCAACACTTATTCACTCATTTACGACACTTTAGCTAAAGAGGATTGTTCGGAACCGAACCACGTATCGCTCCATCTCTGTAGAAACCTCATGAACGAACCAACGAAACACCGCCGTCCTCTCAGTACGAGCTAACGCTGCTAGCATGCTAGCTAGCTCCTCGAGCTGTTTTTACTTCCGGGTCACGTGACGGAACTTTATTTAAAAAGAAACGTAAAAATATCTCACTGGATTCTCAATGTTGAAATACTTCGGATGTTTGTTTTTTTTTTTAACAGTTTTAATTTCTAATATGATTAATAAAATCAAAATGTTAATAAAGTTTTCAGAGGGGTCTTGCTGCAGACTGTCATGGCGGTCTGAGCTCATGGCCGACGGACAGAGTGCATTCTGACCACTTGTGGCGGTAATGCTCTCAATGTTCATCTTGTCATACAGTGCTGTTCTGTATTCTTGTATTTTGGACAATAAAAAAAAAAAAAAAATACTAGTGGCGGTAATGCGCCTCAAAGTTGGTTGCTAGCCGCCGTAAACCCGGAAGAAGACGAGCTATTTTGAAGACGGACGGAGGAGAAACAAAAGTAAGTTAAAGAGAAAGTTATCATAATTATCTATAAAATAACTATTTATTCCGCTGATACGTTCTACTAGTATGACAATTTAAAGGACTAGATGTATCACTTGTTTCATGTTTGTCTTTTTTTTCGCTAAACTATTTTAATCTGAATGATTCAAAACCCCCAGTTGGCGCCATCTTAACTTAGCTTAATAATACGTCCATTTTCACAGCGCGTACTTCTTCTTTTTCTTCTTCTTCTTCTTCTTCTTCTTCTTCTTCGAATGCCTTTCCGGCAGGCTATACACCAACAAGTGCAATGCTGCCACCCTCAGATGAGAAAAAAAAAAAAAAAAAAACTAAAGCTGACTAAATTCTGAAATACAGTCCAATCTGACGAAGAAAGTGAAGGACAGCACACCGCACAGCTATATTCTGACTACATAATGGTATGATGCATTTAAATGAAAAAGTAGAGATTCCTAAATCACTGAGTTGCATAAATAAAACCCGCCTTTCAGCATCATATTTGCTGCAACTAAAAACCACTTGAGGCACCGTTTCCCGCTCCCCACAAATACAAAGACCGCTGTTATGCCTGTGAACTGTAAATAAAAATGCAGCCAGACCACAATGACCCAATCTCAACCTGGTAACTACCACCTCCTCCTTACGGCATGAAAAAGGCACCTGCAGAGGGCTCTTCTTTATAGACGTCTGACAGGAATAATACAGTCTGCCTCTTATTTCCGTGTCCCATTCCTTTTGCCAAAGTTTGTTAATATATTCTGTACAAACGCTGCGACACTCCTGTTTACCTAAGGTAACAACCACATCCACATTTTCCTTCAGAAGAGACTCCTTTGCCAGTCTGTCAGCAGCTTCATTCCCTCTTACCCCAGCATGTCCCGGAACCCAGAGAAATGAAACATCACAACCCAAACCCTCCACCACAGAAAGACTCAGTAAAATCTCATAAACGCGACTCAGATTTTCTGTGACGTATCGCCAACAGAGCAGACAATGAATCAGAACAAATGATGACACGTTCAGGAGTATGGTCCTCCACCCAATGCAATGCCCACAAAATTGCCAGCATTTCCACAGAGAACACAGATAATCTATCTGTTGCACGCACACTGAGACCTTCCTGCAACCCATTCACAAACACTCCAAAGCCTGTTCTTTGGGATCCAGTCTCCTTTGAGCCATCAGTAAAAATTTGCACAACATCCACTTGGCTCTGCAAAAAAGATTCAATCCTTTTACAAACAAATTCTTTATTTAATCCAATCAGTTCCACATCAACCTCCGGATCAGGCAGGCGCCACAATGGCATTACAGGCCACACCATGCCAATCGCAGAATTCTTTGTCAACTTCATCTCCCCCAAATAATTCAAAACACGTGACAAGAAAGTAACCTTCTTCTGACCACCCCCAAATTCCCAGCACTCATCAAGGAGACATTTAGCTGCCAAAGACCCACCGAATCCTGCCACCCTTGCCCAGTAACTCACCCCCAGCTTTATACGTCATAGACGCAGAGGTAGCTCATCTGTTTCAACCAAGAGTGCAGGTATCGAGGTTGTTCTAAAGGCCCCGCAGCATATCCTCAAAGCCTTCGCTTGAACCCTGTCGAACATAGCTAGAACAGATTTCGCAGCAGCCCCAAAAACTTGACAACCATAATCCAATACAGACCTAATCATGACACGATATATCACCAGTAGCGTACACCTTTCTGCCCCCCAATCACTCCCAGTCAAGCTCCTTAAAATATTGATCACTCTTTCACACCTCTGCAGAACCTTAGCCACATGAGTTCTCCACGTCAGTCTCTTATCAAACCATAAACCAAGAAACTTATAAATCTTAACCCTTTCAATAGGACGATCATAAAGTGAAAGAACATCAGGTGGAATATTCCTCTTAAGACCAAAAATCATAAACTTGCTCTTCTCATAAGAGATACTAAAACCCCACATACTCGCCCACTTAACAATTTTATCCAGAGCCCGTTGCGTTTGCAAAAACATATGGTGAACATTTTTCCCACATTTCCAAATAGCTTCATCATCAGCAAACAAAGACTTACCAAAGGTGACATCAACATCATCAAATAAATCATTAATCATAATATTGAATAGAATCGGACTAATAACCGAACCTTGTGGAGTCCCATTCTCAACTCCAATCACCTCTGATAAAACAGTCCCCACCCTAACCTGTATGGATCTATCTTTCAAGAAATTTTCAATCCAATGAAACAGTCTACCACAAACCCCTGCTTTCCGCAATTTAAGCAACAGGCCTTCTTTCCATAAGGTATCATATGCCCTTTCGATTTCCAAAAACACAGCACACAGCCTCCCTATTTATCATCGCCCTCCTAACATCCCTATCCAACACTGCAACTGAATCTAAAGTACTTCTCCCCTTCCGAAATCCATTCTGATACTTAACAAAAAAACCACTACTTTCAAGATAATATTCAAGTCTATTCGTCACCATCCTCTCCATCACTTTGCACACCACAGATGACAAAGCTATAGGTCTATACGAAGATGGAGAAGAAGGATCTTTTCCTGGTTTTAGGATAGGAACTATGATTGAATGCTTCCAGGATTTGGGTAACGTGCCTGCCTCCCAAATATAATTAAATAATATTAGCATCTCATGTTTTGTGCCTTCATCCAAATGTTGTAACATGAAATAACTAAGCTGATCCTGACCAGGGGCAGTGTTTACCCCCCGGGAAATAGCATCTTCTAATTCTCTAAAAGAGAAATGCACATTATAAGAAATATTCGAAGCAGGTATCCCCACAAACCCAAAATCATTCCCCAACAACAGTTTTCTGGACTCAAGAATTTCAGTACTCATACATACAGGATCATGAATTCTTTTAAAAACCTGAACAATCATATTTGCTTTATCTGCACTGGTATTTGCCACGTTATGACCATCACTCAAAAGCAGGATTGTAATTTTCACCACCTTTCCAGACATGCGACGTATCTTTCGCCAAAGGTGCACCACCGAGGTATCAGGACCTAGGGAACCACAAAATCGTCTCCAATATTTTTTCTTTTCAGTTTTTATCACTTTCCGCGCCAAGGCCCTACACCTTTTAAAGTCAACAACATTTTCCAGAGTTGGGTACTTACGAACTTTCCCAAATGCACTCTGCCTCTGTCTGATTGGCTCATTACATTTTACATTCCACCAAGGAACAATAACACGACCTTTAGGGCCTTTTCTGACAGGAATAGTCTCCAAAGCAACCCTCAGAATCATTGACTTTAACGAGTCCCACATCTCATCTAATGTACCATCACTGTTCACAAACTCCAAACCAGAAGTTGTTCCCTTTTGAAATAATTGCCAGTCAGCTCGAGAAAAATCAAATCTTTGGAAGCTGTTCTCCGGATCCATCACCAGAGTCCTACCAAATTTGCATACAACCGGGAAATGATCACTTCCCATCATATTCATCTGCAACACAGCCCATTCACCAATCCTCGCCAGTCTTGGGGAGGAAAAGGTTAGATCGAGGCATGTTCTTTTATTTGAGGACACATCAAACCGAGTTGGTTCGCTTGTGTTCAACATTACAAAACCAGAAACATCCAGAAAATCCTCAAGAACGGCACCATTGAAGTCCCTTTTCTCACTACCCCACATTGGGTTATGGGCATTAAAATCCCCTACCCACACAGCAGAACGCCCAGTCTTATTCAAATTGTCTTCAAGTTCAGTCAGTATCAAGCGCGCGTTGGGATTATAACAATTCACCAAGTGCACTTTTCCATCATCACACCACACCTCACATATAACACATTCAAGAGTACCCTCCCAATGACAGACCCTGTACTGCACTCCACTCCTCACAAACGTGACACACCCACCGCCACTCCTATCTGATCTGTCTCTACGCACACTATCATACCCTGGAATAACAAAATCCAGATGGGGTTTCAACCATGTTTCCTGCACACAAATGAAATCTGGCTTTGGGTTAAAATCACGAACAAACCTTTTAAATTCCTGCCCATTTGCTATAAGACTCCTGGCATTCCATTGTAAGATAGAAAACATCAATCCTTAGACTCCATCCATGTCTTCCACAAACCCCCCTTCAGCACTACAATCCCCTTCCCTATCCACCTCCCTTTCAGAACAGCATCCTTGACCAGCTTTCATAAACTCGTGCAGAGATTGAGGAACAAAATCCCCAACACCTAAAAACCTAGTAGCAGACTCCGACACAAACTTAATAATATCAGATCTTGATTTCTTGCCTCGAGTGCCATACACAACATCGACTATAAATGCCAGCAACGCTTCCTTACGAACCGCCAAATTAACAGCCTCAACACCCACGGTAGAAGGTGAGCTTGTCAACAAACCCTGACTACCAGGAGAAGTCACGGAAACTCTGGAAGGAGCATCAAAATTAACTCTTCTCACGGCTTCCGCATAAGAAAGAATATGCTGATCCTTGACAACTTGGACCTGTCTCGCTTTAATAAAAAAGCCACACTCTTTAGACGATGCCAGATGACAACCTCCACAGTTACAGCATTTCAGAGTAGACACAACACAGCTAGCGACATCATGATTGCCCCCACATTTTAAACAGCGCCTATCACCACGGCATGCAATTGCCACATGTCCAAAACGCTGACATTTGAAACATCGCAACGGGGGTCTCATATACGGCTTAACCAGATATGATAGACAACCCAGAAACACCCTCAACGGAAGCTTGTCCCCTTTGAAGGAGAGCAAAACCGGGGCACACGGATTCCCATCCTCACGAGCTTTAAATCTCTTGACCTCCACCACATCCCCTCCAACCACATCATCTTTAATTTCTTTCTCCGTCATGTCTGCAAAAACACCATGCACAACCCCTTTTATTATATCGCTCCGATCAGTGACTGCCACTTCTACCTTCTTTCCACAGATTTTTGTTAGCTTCTGCGCTTTCAAAATCTGCTCAGTAGTAGAACAAAAGACGCAAAGAGCACCACTCGGGACAACCTGAGCCTTCACATTTTCACCAAGACATTTCAGAGAGTCAGCTATCTTTAAAGGGTTCATAGCCCTAAAGCCATCACCTGTTTGCTCTTTAAGTTTGATCACAATACGCCTTTCCCCCATAGACCGTGCCATTTTCACCTCCCTACAATCTTCAATTTCCAAACAAGTGCTCGAACAAGACCTATCCCGCTTTCCACCCAATTTCGTCCTATCAACATCAAGTTTTTTTTTTTATTTAACCTTTATTTTACCAGGAAATCCCGTTGAGATTTATATCTCTTTTTCAAGGGAGACCTGGGCCAAAAGGCATCAACACAAGAGAATAAAATACAGTTAAAACAATTAAAATAGAAATAAAATACAATAACAATAAAATACAATTAAAAACAATTGAAAATAACAACAGGACAATGGATAAAAGGTTAATTGAGAGTGGTTTGGATAAGTCAAGAGTGACATGTGCATATTTCTTTTAAAAGCTCAGAAAGTTTTCTTTGAAACAATTCAAGGGAATAAGGTCACTTAGATGCAGAGAGTTTTGAATATTATTCCAGGAAAGCGGAGCAGCAATAGAAAAGGCTGTTTTCCCTAATTCAGTGTGGAATCTGGGAACAGAAAGAAGCAATTTGAGTGAAGAGCGAGAGTTATAAATGCTGTTAACAGGAGACGGCACAGGTATTGAGGCAGTTTACCAAGAAAGGCCTTATATGTGAATATTAGCCAGTGTCTCTGTCGCCTGACTTTAAGTGAAGACCAAGAGAGAGCAGAGAGTACAGTTCACAATGATGGGTTCTGTAAGCAGAGTTTTGGATGAAAACGCAAGGCACTGTATCAATATTGGCACTGTGATAGATTATGTATCCAGAACTTCCATTAGTTGACGAGGCAGGCATTCATGTACAGAAATTCCCCCATAGTCCAAAATGGAAGGAAGGTGCTCTGAAAAGTCTTTTCCTCACACCCAGGCTTAGACAAGATTTATTTTCTGTAGTAGAAACCTAGAAGTGCTTTTAGCTTTTTTAGAAAGTGCTCAATGTGAGAGGTAAAAGACAGTTTGTCATCAATCCATACACGAAATATTTATAGGTAGACACTTTTTCAATTTCCACCCCTTCCAATGTCTGAATATCAGCCTTCAGTGCATCCATGTGAACGAGACCTGGAATAATATCATGAACTTGGTCTTTTTAGCATTTAGGGTTAGCTGTAACTGCTGAAGAGAATACTGAAGTTGATGGAAGGCTTCCCGAAGCTCATTTACAGCATGACTGACAGAAGAAGCAACTGTGTAGATGATGGTATCATCTGCATAGAGATGGAATTTAGCATTCGGCAAATGACTACCCAGGTTATTAATAAATATGGTAAAGAGGATAGGAGATAAAATGGAGCCCTGTGGGACTCCACTATTGATGCTCATGAAGTCTGATTTTGTATCTTCAACAATAACACATTGGGTTCTCTGTGAGAGATAATTTCTAAACCACCCAATAGCAGAATCACATAGACCAATAAGACTTAGCTTTTGTAGTAGAATCTGGTGGTTTACAGAATCAAAGGCTTTAGATAAGTCCACAAAGAGGGCTGCACAGTGCAATTTCTTGTCTAGGGCATTGATGATGTCATTTGTTACAGCTACAGCAGCTGTTACAGTACTGTGGCCTGATCTGAAACCTGAACTGATGAGTTCACATAGAACCGAGTTAGATGCTAAAAAGAGTTTTAGTTGAGAGTTTACATGGGATTCAAGAATTTTTTGAAAGAACTGATAATTTGGAGATGGGTCTGTAGTTGTTTAGCTCAGATTGATCTCCACTTTTCAAAAGAGGGACAACATGAGCTGCCTTCCAAACTTTGGGAATTATGTTTGACTGAATACTTAAATTAAAAATATGAGCAATGGGTTCAACAAGTCCCCCCAACACCGAAATCATAACGCTAAATTACCTCAGAAACAGACACAACTACCTGCAAACCTGCCAAGTGGAGAAGTAATGGACAAACACCGTCTTACCGGACCAGTACAGGCCATCGGCCGGAGTCAGACCTCCAACTTGAACAGAATTTCAACAACCTCCAACTATTTGCAACGTAAGCAGCCAGAGATACACCTCCAACACCTAGTTCTCTCGCCAACCCATCCGAGTCACTAGGCGTGTTTGAGATCATGCAGGCGGACGCGGCGCTGCGCAGATCGCCTGGATTGCGGTGCATGCTGGTTAGTTTCTGTCACCGACGTCACATTTGCGACGACATGAAGTATCGCGACAAATGGGCGGGTTCAAGGCGCCTTCCTAAGCCAGCGCAGCCAGAAAATAGGTACTGCGCTGGCTGCGAGCCGCCTTGATGACTACAAAACAATGCATTGTGGGAAACGGTGTCCCGAAAGTTCTTGTAGTTTAATGTGAAATAACTGGCGCTAAATGAAGGAAATATTGTGTAGTTCTTACTTTTTCTGGAAGGTAGTGAATCGCTGATGAAAAAATATACAAGATTTTAAATAATCTGTGGTTATTTGTGTCATAATTGTCTTGAAAATGAACTTTAATTATTATTTTATCTATTTATTTGGGACTGTGTACATGTAATGAATCCCCGACTATTTTTTTTATCTGTTTTACTCTAAGAGATGTAAAAAAAATATTATAAAAGACATAACAGCACAGATCATACTAGGAGGAGTGGCGTATTAAAATTCAGCCGAATGTTGAGGACAACCCCCAACTCCTCGTTCTCGTGTCAGTCTCGTCGTTCCTTCATCTCAGGCGCCTTTCTCCGCCCCCTCCTGCAGCAGCTTAGTCTCGTCGACGAAGCAGGCGAGGCGCAAGTCAACTCAAACACGCCTACTGACTCCGAGCATGCTAGCTAGCGCCTCAAGCTGTTTTTACTTCCGGGTCACGTGAGGGAACTTTATTTAAAAAAGAAACGTAAAAAACAGATTCACTGGATCCCAAAGTTGTTAAAAATATTTCAGATGTTTTTTTTTTTTTAACTTTCTAATATGATGAATAAAATCAAAATTTAAAAAAGTTTCAGGTAAACTTTATGAAAACAGGTAAATCAAATCAATCTTTATTTATAGAGCACTTTTCACATGAAAGATAACACAAAGTGCTGTACAACGAAGTAAAACAAATGAAAATAAAAAACAATCACAATAAAATTTAAAACACAGAATAAATAATGCCCTCCCTCGCTGAGACCATTGACTGTAAAAATACTGGACAAACAAGCAATGAGGTCTCCCATTGGAAATGCATTACCTCCTCTCCTCGCGAAGTAGGCCGCCGCTTTCACCGTCACTTCCTGAAACGGCCATTGCCATTTTGCGAACAATCACCAGCGATTGGTCCGAGTCTCTGTGCGTCATGGAATCTATAGGAAGTACCTTCACCTTCACCCAATCAACAGCTTCCACTTTAATAACGGCGGCTCGAGAGAATTGTACAAGTCATTGTTCAAGTCTTTGAGGGAGAACCATTCCAACATTTGATTCTGCTGTTAACCTTTCCTGCTTCCTCGTCCTGACCGTGGTCGGGGCGAACAGAGAAGCTGCTGCAGCTCCTCGGACGAACGTCCTCGTGGTTAAACCCGCGGGTGTTTGGTTCTGCAGGCAGATACTCTCACTGTCTGGTTGGAGGCTGGAATCCACCATTTATTTTCACTTTTGTTTTACAGCACATTGCTTTACTCCAACTTTCCCCGAACGCCCGCTCCTTTTCTTTCCGCTCTCATCCTCTCTCTCTCTTGCACAAATGCGCGCGTGCATGTACAATCACACTCGCGCCGCCCCGTCCCTTTCTCTCTCTATAGCTTTCCCGCAACACTGCAAACGGCAATGTTGTATTTACTTACATATTTTCTTTTTTGTCGAGCTAAATGATATGTCGCCACACATATTCCAGAAACATAAACATTCTCAGTTATAATCATCTATTTCCATATTGAAACCAGTGACTGTATACGCTGGCCTTTCTGAACGCACGTCCGCGTTAACTTTCAGCTTCTTTTGTTTGCAAAGCGAGCGTTTTTTTACACCCGGTTTAACCGCGTTGAGCCTCTAAATCTATTTCTACAGAGTAAAAGATGGCGACAGCATGCGCCTCTTGTTTTAAACTGCTGCATTCCATTGAGGAAAACAATAGAAGGACAATGACAGGAACATTGTTGAATTGTAAAGTAGGTGTTAAAGGGGACCGCATTGATGAAGTCTGCTCCCATTGGCTACCCGTCATCTGTCACTCAAACCCCCCAGACGTTCGACGTCAGACCCACAAACGCTTATTGAGCCATCTGATTGATCAATTTATAACTCAAATAACTTGTGATAATGGAAAAAAATCTTTTAAAAAAAATTAGGATTAGAAAAAAGAAGTTAAGCAGAAAGCACCAGAGGAAGAATGATTATTCTGACATTTAAAATGACTAAGAAATAACTGTCTGTTTCTCAATGTAAGTCAATGGGACTTTAGCCTTTTTACAACCCAGTGGTACTTCCTATATGGAACACGGAAGTAGGGGGGCATGCTCAGTCCAGTTCTCCCTTATACAGTCAATGTCTGCAGCAAGACCCCTCTCTAAACTTTTTTAACATTTTGATTTTATTAATCATATTAGAAATTAAAACTGTTTTTAAAACATCTGATATATTTTTAACAACATTAGGATCCAGTGAATCTGTTTTTACGTTTCTTTTTAAATAAAGTTCCGTCACGTGACCCGGAAGTAAAAACAGCTCGAGGCGCTAGCTAGCATGCTAGTAGCGTTAGCTCGTGCTGAGAGGACGGCGGTGTTTCGTTGGTTCGTTCGTGAGGTTTCTACAGAGATGTAGCGATACGTGGTTCGGTTCCGAACAATCCTCTTTAGCTAAAGTGTCGTAAATGAGTGAAGAAGTGTTGAACGTAAAGACAACGTGGCTGTGATTGAGAGACTAGCAGATGATCGGAGCTGCTGCTGTTCAGAGGACTTTGGTGTTTGTTGGAGCTGCAGGAACCATGTCTTCCCTTCAGTCTCTGAGAGAGTTGATCAGCGAGCGACTAGCTGCTGCTGCTGAAGAAATCTGCAGACTCTGTGAAGGAACCATCGTCCAGTACGAGCAGGAGCTCTGTCGTCAGCGCAGACTGCTGGATATCTGCTGGAAACCACAGCTTCAGCTCCACCACATAGGTATGTCACTTCTTCTTCATCTTCCAGAAATTATTAGATGTTAATGGTGATTTATATTCTTTCGAAAGAATTTAGTACAAAATTTGATATTGCAGACAGAAACCAGTATAAAAAAGTTTATAAAGCTATACTCCAACCTGTAATTCGATTGGTCGAATACCTTTCCAAAAATTATATAAATCCAAAACTCCCCTCACTTCTGGTTAATGACTGTGATCATTTGATACCAAAGTAAATAATCAATCAACTCGACAAATATTCAACAAAGAACTGTCTCCATCTCTTTCTTCCCTAATTTTAATCTTTAAATATTTTTCTAAAACTGTTGTAAAATATTTAAGATCTTTTTTTTTAAGCTTCATATTGCCCCAAAAGCCAAATAAATTTCTTTCAAAATTATCATTGATGTTTATCCATCGACTGATTTTCTATCAAAATGTTTTGGATTTTAATGTGTTAATTGTACTTTTTATATTACACATAGTGAAACGACAGAACATTTATTTTATGATTGTAAATCTACTTCAATGTTTTGGGAGGATTTGTTTCTGCTGCTTCTCTCGGGTTTCCTTCTTGATCATTTGAATCTGTATTCTGCTGTTTTTCTGTCTCTCCCGACTGAAAATCATTGATCTGAACTGCTGCTGTCATCATGCTCCTGTCAACTTCATCATGAAGTTTAACGTATATATCATGTACCTTTGCTAAGCCGGAGTCAAGTCACTGCAAGCTCAACAGCTGTTACCATGACAACACATCAAACAGAGAAGATCAAATAGAAAGAAGAAAACTAGATGAATCTAGTGATAATTAGGACTGTGGATCGTTGCTTTGGTGGCGATCCGATACAATTCACGAATCAAGCTCAACGATTCACGAGTTGAACCACGATTCTCACTTTTTAATATAATGTTTATTGCTATGAGAATATTTACTAGATTGAGGAAAATTGAAATTATTTGTATTAATCACCAACATTTATACGTTTAATTAGAGCAATAGATCAGAATCAAAAAACCAAAAAAATTCAGATAGAAAGTTTGTCATTTTAAATGGTTTTTTTTCTCAGCCTTCTGGTTAAGTTCAGCAGTAACATAAACAACATAAAGAGGATAAAAATTACTGCTGTTTTGGATCAATTAACAACAAAACTTAAAAATGTTCCCCATATTAATTTTTATCCTCAAAGTTCTTCAATATTTTTCGGTGTACAACCCATGTGAAAAAAGTATTTTTTCCCTCCACAGCAGAATCAGCTGATTCAAGTTGTTTACATCCGCCTTTCAGCAGCGCGAGGATGCGTTTCTTCAGAATAAGATGGAGTTTCGTTAATTGCTTCAACTGTCGAAGAGTTATCATAACCAAAAGAAAGTAAACAGTGAGATAAAGCTCAGATGTTAAAGCTGAATCATTTTTTCAGCAGTTATGTTACTGAACAGAACTTCAGTCTCAGTTTTTGAACGGAAAAAAACTCTCGCTAGTTTTACTTTGAAAACCGGAAGTTTCTCCGCAACTAAGATGTGTTTACTTTCGGTTACTACCGTGGCTCTGGGCTATGTTTTAGTTCGTAAACTTAAAATAATACATTAATCTGAATTCCAGAAGAAAAATACATCATTACCAGAAAATATTCTGATCATATTTTACTACAATTTACTATATTTTTAAAGATCGCAAATCAGCGATCTTGGACGTCACGAATATTCGTACTCGGATTTTCGGGAGCAGATCGCGAATACCCGAGCACCCGGATACTCGTTACAGCCCTAGTGATAATGATTGATCTATTTCTGTCTGTCAGTAGTGATCTTGGTATAAACCAGATAATGTCCTTCAAGATCTGCAGGATCAAAAATGAAGACTTGACTGAAGCTCCAGTCCTCCGCTGCATGTGGGACAGTTCAGACTCTCATGTTCTCCATTCATTTCTTGTAAACCTCGTCAGGCATTTTCCCCAAATCAGCATTGTCCTCATGAAAGACAAACAGAAAGTTCCTTCAATACATCAGCATCTCTGTGTCTCTGCTCTCTTTCTAGTTCTTCAGAACTTTTGTCCGTCCAGTGGAACTAGTTTCTTGGTGTTTGACACTAAAGTCCTGTCAGTGTCTAAAAGCCCCCCCTCTTGTGTTTGTGTCCCTGCAGTCCTCCCCCAGCATTGGTTGACTGAAGAGGATCTCTGCAACCAGCAGAAGAACTTCAGAGTGGACCAGGAGAATCCAGAACCTCCACAGACTCCAGAAGAACTGCAGGATCCAGAACCTTCTCTGATTAAAGAGGAACCAGAGGAACTCTGCATCAGTCAGGATGAAGAGCAGCTGGATCTGAAGCAGGAGACTGAAACCTGGATGGAGATTCCTACTTTGGAGGAACATGTTGACAGTGAAGCAGATGGAAACAATCAGCAGAACTTGAATGGAACTGATAGTCTGGATGAAGAAAGAAACCGACATGAAGAATCAACATCAACTCCAGATGAAGAGACAGAGCCACAGAACAGAGATCAGAAGAAGAGAAGAGACAGAAGTCATGTCCAAAGTGTGGCCAGCTCTCACATGTCAGAAGGTCAGTGTGACTCTGAGCTTCAGCTCCACTCTATAGATATGGTCACTAGAGAGTAAATAAATAAGTGTTACTGTAACTCTTAAAGAGTTCATTTTAACTCTGAGCCAGTGAACATACGGTCCTGACCTGAACAGTGTTAAAGTGACTCTGAGCATAGAGTTACGATTTCAGAGTTAACTCTTTTGGGTGCTGGGAGTGGGGCGGGGCCACAGGTCCTTTAAAACGATTAGACCCCACTCTGAGAGAATCACCAGGTCCAAGACATTTACAGTTTTTCTTAGCATCAGTTTTAAAAAAGTACAGTTAGTTTAGAATATTTGTTGTAACCTTTGTCATGGAAATAATAAAAGCACAAAGAATGATTGCTCATTTTCAATAGAATATATTGAAAAGTTGCATTGTGGGATACTTTAAAGTTGTCCAATGAGGTTCATCTGCTGTGCCAGGTACCCCATTTCACAATCAAAGTTCACATTGCTCATTTAGAATAACATGCCACAGAAACAGTGGAGTTGTGTAACTGCACATTCTTTACCATCACGAAACTCCAAGTAAACAGAAAAATAACAAATGATCAAAGAAATGTTTTACAGCATCTGTCAAGTGTTGCTTAATTTTTTCATGCACTTTTCCCACAGTTGAAAATGGCTAAGCATCCAAAACTGAAGACTGATCTACTCAGACTGACACTAAGTCTGTTAGTAGATAAAAACCCTAAAACACATAATAATGGCAATAAATATTAAAAAATTCAAATTCAATTACAGATTAGCAATAAACAACTTTAATCTATAATAATTGATATGATTTTAAGTGCTTCAATTAACTAGCAACTATTTTACCGTGAATTCATGTACTTTATTTTAATTACATGTTTAGGTTCATACATCAAATCTTGCATTTTTTTATTTAAGAATTACTTTAAATTAACATTAGCGAAAAACTACATTCATTTAAAAATCTTACACCATAAATTTACCAAAGTTACACAGTTAAACATCAAAGTGCATGAAAACAAAAATTCGGACGGTACCTGAAGTACACACAACTGCGAAGCACTCGCCTCGTTCTCACAGCGCACCGATCAAACAGGAAATAAATGATGGCGGCCATTCTAGCGCTCAAAGTCTCTTCTTACCGGCTGCCTCTTCAACAGGTGGATGATAATTGCTCTCAGGTAGGCATTATTTACACACGCGCTATCGAGTTGTATCTCGCCGCCGCTTTTTCCTGAATGAAGTGCGTGCATCGCCATAAATCCTTGACGCAGCGCGCCCTGCTGCGCAACAGTTCTGTGTGGCGTGACTCAAATGCTCAGAGCAACAGACTCTTCAAATGAAAATATAAGATCGATACTTGGTGAGAATCCATCAAGAATCGATCGCAGGTTTAAATATTGCGATATATCGCAATATCGATATTTTGGCACACCCCTAGACACAGCATGCACCACAAAGAGTGCATTTCTCCTTAAGAGAAGTAAGAGAGGAGCTGCTTTCATGGCACACGCTGATGGCTGAGCGGGCGCTAGCTAAAAGGTCTGAAGTGTATCTGTGTTTATCCAGAGTAGATGAAGAGAGCGCGCTCTGCCTCAGATGTAGAAAGAAGTTTCTTTAATGGGCGGGAACACCAGTAACTGTTCAGGTGGCTGAGTTTTAGAGATCTTAAAGCCTAATTGCAGCTTTGCAAAGGAATGTCCCCCAGGGAACATTTATCAGACACACAAAGGTTCCTACCCTGTTACGTCCCCTGATATTACATCCCCCTTTCATAAATGAAGAACTTAAGGGTACCATCACTAAAACGTTTTAGTCAACTTCTCAGTAAACATTGCACTGCTCCACAGCAAAGTGTTCAATAATTAAACTAACATTTCAGAGTGCTTCTGTCTGTGAAACCCTTAACAAAATAAAGGACCTGGAAACAAAATAAATAACCTCTAACTGTTATTAATTACTTGGATTTGTTCTTTTTGATTTCACGGTTTTTTATGTATTTTTTTTATCATATTTTCATTCTATGACATGTCTTGGATGTGTGTAATTTTTGCCTCTTGACCAGGACTCCCTTGAAGATGAGATCAGTGGATCTCAATGGGTTTTTTTTCCTGGTGAAATAAATAAAATAGTCCTTCAAAATGAATGCATTTAAACACTAAACACATCCGGTCTGTCCTAACACAGCACTAAATACACCAGATTCTAGCGGAGAGGTGCGCTTGATTCTAATCCACTAGAATCCAAGCAGATGTGCATGTTTATGATAAGTTCATTTCTATTAGAAACCATTTATTTTGGTCATCAATTGAAAATAAAGCAGTAATTTTTTAACTTTGAGATCAAAGTATTTATTTATTATTTGAATATAAAAAATCTTAACTTTAAAAAAAGTCTTAACTTTAGTTCTGACTATTGAAATGCACTTTCTCTATTTACAGATGTATAGCAGACTGATGAAGTTAGTAGTGTTTCTTCTGCCTGTTGTTCAATTTATTTACAGGTAAAACAAGTTCTAAAAATTTTTTGGAATACATTGAAGCCAAACACTCTTACTTTGTACTTTAAAAAACATTTCAAAAAATATTGGTTGATTATTGGTATCAGCTGCAAGAGGCTGGAAAATATTGGTTGTAAAAATAAATTTAATGCATCATTACTTCAAGTCATCAGTTCTCAGCATCTGTCAGTGTCTCTGCTCTCTTTCCAGTCCTTCAGAACTTTTGTCCGTCCAGTGGAACTAGTTTCTTGGTGTTTGACACTAAAGTCCTGTCAGCATCTGAAAGCCACCCCTTCTTGTGCTTGTGTCTCTGCAGTCCTCCCCCAGCATTGGTTGACTGAAGAGGATCTCTGCAACCAGCAGAGGAACTTCAGAATGGACCAGGAGAATCCAGAACCTCCACAGACTCCAGAAGAACTGCAGGATCCAGAACCTTCTCTGATGAAAGAGGAACCAGAGGAACTCTGCATCAGTCAGGATGAAGAGCAGCTGGATCTGAAGCAGGAGACTGAAACCTGGATGGAGATTCCTACTTTGGAGGAACATGTTGACAGTGAAGCAGATGGAAACAATCAGCAGATCTTGAATGGAACTGATAGTCTGGATGAAGAAGGAAACCAACATGAAGAATCAACATCAACTCCAGATGAAGAGACAGAGCCACAGAACAGAGATCAGAGGAAGAGAAGAGACAGAAGTCATGTCAAAAGTGTGGAGAGCTCTCACATGTCAGAAGGTCAGTGTGAGACTGATTTCAGAAAGAAGTTAAAGATGAAAAGTTCTGTTAAGAAGCACAAACAATCCCCAAAAGAACAGAGATTTCCCTGTGCAGGGTCTGGAAAAAGAACAAGAATTCGACACGATGTGCCTGTCCACATGAGATCTCTGTCTGATGAACGACCTTATGTCTATAAAGAATGTGACAAAAGTTGTAGTTGTGTCTCTGATCTCAAAAGACACATGAGAACTCATACAGGAGAAAAGCCTTTTTCATGTAAAGAATGTGACAAGAGTTTTAGTTATAAATGGATTCTCAAAAACCACATGAGAACTCACACAGGAGAGAAGCCTTTTTTATGTAAAGAATGTGACAAAAGATTTAGTGATATATCAAATCTTAAAACTCACATGAGAACTCACACAGGAGAGAAGCCTTTTTCATGTAAAGAATGTGAAAAAAGTTTTAGACAAATATCAAATCTCAAAAACCACATGAGAACTCACACGGGAGAGAAGCCTTTTTCATGTAAAGAATGTGACAAGAGTTTTAGTTATAAATGGATTCTCAGAAACCACATGAGAACTCACACAGGAGAGAAGCCTTTTTTATGTAAAGAATGTTACAAAAGATTTAGAGATATATCAAATCTTAAAACTCACATGAGAACTCACACAGGAGAGAAGCCTTTTTCATGTAAAGAATGTGACAAAAGTTTTAGACAAATATCAAATCTCAAAAACCACATGAGAACTCACACAGGAGAGAAGCCTTTTTAATGTAAAGAATGTGACAAGAGTTTTGGTCAAATATCACATCTCAAAAGACACACAACGACTCATACAGGAGAGTCGCCTTTTTGTGTAAAAAATGTGATAGGAGCCTTAGTCAAAAATGTAATCTCAAAAGACACATGAGGATCCATACGGGAGAGAAGTCTTTTTTTGACAGTAAGTAAAACTCACAGCAGAGGGCTCGTGAAGTAAAGACAATAATGGTTTAATTAGGAAGGTTTTTTTCAGGGCAGTGAAAAAACAACTTTTATTAAGTGAACTATAATGTTCATTCCTCACTATAAACAACCTCAAAGTGGTATGTTGATCCATTCACGCATTTGCAAGTAATCCTTTAACATTCTGCGTTTTGAGCACCAGTCCCTCCAAATCCACAAATACTACATATTTTGTGTATTTTTTACTCATATCCTGTAAAGCACTTTGTGACTGCTGTCTGGGAAAAGTGCTATGTAAAACTTACTTACAAGAACAAGCGGGTTCTCACAAGCTGACATCACAAAGTGAAGACGGGGCCTTGAAAAAAGGGCCTGAAAGGAGCCTTTCAGCATGCGTCTACACTGCCAGCACTACCTCAGACTAAACACCTTCAAAATACTTTCATTTTATCATTGACTTGCACCTAATATACAGAGACAGATTAGAAGTACAGTGCTCATCCTAAATGAGTACACCCTCTTTATAAAGTACCATTTTAATCAGGTTCTTAATGAACAAAGAACAATTTCCCAATTTTTCACTTGGATAAGTTTTATTGAACACTTGTTAAACTCCAAAACATAAAATTATCATGTATCTCATAAAAATGTTCATTCTGAAAGAGCACTAAAGGTTTTCTGAAATGTAGCAGGATGTACTAAATTATACTGAGCACTGTTCATGGATAGTGTTTACTCTGAAAGGCTGAAGAATGACATGATAAAGACCCTTAAAATAGTCTGTCAGTTGCTAAAATGAAGTTGGTTTCTAAAACACTTCACTGCTGACAAGCTGTGTGGAGATTCTGCTTTTATTTTCCAGCAGAACTTGGATCATTTCCACTCTACTAAAGGTGCCTAAAGCTGCTTCTCCCTAAACATCTGTTTCTGTGTTTGATCGACCAGTAAATTCCCTGACCTGAACCCAATCAAAAATCCATGAAGTGTTTTTAAAGAGGAAGATGAGACAGCAGAGCCAACAATGAAGATGAGCTGAAGTCAGCTATCAAAGCAACCTGAGCTTTCATTCCATGTACACAGAGACACAGGCTGATGGCCTCCATACCACATTGATGCAGTCATTCAATGAAAAGGAGGAACAAGTGATTATTGAATGCAGAGAAAAGAACAGTTTTCTGAAATCTTACATGTGCTGAAAACATCTGTTTATGCTTCTTCTGATAGAATATTCTCATTCTGTAAAACTATATTTTAGGATTTCATCATAAGTCACTATGATCACATTGATCAACATAAAAGAATGTGTAAAAAATTCTAAACGTCATGAGTTTCACTTTTGTGTTGATTAACAAGAATATTTGACTTGATCATGAAATGTCTTCTTTTACATATACTTGCAAGTTAAAATGTCGTGTTTTGAATTGAGACCGTAAGATTTGAGTTTTTGAAATTTTCTTTATTTTCAATTTTCTTCGTTGATTTTTATTAGTAGATTTTTGTACTTTTCTGATATTGTTTAAAGTTGTTCAGTTAACCATTGTGGTTGTAGTTTATGTTGAGATAATGTTGTCTATGTATGTGTGTTACCATGACAACACTAGAATGATCATAGATCTGTAATTCTAACACTTTTTATATGATTTGTGAACATTTCATTACTGTTTGTAACATAAAACAATTGCAGTTTATATTTTTTTGAGAAATGTTAGTAATTATAAGATTTGGGAAGAAAAGACGAAGTAAATGGAAGAGTCAGATAAAGAGTCCGACTGGTGTTTGTGTTGTTGTGATTCCTGTTTTCTCTCAGAGATTAGAAGTGTTTCTCTGTTCTTTTTAGTTGTCAGTGTTCTGTTCCAATCTTTCCTGTGAAGAATAAAGTGGACGTGAACATCAGTCAGAAGTGTGGAGTCTTTCCCACAGTGTGGCTTTCTGCTGTTTGTTGCTTCTCTGCAGGTAAAACACACAGAAGCTAAAACTGAACAAGTTTCAGATCAAACTAAAGTAAGGAGGGTTACTTTACTGATGACTTTGGATCCTTTATGATTCTGAAGAAAATGTCCTCTCCACAAAACAAATCCACTAAAAACCCAGTTCCACACTGACAGACATGTGCAGTCAAATCCCATGAAGCAGTGGTTTGGATCTCATCTGTCATAGGTAGGATCCATCTTTTTGTAGTGGTCCATGTTCCAGCAGGGTGTTTCAGAGTTTGGAGGTTCTTTTATAACAACTCTTCAGTTCACTTCAGTTCCATCCGATGGAGAGAAGAAGCCTTTAGGTCCAGGTCAGGTTGAATCCATGGCTCCAATGCTGCAGATGATTGAATTTCAAAGTGTTCTCCGTCAAAAACACCAGAGATCTTTGTAATGTTATACGTGTGGGTGCCGGGACCAATGATTGAGGAGTCTCTTGTAGCTCTTTCCAATAGCTTTATTAACTGACAACATTAGCTTACTACGTCCCGGTCCGTTCCTCTAAAGTGTCCCGCTCTCTCGCTGTTCACATCCACATCCGTTCCAACGCAACTGCCATCACTACAATCTTCATGCAGCTTCAAACAGGAACAGATGGACCAAGTTCACATCATCCAGGACTTTTTCTACACTCAGAATGTTGATTTTTCTCTGAGATTCTGGATTTTATAAAAGAGATCACAAAATCTGCAACAAATCTTTATTAAATGAAAAAGGAAAATTAATCTTTTTACACACTTCATTGGATAATATTTATATTAATAAGACTAAAGGAACTAAATGGATTGAGGATGGAGAGAGGACTTCTGCATATTTCTGTCATTTAGAAAAACGGAGACAGAAAAAACTAATAATTAAACACTAATAATTGACGAGCAGGAATGTACTGAACCCACTAAAATCTCCAGAGAAATATTTCATTTTTATAGTATTTACGCACTTCCTCTTATTCACAAACAGATTCATAAAAGTTATTTGAGGATATTAAGGAATTGGTTCCTAAGATTGATGAGTCACAAACATGTGATTCAGAAATCCAAATGGAAGAGAAAGTTCTAAATAATTTAAAATTAGACAAATCCCCAGGTTCTGACGGTTTAACAAGCAATTTCTGTAAGCATTTCTGGCCAAATGTAAAAGATCTTTTATTCAACATGCTCAAAGAAATATATGAGACATCTGTTTTACCAACTACAATGAAACACGGAGTCATCTCTCTAAAACCCAAATCTGGTAAAGACCCAAAGATAATTGACAATCTCAGACCCATAATCCTTCTTAACAATGATTACAAGCTTTTAACACATATTTTCACTAATAGACTTAAAACATTCACGACATTTCAAAGATTCAATCTGGTTTTATTAAGGGACGTTCAATACATAATAATATACGGCTTATTATGGATTTGGTTGAATATAATTACCTTATAGAAGACAATGGTTTCATTTTGTTTCTCCACTTTTTTAAAGGATTTGATAGGGTTGAACATACGTTTATTTTCCGTACACTAAAAACTTTTCGGATTTGGCAAATATTTTAGATATGGTTAAACTAATTTATAAAGATACTAATAGTGCAGTTATTTTACCAAACAGAACATCCCCGAGGTTCTTCACTAAGAGGGGAATTAAACAGGGTTGTCCAGTCTCCCCATTATTATTTATCTTAGCAGCAGAAAAATGATCAAATCTCATCAAAAACTCTAACTTTGACAAACTAACAATATTAGATCAACAATTTACAATAAGCCAGTTTCCTGATGACACACCAATATTTATGAAAAACAGTGATCAACTTCCTAAAATCATTGAAATAATGGAAAATTAGTTTCACATTCCTAATGAAATTTTTATAAAAATAGGTGGCATAGAATTTCTACTCAGATGTGATTATGACCTCAAAAAACTCCCATTTAAACTTTCATTATTTCACCAACACATTTTGTTCTTCTGGAAAATGATCTACAAGCTCAATGTCAGTCCTCACAATATCCCAATTTGGATTGTAAATATATCTTACATAATTATAAATCTTTATTTGTAGAAAATTAGTTTAAAAAAGGAATTTGCTCTGTAACACAATTAATAGATGTTAATGGTAATTTATATTCTTTCGAAAGAATTTAGTACAAAATTTGATATTGCAGACAGAAACCAGTATAAAAAAGTTTAGAAAGCTATACTCCAACCTGTAATTTGATTGGTCGAATACCTTTCCAGAAATTACATAAATCTGATGTAATCAATGATGTTTATCCATCTTCTGATCTATCAAAACGTTTTGGATTTGAATGAGGTAACTGTACTTTTTATATTACACATAGTGAAACAACAGAACATTTATTTTATGATTGTAAATCTACTTCAACGTTTTGGGAGGATTTGTTTCATTGGTTTACTAACTTTCTGCATACCTGAACTTCAAAAAGAAAATATTTTATTTGGTTTGGTTATAAAAAATGAACTGCATTGACCAAAATTGCTGTGAAACTGTACAATAAGGCAGAAAGTATTGGACTTCTAGACAATCTCTCGCGTCTTTTTGTCTTAATTTTGCTATTTTTTTCCTTATTTAATCTTTGTTCTTATTTTGCACAATTGTTTTTTTGTATTTTATTAATTTTCTTTCTCTGCTCGCATCCCTCTTGCGTCTGTTGTTTGGAACTGTCTGTTCTTGTATTGTCCTTGAAATTGTTAATACATATTTCTTAAAAAAACATAATTGGTCACAGTTTTATGACGTCATACCAGCTTTCATAAAATTTACCCGAAACATGATTTAAATTTTGATTTTATTTGTCATATAAGAAATTAAAACTGTTTTTGAAAATATCTTAAACCCTTTTAACGACATTGGGATCTAGTGAATCCCAACAGTACTCTGCTGCAGGCTGTCATGGCAGTCGGACGTGTCATGGCAGTCGGACGCGTCATGGCAGTCGGACGTGTCATGGCAGTCGAACGTGTCACGGCAGTCGGACGTGTCATGGCAGTCGAACGTGTCATGGCAGTCGGACGTGTCATGGCAGTCGAACGTGTCACGGCAGTCGGACGTGTCACGGCAGTCGAACGTGTCATGGCAGTCGGACGTGTCATGGCAGTCGAACGTGTCACGGCAGTCGGACGTGTCACGGCAGTGGGACGTGTCATGGCAGTCGAACGTGTCACGGCAGTCGGACGTGTCATGGCAGTCGGACGTGTCACGGCAGTCGGACGTGTCATGGCAGTGGGACGTGTCACGGCAGTCGGACGTGTCATGGCTCCGCCTCTTTCCACGCCTCTACCACGAGACAGCGGAGTGTAAACAGCTTCCACTAATAACGGCGGCTGAGAGAATTGTACAAGTCACGCCCCTCCGTGGCGCAGCGCACAAGTAGGGTACCTCGCAGTCAGAAGGTCAGAGGTTCAATTCCAGCGTGGTGGGGAAAATTGACATTTAACGTTGGTGCCACCCGCCATTTAAAACCCCAGCAAGAAGAAGAATTGTACAAGTCATTGTTCAAACCTTTGAGGGAGAACCATTCCAACTTTTGATTCTGCTGTTAACCTTTCCTGCTTCCTCGTCCTGACCGTGGTCGGGGCGAGCAGAGGAGTCGCTGCAGCTCCTCGGACAAACGTCCTCGTGGTTAAACCCGCGGGTGTTTGGTTCTGCAGGCAGATACTCTCTCTGTCTGGTTGGAGGCTGGAATCCACCATTTATTTTCACTTTTGTTTTACAGCACATTGCTTTACTCAAAACTTTCCCGAACCCCGCCTCCTTTTCTTTCGCCTCTCATCCTCTCTCTCTCTCTTGCACACATGCGCGCGTGCACGTACAATCACACTCGCGCCGCCCCGTCCCTTTCTCTCTCTGTAGCTTTCCCGCAACACTGCAAATGTTGTATTGACTTACATATTTTCCTTTTTGTCGAGCTAAAAGATGTGTCGCCACACATATTCTGGAAACATAAACATTCTCAGTTCTAATCATCTATTTCCATATTGAAACCAGTGACTGTATACGCTGGCCTTTCTGAACGCACGTCCGTGTTAACTTTCAACTTCTTTTGTTTGCAAAGCGAGCGTTTTACACCCGTTTAACCGCGTTGAGCCTCTAAATCTATTTCTACAGAGTAAAAGATGGCGACAGCATGCGCCTCTTGTTTTAAACTGCTGCATTCCATGAGGAAAACAATAGAAGGACAATGATTGGAACATTGTTGAATTGTAAAGTAGGTGTTAAAAGGTCTTCACGGACGCATTGATGAAGTCTGCTCCCATTGGCTACCCGTCATCTGTCACTCAAACCCCCCAGACGTATTTGTAAAAGTGTTTTAATAAATTTGTAAATGTGTTTTTATAAATTTGTAAAAGTGTTTTGATAAACTTGTAAATTTTTATATATATGTAAAATTTAATATAATTTGTAAATGTATTTTTTATTTATATTAAAAGTTATAATAACTTGTAAATGTGTTTTTATATATTTGTAAAAGTGTTTTAATAAATTTGTATATGTGTTTTTATAAATTTGTAAAAAGGTTTTAATAAATTTGTAAATGTGTTTTTATTTATTTGTAAAAGTGTTTTAATAAATTTTCAAAAGTGTTTTGATAAACTTGTAAATGTGTTTTTATTTATTTGTAAATGTGTTTTTATATATTTGTAAAGTGTTTTAATAAATTTTTTTATATATTTATATAAGTGTTTTAATAAATTTGTAAATGTGTTTTTTTATTTGTAAAAGTGTAAATTCCCGGCCACCGTAGTTTCTAGACAAAGCGCCAGATGCCAGCTTCGGGTTGCTATAGCAACTGCAGTATTTGGCAGAGCAACCCTGAATATAAAAAAGCCTAAAGCTTCGTACAAACGTCATCTGAGGTCCTGGGGTGTGTTGAGGTCGCCGTGTTAAATCTACCAATCAGAGCCTCGTCTTTGGACACGTGGCATGTGACTGGTTCAGTTCGTGGGATCAGATCGGCCGACCCCTGGAGGCTGGATGATGGGAGGAGCCAGCTGCAGCATTGGGGAGGTGGGCTGCTCTGGTCTGCTGAACGTCATTATATTTGTCTGCTTTCACTAAAACAACAATAAAAAGATCTTCTAATTCTCTTCTTTTTACTTTTTTCCTCAGGTTGGGCAGTAAGGCCCAATCAGAGTTTTTCCCCTTCTCCCTTCCCCTTTAGTGATGGGTCGGTCGCGAACGAAACAGCTCTTTGAACCGGCTCTTTGAAGTGAACGGCGCCAGCTTTTTTTTCTCTTCTTGTCGCACGCGATTGGTCAAAATGTGTTTGTGCCGTGTCTTCGTGCTGACCACCTCAAGAATTTCGGTGGTAAAATGTTTAACAGAGATGAAAAGGAACGGAAAGAAAGAGAGAGAGAAAGAAAGAAGATGAGATCATTAGTAAAGAGAACAAACTGGAACTTTTTGACTTTTATTGATAATATGAATGAAGAGAATCTGCAGGAAATCATTCTCTAGAACTCCACTACCAACCTGTGCAGAATCTTCTCTAACACAGAGCAGATCATCACTGACAGAAGAACCAGATTTTATCATCAAAGCTGAGACTTTGTGAAGTCTTTATTTATTGGTTTTGTACATTTTAATCTGTATTTTGGGTTGTGGTTGCAGAGTTTTATATTGTTTTCAATGTGAATTTGTTTACAAAGAAAAGGTTAAACATTTGATAGCAGAACAGCTGTGTTGAATTGTAAATAGTTGTTTTTTGTATTTTCTTATAATTTTGTATAAGACACACCTGTCCTCAGGTGGAGCGCTGCACCGCTGTCCTCCTGCTGCTTTCTACAGGATGAAGCTTTGCTTCTTCATTTATAGAACTAGAATGGTCAGAAATCAAATTTATCCCACCACAATAAGACTATAAGACTAGAATGACTAGAAATAATCTGATAGAGCAGTTTAGAAATAAAAGGTGTGAGGGTTTAGTGAAAAACATTTAGATGCGGCGCTGCATTTACAGTGTTTGTCAAATATTTTCAATAAATATTCATCATACGTGCTCTACTGCTTCATGGTAGTGAGACTAGTATTCATGAAGTATTTACATATTTCATCTTTGCTAAACTTACCTAAGACTGGAACATTTTTAGAAGAGTGCAGCCAAAAATGATGTTTCATCGTGACTTGATCTTTGTAAACAATGAATGGCGGGATGGAGCTCCGCCTCTGACCTGTTCACTAATACTTGAAAAAGGTTCCTAACTTTCTGATAGAAAGTTCATGAGCAGGAGTGGAGGAATACAGATGGTATTTTGGTGCAATTTGAGCAAAACCAGTTTCAGGCAAGAGAACTGAACTTTCTCCTGCTTGCAGGAAACATTATTGTTGGTTTTTCAGCTCTGATGATTCACAACTGTTGACTTTTTGGTTTTGGACCACAAGCTTTTATTTTGAAAGAGCCAGTGAGGCAGAAGCAATAGAAAGAGACTGAAGGTGAGATGAGCAACCCTCCTGGAATGTTGAACCCTGACTGTGCAGTGGAGCAGTGGGGGAGGGACGGCTGAACCAATCACAGAAAGACTGCTGCAGCTTTCCCTGAAAAAGGAACCAATCAGAAGTTGTTGCTTGGATTCCTTTGTCTGGAAGTTTCCATCTGGAAGCTTCCAGAGTCTTTTCTGTTTGTCTGCAGGCTGAGCAGAACTGACTCCTGCAGGATCACAGGAACCAAACCATCTGAAAGCAGGAGAAAAGTTTCTGTTTGGACCTTTTTTCTGTGATTGAGAGACTAGCAGATGATCGGAGCTGCTGCTGTTCAGAGGACTTTGGTGTTTGTTGGAGCTGCAGGAACCATGTCTTCCCTTCAGTCTCTGAGAGAGTTGATCAGCGAGCGACTAGCTGCTGCTGCTGAAGAAATCTGCAGACTCTGTGAAGGAACCATCGTCCAGTACGAGCAGGAGCTCTGTCGTCAGCGCAGACTGCTGGATATCTGCTGGAAACCACAGCTTCAGCTCCACCACATAGGTATGTTCACTTCTTCCTCCAGAAATTATTAGACGTTAATGGTGATTTATATTCTTTCGAAAGAATTTAGTACAAAATTTGATATTGCAGACAGAAACCAGTATAAAAAAAGTTTAGAAAGCTATACTCCTACCTGTAATTTGATTGGTCGAATACCTTTCCAAAAATTATATAAATTAGGGCTGCCACGATTAGTCGACTAATCGATGACTAATCGACTATTAAAATAGTCGACGACTAATTTAATAGTCGATTAATCGTTACTTTATATTGTATGAAATCAGAGGGTAGTAAAGTTGAAAGTTATAATAGTATTTTGCAAGCTTTTTGGCATTTATTAAGGTTTTTTAGGCTATTTTTCTAGTTGAGCTAATATTTCAGCTACACGCTAGCTGCTTTGGCTAATTTAAGATTTTTCAATTTTTTTTTTATTGGCTAATTAGGAGTTTATCTTATAATTCAGCACCATGCTAGCTTTTTTGGCTAACTTTGGCTCTTTTTACTTTTTAGGCTAATTCGGCATTTAACTAATATTTTAGCTGGTTATCAACTTCAGCATCTTTACAACCACTTTGGACATGACCCGATTAGTCGACTAATTGGAAAAAATAATCGGTGATTAGTCGACTATTAAAATAATCGTTTGTGGCAGCCCTAATATAAATCCAAAACTCCCCTCACTTCTGGTAAATGACTGTGATCATTTCATACCAAAGTAAATAATCAATCAACTCGACAAATATTCAACAAAGAACTGTCTCCATCTCTTTCTTTGCGAATTTTAATCTTTAAATATTTTTCTAAAACTGTTGTAAAATATTTAAGATCTTTTTTTTAAGCTTCATATTGCCCCGAAAGCCAAAATAAATTTCTTTCAAAATTATCATTGATGTTTATCCATCTTCTGATTTTCTATCAAAATGTTTTGGATTTTAATATGTTAATTGTACTTTTTATATTACACATAGTGAAACAACAGAACATTTATTTTATGATTGTAAATCTACTTCAATGTTTTGGGAGGATTTGTTTCTGCTGCTTCTCTCGAGTTTCCTTCTTGATCATTTGAATCTGTATTCTGCTGTTTTTCTGCCTCTCCCGACTGAAAATCATTGATCTGAACTGCTGCTGTCATCATGCTCCTGTCAACTTCATCATGAAGTTTAACGTATATATCATGTACCTTTGCTAAGCCGGAGTCAAGTCACTGCAAGCTCAACAGCCGTTACCATGACAACACATCAAACCAAGAGAAAGATAAATAGAAAGAAGAAACTAGATGAATCTAGTGATAATTAGGGCTGTGGATCGTTGCTTTGGTGGCGATCCGATACAATTCACGAATCAAGCTCAACGATTCACAAGTTGAACCACGATTCTTACTTTTTAATATAATGTTTATTGCTATGAGAATATTTACTAGCTGGAGGAAAATTGAAATTATTTGTATTAATCACCAACATTTATACGTTTAATTAGAGCAATAGATCAGAATCAAAAAACCAAAAAAATTCAGATAGAAAGTTTGTCATTTTAAACGTTTTTTTTTTCTCAGCCTTCTGGTTAAGTTCAGCAGTAACATAAACAACATAAAGAGAATAAAAATTACTGCTGTTTTGGATCAATTAAAAAAAAACTTAAAAATGTTCCCCACATTAATTTTTATCCTCAAAGTTCTTCAATATTTTTCGGTGTACAACCCATGTGAAAAAAGTATTTTTTCCCTCCACAGCAGAATCAGCTGATTCAAGCGCGAGGATGCGTTTCTTCAGAATAAGATGGAGTTTCGTTAATTGCTTTAACTGTCGAAGAGTTATCATAACCAAAAGAAAGTAAACAGTGAGATAAAGCTCAGATGTTAAAGCTGAATCATTTTTCAGCAGTTTGTTACTGAACAGACTTCAGTCTCAGTTTTTGAACGGAAAAAAACTCTCGCTAGTTTTACTTTGAAAACCGAAGTTTCTCCGCAACTAAGATGTGTTTACTTTCGGTTACCCGTGGCTCTTGCGGCTATGTTTTAGTTCGTAAACTTAAAATAATACATTATTCTGAATTCCAGAAGAAAAATACATCATTACCAGAAAATATTCTGATCATATTTTACTACAATTTACTATATTTTTAAGATCGCAAATCAGCGATCTGGACGTCACGAATATTATACTCGGATTTTCGGAGCAGATCGCGAATACCGAGCACCCGGATACTCGTATACAGCCCTAGTGATATGATTGATCTATTTCTGTCTGTCATTAGTGATCTTGGTATAAACCAGATAATGTCCTTCAAGATCTGCAGGATCAAAAATGAAGACTTGACTGAAGTCCAGTCCTCCGCTGCTGTGGGACAGTTCAGACTCTCATGTTCTCCATTCATTTCTTCTAAACCTCGTCAGGCATTTTCCCCAAATCAGCATTGTCCTCATGAGACAAACAGAAGTTCCTTCAATTCATCAGCATCTCGTGTCTCTGCTCTCTTTCTAGGTCCTTCAGAATTTTGTCCGTCAGTGGAATTAGTTTCTTGGTGTTTGACACTAAAGTCTGTCAGCGTCTAAAAGCCCCCCCTGTTGTGTTTGTGTCCCTGCAGTCCTCCCCCAGACTTGGTTGACTGAAGAGGATCTCTGCAACCAGCAGAGGAACTTCAGAGTGGACAGGAGAATCCAGAACCTCCACAGACTCCAGAAGAACTGCAGGATCCAGAACTTTCTCTGATGAAAGAGGACCAGAGGAACTCTGCATCAGTCAGGATGAAGAGCAGCTGGATCTGAAGCAGGAGACTGAAACCTGGATGGAGATTCCTACTTTGGAGGAACATGTTGACAGTGAAGCAGATGGAAACAGTCAGCAGATCTTGAATGGAACTGATAGTTTGGATGAAGAAGGAAACCAACATGAAGAATCAACATCAACTCCAGATGAAGAGACAGAGCCACAGACAGAGATCTCATGTCCAAAGTGTGGCCAGCTCTCAACATGTCAGAAGGTCAGTGTGACTCTGAGCTTCAGCTCCACTCTATAATATGGTCACTAGAGAGTAAATAAATAAGTGTTACTGTAACTCTTAAAGAGTTCATTTTAACTCTGAGTCAGTGAACATACGGTCCTGACCTGAACAGTGTTAAAGTGACTCTGAGCATAGAGTTACGATTTCAGAGTTAACTCTTTGGGTGCTGGGAGTGGGGCGCGGGCCACAGGTCCTTTAAAACGATAATACCCCACTATGAGAATCACCAGGTCCAAGACATTTACAGTTTTCTTAGCATCAGTTTTAAAAAAGTACAGTTAGTTTAGAATATTTGTTGTAACCTTTGTCATGGAAATAATAAAAGCACAAAGAATGATTGCTCATTTTCAATAGAATTTATTGAAAAGTTGCATTTTGGGATACTTTAAAGTTGTCCAATGAGGTTCATCTGCTGTGCCAGGTACCCCATTTCACAATCAAAGTTCACATTGCTCATTTAGAATAACATGCCACAGAAACAGTGGAGTTGTGTAACTACACATTCTTTACCATCACGAAACTCCAAGTAAACAGAAAAATAACAAATGATCAAGGAAATGTTTTACAGCATCTGTCAAGTGTTGCCTAATTTTTTCATGCACTTTTCCCACAGTTGAAAATAAGCATCAAAACTGAAGACTGATCTACTCAGACTGACACTAAATCTGTTAGTAGATAAAAACCCTAAAACACATAATAATGGCAATAAATATAAAAAAATTCAAATTCAATTACAAATTAGCAATAAACAACTTTAATCTATAATAATTGATATGATTTTAAGTGCTTCAATTAACTAGCAACTATTTTACCGTGAATTCATGTACTTTATTTTAATTACATGTTTAGGTTCATACATCAAATCTTGCATTTTTTAATTTAAAAATAACTTTAAATTAACATTAGCGAAAAACTACATTCATTTAAAAACTTACACCATAATTTACCAAAGTTACACAGTTAAACATCAAAGTGCATGAAACAAAAATTCAGACGGTACCTGAAGTACACACAACTGCGAAGCACTCGCCTCGTTCTCACAGCGCACCGATCAACAGGAAATAAATGATGGCGGCCATTCTAGGCGCTCAAAGTCTCTTCTTATCGGCTGCCTCTTCAACAGGTGGATGATAATTGCTCTCTCAGGTAGGCATTATTTACACACGCGCTATCGAGTCGTGTTGTATCTCACCGCTGCTTTTTCCGGAATGAAGTGCGTGCGTCGCCATAAATCCTTGACGCCGAGACGCGCCTGCTGCGCAACAGTTCTGTGTCGCGTGACTCAAATGCTCAGAGCAAAGACTCTTCAAAATGAAAATATAAGATCGATACTTGGTGAGAACCCATCAAGAATCGATCGCAGGTTTAAATATTGCGATATATTCGCAATAATCGATATTTTGGCACACCCTAGACCACAGCATGCACCACAAGAGAAGTGAGAGGAGCTGCTCCTTAAGAGAAGTAAGAGAGGAGCTGCTTTCATGGCACATGCGTGATGGCTGAGCGGGCGCTAGCTAAAAGGTCTGAAGTGTGTCTGTGTTTATCCAGAGTAGATGAAAGAGAGCGCGCTCTGCCTCAGATGTATAAAGAAGTTTCTTTAATGGGCGGGAACACCAGTAACTGTTCAGGTGGCTGAGTTTTTACAGATCTTAAAGCTTAATTACAGCTTTGCAAAGGAATGTCCCCCAGGGAACATTTATCAGACACACAAAGGTTCCTACCCTGTTACGTCCCCTGATATTACATCCCCTTTCATAAATGAAGAACTTCAGGCACCATCACTAAAACGTTTTAGTCAACTCTCAGTAAACATTGCACTGCTCCACAGCAAAGTCAATAATTAAACTAACATTTCAGAGTGCTTCTGTCTGTGAAACCCTTAACAAAATAAATAACCTCTAACTGTTATTAATTACTTGGATTTGTTCTGTTTGATTTCACGGTTTTTAGTGTATTTTTCATCATATTTTCATCCTATGACATGTCTTGGATGTGTGTAATTTTTGCCTCTTGACCAGGACTCCCTTGAAGATGAGATCAGTGGATCTCAATGGGTTTTTTTTCCTTGTGAAATAAATAAATAGTCCTTCAAAATGAATGCATTTAAACACTAAACACATCCGGTCTGTCCTAACACAGCACTAAATACAACCAGATTCTAGCGGAGAGGTGCGCTTGATTCTAATCTGTTAGAATCCAAGCAGATGTGCATGTTTATGATAAGTTCATTTCTATTAGAAAACCATTTATTTTGGTCATCAATTGAAAATAAAGCAGTAATTTTGGAACTTTGAGATCAAAGTATTTATTTATTATTTGAATATAAAAAATCTTAACTTTAAAAAAAGTCTTAACTTTAGTTCTGACTATTGAAATTCACTTTATTTACAGATGTATAGCAGACTGATGAAGTTAGTAGTGTTCCTTCTGCCTGTTGTTCAATTTATTTACAGGTAAAACAATTTCTGCAAATTTGTTAGAATATATTTAAGCCAAACACTCTTACTTTGTAGTTTAAAAAACCTTAAAAAAAATATTGTTTGATTATTGGTATCGGCTGCAAGAGGCTGGAAAATATTGGATGTAAAAATCAATTTAATGCATCATTACTTCAAGTCATCAGTTCTCAGCATCTGTCAGTGTCTCTGCTCTCTTTCTAGTCCTTCAGAACTTTTGTCCGTCCAGTGGAACTAGTTTCTTGGTGTTTGACACTAAAGTCCTGTCAGCGTCTGAAAGCCACCCCTTCTTGTGCTTGTGTCTCTGCAGTCCTCCCCCAGCATTGGTTGACTGAAGAGGATCTCTGCAACCAGCAGAGGAACTTCAGAGTGGACCAGGAGAATCCAGAACCTCCACAGACTCCAGAAGAACTGCAGGATCCAGAACCTTCTCTGATGAAAGAGGAACCAGAGGAACTCTGCATCAGTCAGGATGAAGAGCAGCTTGATCTGAAGCAGGAGACTGAAACCTGGATGGAGATTCCTACTTTGGAGGAACATGTTGACAGTGAAGCAGATGGAAACAATCAGCAGAACTTGAATGGAACTGATAGTCAGGATGAAGAAGAAAACCAACATGAAGAATCAACATCAACTCCAGATGAAGAGACAGAGCCACAGAACAGAGATCAGAAGAAGAGAAGAGACAGAAGTCATGTCAAAAGTGTGGACAGCTCTCACATGTCAGAAGGTCAGTGTGAGTCTGATTTCAGAAAAAAGTTAAAGATGAAAAGTTCTGTTAAGAAGCACAAACAATCCCCAAAAGAACAGAGACTTTCCTGTGCAGGGTCTGGAAAAAGAACAAGAATTCGACACGATGTGCCTGTCCACATGAGATCTAAGTCTGATGAACAACCTTATGTCTGTAAAGAATGTGACAAAAGTTGTAGTTGTGTCTCTGATCTCAGAAGACACATCAGAACTCACACAAGAGATAAGCCTTTTTTGTGTAAAAAATGCGACAGACGTTTTAGTCAAATATGTAATCTCAAAAGACACATGAGTACTCATACAGGAGAAAAGCCTTTTTCATGTAAAGAATGTGACAAAAGTTTTAGACAAATATCAAATCTCAAAAACCACTTGAAAACTCACATAGGAGAGAAGCCTTTTTCATGTAAAGAATGTGACAAAAGTTTTAGTTATAAATGGATTCTCAAAAACCACATGAGAACTCACACAGGAGAGAAGCCTTTTTCATGTAAAGAATGTGACAAAAGTTTTAGACAAATATCAAATCTCAAAAACCACATGAGAACTCACACAGGAGAGAAGCCTTTTCCATGTAAAGAATGTGACAAGAGTTTTAGAGATATATCAAATCTCAAAAACCACATGAGAACTCATACAGGAGAGAAGCCTTTTCATGTAAAGAATGTGACAAAAGTTTTAGACAAATATCAAATCTCAAAAACCACATGAGAACTCACACAGGAGAGAAGCCTTTTCCATGTAAAGAATGTGACAAGAGTTTTAGACATATATCAAATCTCAAAACTCACATGACAACTCACACAGGAGAGAAGCCTTTTTCATGTAAAGAATGTGACAAGAGTTTTAGAGATATATCAAATCTCAAAAACCACATGAGAACTCATACAGGAGAGAAGCCTTTTTCATGTAAAGAATGTGACAAAAGTTTTAGACAAATATCAAATCTCAAAACCCACATGAGAACTCACACAGGAAAGAAGCCTTTTCCGTGTAAAGAATGTGACAAGAGTTTTGGACGAATATCACTTCTCAAAAACCACATGAGGACTCACACGGGAGAGAAACCTTTTTCATGTAAAGAATGTGACAAGAGTTTTGGTCAAATATCACATCTCAAAACTCACATGAGAACTCACACAGGAGAGAAACCTTTTTCATGTAAAGAATGTGACAAGAGTTTTGGTCAAATATCACATCTCAAAAGACACACAACGACTCATACAGGAGAGTCGCCTTTTTGTGTAAAAAATGTGATAGGAGCCTTAGTCAAAAATGTAATCTCAAAAGACACATGAGAATCCATACGGGAGAGAAGTCTTTTTTTTGACAGTAAGTAAAACTCACAGCAGAGGGCTCGCGAAGTAAAGGCAATAGTGGTTTAATTAGGAAGGTTTTTTTCAGGGCCGTGAAAAAACAACTTTTATTAAGTGAACTATAATGTTCATTCCTCACTATATATATATATATATAAACAACCTCAAAGTGGTATGTTGATCCATTCACACATTTGCAAGTAATCCTTTAACATTCTGCGTTTTGAGCACCAGTCCCTCCAAACCCACAAATACCACATATTTTGTGTATTTTTATTCATATCATGTAAAGCACTTTGTGACTGCTGTCTGGGAAAAGTGCTATGTAAAACTTACTTACAAGAACAAGCGGGTTCTCACAAGCTGACATCACAAAGTGAGGATGGGGCCTTGAAAAAAGAGCCTGAATGGAGTTTTTCAGCATGCGTCTACACTGCCAGCACTACCTCAGACTAAACACCTTCAAAATACTTTCATTTTATCATTGACTTGCACCTAATATACAGAGACAGATTAGAAGTACAGTGCTCATCCTAAATGAGTACACCCTCTTTATAAAGTACCATTTTAATCAGGTTCTTAATGAACAAAGAACAATTTCCCAATTTTTCACTTGGATAAGTTTTATTGAACACTTGTTAAACTCCAAAACATAAAATTATCATGTATCTCATAAAAATGTTCATTCTGAAAGAGCACTAAAGGTTTTCTGAAATGTAGCAGGATGTACTAAATTATACTGAGCACTGTTCATGGATAGTGTTTACTCTGAAAGGCTTAAGAATGACATGATAAAGACCCTTAAAATGGTCTGTCAGTTGCTAAAATGAAATTGGTTTCTAAAACACTTCACTGCTGACAAGCTGTGTGTAGATTCTGCTTTTATTTTCCAGCAGAACTTGGATCATTTCCACTCCACTAAAGGTACCTAAAGCTGCTTATCCCTAAACATCTGTTTCTGTGTTTGATCAACCAGTAAATTCCCTGACCTGAACCCAATCAAAAATCTATGAAGTGTTTTTAAAGAGGAAGATGAGACAGCAGAGCCAACAATGAAGATGAGCTGAAGTCAGCTATCAAAGCAACCTGAGCTTTCATTCCATGTACACAGAGACACAGGCTGATGGCCTCCATACCACATTGATGCAGTCATTCAATGAAAAGGAGGAACAAGTGATTATTGAATGCAGAGAAAAGAACAGTTTTCTGAAATCTGACATGTGCTGAAAACATCTGTTTATGCTTCTTCTGATAGAATATTCTCATTCTGTAAAACTATATTTTAGGTTTTCATCATAAGTCACTATGATCACATTGATCAACATAAAAGAGTGTAAAAAATTCTAAACGTCATGAGTTTCACTTTTGAGTTGATTAACAAGAATATTTGACTTGATCATGAAATGTCTTCTTTTACAAATACTTGCAAGTTAAAATGTCGTGTTTTGAATTGTGACCGTAAGATTTGATTTTGAAATTTTCTTTATGTTCAATTTTCTTGTTTGATTTTTATTAGTAGATTTTTGTACTTTTCTGATATTGTTTAAAGTTGTTCAGTTAACCATTGTGGTTGTAGTTTATGTTGAGACAATGTTGTCTATGTATGTGTGTTACCATGACAACACTAGAATGATCATAGATCTGTAATTCTAACACTTTTTATATGATTTGTGAACATTTCATTACTGTTTGTAACATAAAACAATTGCAGTTTATATTTTTTTGAGAAATGTTAGTAATTATAAGATTTGGAAGAAAAGACGAAGTAAATGGAAGAGTCAGATAAAGAGTCTGACTGGTGTTTGTGTTGTTGTGATTCCTGTTTTCTCTCAGAGATTAGAAGTGTTTCTCTGTTCTTTTTAGTTGTCAGTGTTCTGTTCCAATCTTTCCTGTGAAGAATAAAGTGGACGTGAACATCAGTCAGAAGTGTGGAGTCTTTCCCACAGTGTGGCTTTCTGCTGTTTGTTGCTTCTCTGCAGGTAAAACACACAGAAGCTAAAACTGAACAAGTTTCAGATCAAACTAAAGTAAGGAGGGTTACTTTACTGATGACTTTGGATCCTTTATGATTCTGAAGAAAATGTCCTCTCCACAAAACAAATCCACTAAAAACCCAGTTCCACACTGACAGACATGTGCAGTCAAATCCCATGAAGCAGTGGTTTGGATCTCATCTGTCATAGGTAGGATCCATCTTTAGTAGTGGTCCATGTTCCAGCAGGGTGTTTCAGAGTTTGGAGGTTCTTTATAACAACTCTTCAGTTCACTTCAGTTCCATCCGATGGAGAGAAGAAGCCTTTAGGTCCAGTTCAGGTTGAATCCATGGCTCCAATGCTGCAGATGATTGAATTTCAAAGTGTTCTCCATCAAAAACACCAGAGATCTTCATGCAGCTTCAAACAGGAACAGAGGGACCAAGTTCACATCATCCAGGACTTTTTCTACACTCAGAATGTTGATTTTTCTCTGAGATTCTGGATTTTATAAAAGAGATCACAAAATCTGCAACAAATCTTTATGAAATGAAAAAGGAAAATTAATCTTTTTACATACTTTATTGGATAATATTAATAAGACTAAAGGAACTAAATGGATCGAGGATGGAGAGAGGAGTTCTGCATATTTCTGTCATTTAGAAAAACGGAGACAGAAAAAACTAATAATTAAACACTAATAATTGACGAGCAGGAATGTACTGATCCCACTAAAATCTCCAGAGAAATATTTCACTTTTATAATATTTATGCACTTCCTCTTATTCACAAACAGATTCATAAAAGTTATTTGAGGATATTAAGGAATTGGTTCCTAAGATTGATGAGTCACAAACATGTGATTCAGAAATCTAAATGGAAGAGAAAGTTCTAAATAATTTAAAATTAGACAAATCCCCAGGTTCTGACGGTTTAACAAGCAATTTCTGTAAGCATTTCTGGCCAAATGTAAAAGATCTTTTATTCAACATGCTCAAAGAAATATATGAGACATCTGTTTTACCAACTACAATGAAACACGGAGTCATCTCTCTAAAACCCAAATCTGGTAAAGACCCAAAGATAATTGACAATCTCAGACCCATAATCCTTCTTAACAATGATTACAAGCTTTTAACACATATTTTCACTAATAGACTTAAAACATTCACGACATTTCAAAGATTCAATCTGGTTTTATTAAGGGACGTTCAATACATAATAATATACGGCTTATTATGGATTTGGTTGAATATAATTACCTTATAGAAGACAATGGTTTCATTTTGTTTCTCCACTTTTTTAAAGGATTTGATAGGGTTGAACATACGTTTATTTTCCGTACACTAAAACTTTTCGGATTTGGCAAATATTTTAGATATGGTTAAACTAATTTATAAAGATACTAATAGTGCAGTTATTTTACCAAACAGAACATCCCCGAGGTTCTTCACTAAGAGGGGAATTAAACAGGGTTGTCCAGTCTCCCCATTATTATTTATCTTAGCAGCAGAGAAATGATCAAATCTCATCAAAAACTAACAAACTAACAATATTAGATAAACAATTTATAATAAGCCAGTTTCCTGATGACACAGCAATATTTATGAAAAACAGTGATCAACTTCCTAAAATCATTGAAATAATAGAAAATTAGTTTCACATTCCTAATGAAATTTTTATAAAAATAGGTGGCATAGAATTTCTACTCAGATGTGATTATGACCTCAAAAAACTCCCATTTAAACTTTCATTATTTCACCAACACATTTTGTTCTTCTGGAAAATGATTTACAAGCTCAATGTCAGTCCTCACAATATCCCAATTTGGATTGTAAATATATCTTACATAATTATAAATCTTTATTTGTAGAAAATTAGTTTAAAAAAGGAATTTGGTCTGTAACACAATTATTAGATGTTAATGGTAATTTATATTCTTTCGAAAGAATTTAGTACAAAATTTAATATTGCAGACAGAAACCAGTATAAAAAAGTCTAGAAAGCTATACTCCAACCTGTAATTCGATTGGTCGAATACTTTTCCAGTTTCCGTTTCGTTGGTTCGTTCGTGAGGTTTCTACAGAGATGGAGCGATACGTGGTTCGGTTCCGAACAATCCTTTTCAGCTAAAGTGTCGTAAATGAGTGAATAAGTGTTGAACGTAAAGACAACGTGGCTGTGATTGAGAGACTAGCAGATGATCGGAGCTGCTGCTGTTCAGAGGACTTTGGTGTTTGTTGGAGCTGCAGGAACCATGTCTTCCCTTCAGTCTCTGAGAGAGTTGATCAGCGAGCGACTAGCTGCTGCTGCTGAAGAAATCTGCAGACTCTGTGAAGGAACCATCGTCCAGTACGAGCAGGAGCTCTGTCGTCAGCGCAGACTGCTGGATATCTGCTGGAAACCACAGCTTCAGCTCCACCACATAGGTATGTCACTTCTTCTTCATCTTCCTGAAATTTTTAGACGTTAATGGTGATTTATATTCTTTCGAAAGAATTTAGTACAAAATTTGATATTGCAGACAGAAACCAGTATAAAAAAGTTTAGAAAGCTATACTCCTACCTGTAATTCGATTGGTCGAATACCTTTCCAAAAATTATATAAATCCAAAACTCCCCTCACTTCTGGTAAATAGTTGTGATCATTTGATACCAAAGTAAATAATCAATCAACTCGACAAATATTCAACAAAGAACTGTCTCCATCTCTTTCTTCCCTAATTTTAATCTTTAAATATTTTTCTAAAACTGTTGTAAAATATTTAAGATCTTTTTTTAAGCTTCATATTGCCCCGAAAGCCAAAGAAATTTCTTTCAAAATTATCAATGATGTTTTTTCATCTTCTGATCTATCAAAATGTTTTGGATTTGAATGAGGTAACTGTACTTTTTATATTACACATAGTGAAACAACAGAACATTTATTTTATGATTGTAAATCTACTTCAACGTTTTGGGAGGATTTGTTTCATTGGTTTACTAACTTTCTGCATACCTGAACTTCAAAAAGAAAATATTTTATTTGGTTTGGTTATAAAAAATGAACTGCATTGACCAAAATTACTGTGAAACTGTACAATAAGGCAGAAAGTATTGGACTTCTAGACAATCTCTAGCGTCTTTTTGTCTTAATTTTGCTATTTTTTTCCTTATTTAATCTTGGTTGTTATTTTGTACAATAGTTTTTTTGTATTTTATTAATTTTCTTTCTCTGCTCGCATCACTCTTGCGTTTGTTGTTTGGAACTGTCTGTTCTTGTATTGTCCTTAAAATTGTTAATACATATTTCTTAAAAAAACATAATTGGTCACAGTGTTATGACGTCATACCAGCTTTCATAAAATTTACCCGAAACATGATTTAAATTTTGATTTTATTTGTCATATAAGAAATTAAAACTGTTTTTGAAAATATCTTAAACCCTTTTAACAACATTGGGATCCAGTGATTCCCAAGAGTACTCTGCTGCAGGCTGTCACGGCAGTCGGACGTGTCACGGCAGTCGGACGTGTCACGGCAGTCGGACGTGTCACGGCGGTTTGACCCGAAGCGGAAGTTGTCATGATGTCGAACCGGAAGTGGTCATCATCTTTTTTTTGCACATCTGAACACGACAGAATGTGGCTTAAACTGTTTAAAAAAACGAGAAAAGAAAAATCAGACAGCGTTTAGAGCCATCAAAATAGCTTAACTTACTTAAAAAACGTTGTTCTTATACTTTCATATATATATATGTAGTACATTTTTATTTTAAACCATTTGATAAGACTATTAATGTATCATATATTTTCTTTTGAGAATCAATGTGTCATGCTCGTGTGACGAGACAGACCCAGACGCTGGAACCCGGAAGGATAACGAGAGGCAGAGATGGGTTTAGGAATGGGTTTATTGTCCGTGGAGTAGTGGCCAGAACTTGGAATGGAGTCGGTGGTTCGAGAGGGAGAGCGATGACCGGCGGATGGTGCGTGGCGTGGAGTGGAGTGGAGCGGAGCGGAGCGACGAGGCGTAGCAGGACCCAGGTCGGCACGTGGATGGCGAAGACCTGGAGACAGAGGAGTTTTACGGTGAGACGTAGCGAGACTCAAGGATAGCCTTGGTTACTTAATATGAGAGGCCAGGGAGCTTCACCAGGGAAGGTAACGAACTGGCGAGGAATCCTGGAGAATGCTCCTCTTAAGTAGGCTGGTGTAGGGGTGATGAGTGCCGACAGCTGGGTCCAATTAGGAGGCGGGGAAGGAGCACCATGACACAATGTATCTTAAAGATTTCAAATAAAGATGTTAATTCTTTTCAGCACTCTGTGTATGAGAAACTAAACATAGAACTAAATTATAGCAGAGCTTTTCAGGAAGTTGTGATCATATTTAAAGGGGAATTTGTATTTTATCCAGAGTAAGTGATCTCAAAGAAAGAGTTATACCTATTAGTTGTTTTTCTTGAAGTGTATGTTATTTTCAGATTTAGTTATACTTTAATTTTAAAATATATTTATATTTTTTATTAAGGCATTGCTTGACAATCTCAGTGTTATGTTGATAATTTCCTTGCCGCTGATGTTATTTTTAGTTAACAAAAATCACATTTTTGCTATGCTAATTGAGCTAAGTGTCATGGATAAGCAATGTAGTGCTACAATAATTGTAAATCAACATCATAGACAGACGTCTGAAGAGAGCACGGATTGTACCATTATTTATATCAAGGGGAGAATACGTTCAGTACAAGATATTCAAACGTTGTTATTTAAACTGGATCTAATGGATTCACTTTTTGTTTAGTTTGTTGCTCTGTATACTCTTAATATTTGTATTCATAAAAGCAAAAACTTTCAAACTATAGCCTAAAATCCTGAGCTGGCTTTTATCTCAATATTAATTAAACATAGAAAAAAAAGCTGTTGACTGTAATCAATTTTATTCTTTTGAAAAAATATATGAGGAGTCCAGCTGAACATGAAACTGCAATAAACACGTACATATGTTGTTGATTTCAAACAATGCAGCACTTGAAGATAATGGGACGGTTCTTCACATCCTGGACAGAACTTGTTGAGACTCCATCATGGTCGTCCTTGGATGTGTTGGGAAAAAAGTTTCAGGAGGTTCTTCCAGCGCTTTGCCATCTCCCTCTGGAACATCTTAAGTGCTCATACATATTAGATTCATTAAATCAAATTAAAGAAGTATCCTGCTACAGAAGCAGCTTACCTTTATAGATCAAGTTTTCCTCATGACTCCATCACACAACATGAAGAACTTGAGACGAGAACAAGTTTGAAAGAAACTTTATTTGTATGTAAAACAGCAGAGTTAATGAATTCCAAAATGCTGCCCCGAGCCAGCAGAGTCTCTACCTGCAGTCTCGTCTCTCCCTGGTTTGTCAGGATGCTGATTAGGATCTGAAAAACAAGAAAAGATCCAATTATACCTGGTGAGAAAAC